>JAZKJV010006785.1:600000-913297 GCA_037367405.1 Ottelia alismoides | reverse complement strand
TTCAAAAATGCAAAGAGGGCACAGTGCACAAGGACGAATGTGCAAATACCCGAGAATCTGGGGGCTCTGGTGCAAAATACCCGGCAAGTCACGTGCGTGGCGCGTGGCTGGGGCACACAGGGACCAAATGGTAATAAAAACCAAGTCTTAGGGCCTTTTGATAACTCGTATCAAAAGCCCAGGGACTCGGTTTGCAAAAAGCCCAATAAAATTCGCACATGCGTAATAAAAACACTCACAGGGGCATAACTGCAATTACTCAAAAATATTCATTCATTTCATAACGACCCAGTTCTACAGGACAAAAGATGTAAAATGCCCAACACAACACGTGACGACGCACGTGGTCACATACACACAGGGGCATACATGCAATTAAGCTAAGCACAAGGTCCCTACTGCAAATAACCCTACGTAAATAAAGTTCTAAAAATATTTACAGGACTGGAAATGAAATGACAAACTAAGAGGGGGCCCTAAGATATTTACCCCTTTATTGGTCGACGGCCAGATGCGCGCCACGTGGTGGATGGACGGTCAGGATGGGCGGCGCTCTCCTTCTCTTCGTCTCTTGGGCTCGATCGACGGTACGAGGGAGGCCACGTGGATGATCTGAGGGCTGGCAGTGCAGGGGCTCCAGGTGCCTCTCTCCTCGGGTACTAACGGTCCAGATGAGGTCCTCTGGATGATCAACGGTCGCGGCTCCTCGAAAGATGGACGGCTGATATTAGAACTGGAGCTGAGGCTTCATCGGACGGCTCTGGAGGATGGTGAAAGAACTCGACGCCGGCGAACTTCGCCGGCCTCCTGCGTGAGCTCACTCCTCCTCAGCTGCTTCTGGATGTCGGAACAGGTTCCCGGTGCAGCCCCGCAGCTGATGGTATTGGCCGATGGCCCAGCCGAGCCCTGGAGGGGCTCCGGCGAGGCTGGCGGCGCGAAGCTCCGGTCTGGGATGTAAGGGGGGCTCAGACACCTCCCTTTGGACCTGCAAAGCAACCAGAAAGCTTCGCGGGTCGAGGGCAAAGTGCCTCGACCCAAAGAAGCGGGGTGAAGGTGGCTGGTGGGTCGGGGCGAAGGAGCTCCGGCGAGCGGAAGACGGTGGAGCTCAACTCCCAGCTCCAGGGCGAGCTGGGTTGAACGAGTGGGCGTAGAACGTGCGTGAGGAGATGGCGGAGGTGATGGGGTGCTCCGATGATCGAGATATGAAGCGAGACGGTCGGAATCAAAGGAACACGGCGAACGGTCGATTTGGGCGAAATCCAAAATTACTCTAACTGGGTAGGAACTAAGGTTACCTGGGTGATGCTGTAGCTGTGCTGGAGCTCAGCTAGCTCCTGGTCCTCGCCTCAAGGGTCGTCAACTCCCGAGGCTCGAGCTCCGGGTGGTCGTCGGAGCACGGCTGCAAGAAGCGGCCGGATCAATGGTCGGACACCTCCTCCTCGCTGCGACACCGACGGGGGCAAGCTGTCACCTTGCTGGGTACGATGGAGCTCACTGGAGAGAGAATGGGGAACCAAAGATAGCGTGAGAGTGCGGCGGAGCTCCAACTTTATAGTGCTAGGGGTCTGGGAAGAATGGAGTCGGGCACGACGATCGGCGCGCGGATCCCCATGCAAACCTCCGGGCGAGGATCTCGGGTGTATGCAGATGGATTAGGGCCCGGGGTTTGCGGATTTGGTATTCGGATCAGGTGGGGAAAAGATCGAGAAATCGGGTCGAAACCCAGATCCGCGCCTCTGGTGGTCCTGGGGGAGGTGTTGACCGGGGGTCAACAATCCCCCGTGGACCAATCAGAGGCCGCCAAGGCTGAGATTTTTATTTTATTTTTTTGGGCCTTTAAATGGCCGAATTTCCAAAAACTCAAAACATGAAAAATGTTTGTTTTAATTTTTTCTATTTTTTTGTGATTTTTAATTAATTTTTGGAAATTAAAATAAGGTATTTACATATTAGCTATACATAGGTATATATACACTATATTGATTTTTTGATTTTTGATTTTTAATTAATTATTTTTATACATTTTTATTCCCATTTTATATTTTATTTATTTATAGAATAAAATGAGGAATAAAGGCTATTTTTACTTTATTTTTATTATTTATATACATATGGGAAATAATTATTTATTTACACTTATATACATGGTATATATACAAGATATTTTTATATTTTTAATTTTGTAATTTTTATTTGATTTTTGTTTTGATTCTTTTTATTTATTTTATTTACAAAACATAAAAAGGAATATTTACAAAAAGATTTGAAAATAAATTAGGTTATTTACAAGGTGAAATAAAGTAAGGATGATGGACTATGTACATGGTGAAGGGTTCTTTTTGGTATTTTTGATTTTTAGACTTTTTATTTTGTTTTTAATAGTTCCTAAATATATACAAAATATATACAAGTATATTTTTGGTTGAGGAAAATATTATTTTATTTATTTACATAATTATTTACACATGAGCCCCTATCTCCCTCTACTTGGCTTTTATGCGGTCAGGCTCATGCTGAGCCCTCCCTTGGGTTAGGTGCTCAATATTTATTCTAAATATTTCCCTCTTTTTCTTTTTCTTCTTTATTCTTCTATTTTTGCACAAAAACATGCTAATTATTTATTTTTACAAACATGCATGCTTTTGCTAAAGAATCCTATTTACACATATCTACATGCATTTGCATAGGTTTTTGTAGCTAAAATATAAGAATAAAGAGTGATGAATGGGTATTCATCACCCCCCTATACTATACTTTGCTAGTCCCTTAGCAAACACTTATTTGAAAAAGAAGTGCAAAAAGAAAGAAAAAAGGAAAAAGAAAAAGAGAATATGCATGGATCAAGGTTGATTTTTAAACTTGCCTTCATTAAATTGAGGTATGGAGCTTAATCAGATCTTTGGATTATTGATGTGTCGGAACCTTATTTAGACTTAAGCTTAAAACCTACCAGCCTCCAAGTTCCACTACTCTATAACCAAGACTCCTCAATGCTCCAGATCAGAACAAGTCATCAACTACAAACCCTGAAGATCATGAATCTTTTCTTGTCCTGTGAAAGTGAGGTCTGAGCTCTCCACCTCAGAAATGGCAACTTGACAACCCTCCCCAACAAGGTAACTCTATGACCTCAATCTGGCCACTCTTTCCTCGAGGAGCGGGGTATTCCCTTCTAAGTTCAAGTACAACCGGCTCAAGAAGAGGGGGAAGAAGAGAATGGGTCAAGGCCAGTGTAGCCAAGTACCCTTGGGAGCTTGACCAGTGTAGCCAAGTCTCCCTGCTGCAAGCTACAACAGGTGGATCATGAAACCAAGCTTTGCTTATTGCACTTATATACATACTCCGGTGGGATTATCATTTTCTCTCAGACCCACCATTTTTTTTGGAGTTATTTTCTTTTTGCATTTTTTTTTTCGAGTGCATCTATACAACATGTACATGTGCAGTATATATACAAAGAGTTTTTCCTCTTGAGCCAGTAGACTATCCCTCTTTTGAAGCTTTATTGCAACCCACAACTCCCGTCGTTAGACTTCATGGCAACCAGACCAAGTTGAGACGCACTTCCTTCACTAAATGAAGAAGAGAGGTTCCGCCTAGAAGTACTACCCTCATATGCTACCCCAAGTCAAGGAAGACTGCCTCCTCACCACCTCATCCGTAGAGAGCTCGGTGCATAGTGCGGTTGTCCAAGTAAAGCCATAATCTATATAAGTCATGTGTTGTTGTTAAGTGCTCTACTTAGGCTCATTGAGATGACATGTGATCATAGCCTAGTGGACTCAAAGAATTAAGTCACCATGGACCTGAAAAGCCTTAAACCTAAGCCCTATAAGGTTCCTCTTAGAGTTAGGTGGATTAAGATCTTAATCAAGCTCCATTTCTCAATTTGATTCCAGGCTAGTTTAAATGTCAACTATTATCCAAGGAAAACTATATACATATGTACAAAAAGATGCATATTTACACACATTTTACAATCATGCAAAATTTTTGAAAAATGTTTTGAAATCATGAATGATAATGCATGAAGTGCAAGTTTTGCAAAAAGATATTCCCACATTTACACAAGATTTTTGCAAACTTTTGATTTTCAAAACATTTTGGAAAAATTTTGTACTATATACATAATTTTGATACAGAAAATATTTACACAAGCTTTACACACAAAAGGTTTTTGAAATCATTTTTACAAAAATAATTTGTACACTAGCTATGTATGTGCAAATAAAAGAAGATATGTACATGAAAAATTTTTAATTTTTGTGGTTTTTAGCCATTTTTATTTATTAACACACTCACACAAAGTACGAGTTATGGCTAAAGTATATATGAAATATATACACACCCCCCTATACTTAGCTCGAACGATGTCCTCGGAGTCAAGAGCGATGAAGAAGACATAACTCGTGCTATGTATAGGGAAGTGAAAAGGAAGGCTATACAAAAGGAGAATGAAAAGTCAAGAGGGACTCGGGTCTTCCCCCTATACTTAGGATCAAGTAATCCTAAGTATAGCAGGCTGTACACGAAGGGAAAACCGAGTGGAGAATGTACAGGGTCTACCCCCCCTATACTTAGGGTAAAATATCCCTAAGTATAGGCAGCAAAAACAGGGGTAGACAAAAACAAAAGAATACTCGAAAGGTCTCACATCCCCCCTATACTTAGGGTAAAGTGCACCCTAAGTATAGCATAATCACAAGATGAAGAAAGGGATGTGGGACTAAAGAATGTGCTGATATGGACATCTGGATCTATGTACAGCGGAGGATCAGTAAAGCTCAGGCGTGAGATGTATTAGATGTGAGTCAAAGACCACATCTCACGCAAAATGAATAGGGGCAAGATCAACGACCCGCGGCTCATGATCTAGAAATGGCTTGAGCCGCTGGCCGTTCACTCGGAAGGTACTCTCAGAAGACAACTCAGATATGTCGATACTACCGTTGTCGTGTACCTTCCGAACCAGATAAGGTCCTTTCCATTTGCTCTGTAGCTTCCCTGGAAATAATCTGAGCCTCGCATCAAACAGCCATACTCTCTGTCCAATCTCAAAATGTTTGTGGCTGATATGAGAATCATGCCACTCCTTGACTCTCTCCTTGTAATGTAGGCTGCTCGTGAAAGCTGCATCTCTAAGCTCTTCCAGGGCAGCTAGCTCTGCCCTCCTCTGGTCTCCTATACCATCTGGATCCATCAATATGTCTGTAACTGCCCAGAGTGACTTGTGCCTCAGCTCAACTGGTAGGTGACAGGGCTTGCCATACACGAGGCGAAAGGGAGATGTGCCCAAAGGTGTCTTGAAAGACGTCCTATATGCCCACAAGACCGAGTCCAATAGCTGTGACCAATCCTTTCGGTCAGGGCGGACGACTTTCTGCAGAATAGTCTTGATCTCCCTATTCGACACTTCGGCTAGACCATTCGTCTGTGGATGGTATGGTGTAGCAACACGATGGTCTATGCCGAACTCGGTAGCAAGTGCCTTCACCTGGTCGTTGATGAAGTGAGATCCCCCATCAGAAATAAGAACTCGTGGAACCCCGAACCGCGTGATGATGTGCTTCCTTAAAAATCTGCAAACTGTCCTCGCATCAGCGGCTCGGGCGGGGATAGCCTCCACCCAACGACTCACATAATCTACGGCCAACAGAATGTACTCAAATCCCTGACTCTTAGGGAATGGGCCCATGAAATCGATGCCCCATGCGTCAAAAATCTCACAGAAATGAATAGGCTGCATCGGCATCATATCACGCTGTCCACAAGTGCCCATCCTCTGACAGGCAGTACACCTCTTCACGAACTCATCTGAGTCCTTGAAGAGGGTAGGCCACCACAAACCGGATTGGAGCACTTTCTGTGCCGTTCTCCTCCCAGAATGATGTCCCCCTGCCTCAAGCTTGTGGCAGTAAGTGAGGACGCTATGGTGTTCCTCCTGAGGAATACACCGACGCCAGACGCTATCCCCTCCCTCGTGGTAAAGGATGGGATCCTCCCAATGGTAAGACTTGGCCTTCGCAAGGAAGGTCTCAAGCCTCTGCCTGGGCCAATCTTGTGGAACTTTCCCAGCAACGAGAAAGTTCACAATATCGGCGTACCATGGGAGTGAGGCGATAGCAAGGATCGCCTCATCTGGGAAGGTATCTCTGATCGGATCAATCTGCTCTGACTCCTCAGGCTGCTCTAGTCGGGATAAATGCTCCGCCACCACATTCTTGACTCCAGGCTTATCCTTAATCTCAATGTCGAACTCCTGGAGTAGAAGGATCCATCTAGTCAGTCTGGCCTTGGCATCCTTCTTTGCCATGAGGTACCTGATGGCAGTGTGATCTGTGTACAAGGTCACTCGGGATCCAATGATATATGATCTGAATTTATCTAGGGCAAACACTACTGCTAGCATCTCCTTCTCTGTGACTGTATAATTCCGCTGGGCGGAATCCAATGTACGGCTAGCATAGTGTATAGCAAATGGTACTCCATCCCTCCTCTGTCCCAGCACTGCCCCTACGGCAAAATCGGAGGCGTCCGTCATGATCTCGAATGGGAGAGACCAATCAGGTGGCTGGAGGACAGGAGCCTCAATAACACATCTCTGGAGAGTAGCAAACGACGAAAGACACTTGTCATCAACAAGGAACTCGGTGTCTTTCGTCAAGAGGTCAGTCAACGGTCGGGCAATCCTGCTAAAATCCTGAATGAATCTCCTGTAGAATCCAACATGCCCCAGAAATGACCGTAACTGCCTCAGATTGGACGGCGGTGTGAGTTTTCTAATGACATCAACCTTGGCCGGATCCACCTCCATGCCCCTGTTGGAGATGATGTGGCCAAGCACCGTCCCTTGAGTCACCATGAAGTGACTCTTCTCCCAAGATAGCACCAAGTTGTACTCAATACATCGCTGGAGTACTCGGTCTAGGCAGTCAAGACAGGAGTCGAATCCGTCGCCGTAGACCGAGAAATCGTCCATGAAGACCTCAAGGCAATCCCCTACCATGTCCGAAAATATCGACAGCATGCACCTCTGAAAAGTCGCAGGGGCGTTGCATAGCCCAAATGGCATGCGTCGAAAAGCGTATGTGCCGAAGGGACAGGTAAAGGTGGTCTTCTCCTGATCCTCAGGAGCGATGGCCACTTGGTTGTAGCCCGAGTACCCATCCAGGAAGCAGTAATGGCTCTTCTCTGCCAGTCTCTCAATGATCTGGTCAATAAAAGGCAGGGGGAAATGGCCCTTCTTGGTGGCTTGGTTGAGTCTCCTGTAGTCAACACAAACCCTCCAAGAGGTGGGTACCCGTGTAGCAATCTCCTCTCCCGACTCACTGATCACAGTCGTGATGCCCGTCTTCTTGGGCACCACATGCAAGGGGCTGACCCACTTGGAGTCGGAAATGGGATAAATAAAAACCTGCACCCCACCACTTCGATATTTCCTTCATGACAACCTCTCTCAGGTTGGGGTTCAGACGCCGCTGGAACTCACGCGACGGCTTCGCCCCATCCTCGAGATAGATGTGGTGGGAGCAAACTGATGGATCAATCCCATGGAGATCTGCTACGCTCCATCCGATCGCCTTGTGGTTCTTTTCAAGAACCCCCATCAGACGGGATTCCTGCTCTCCAGTCAACTCAGCGGAGATGATGACTGGGTACATCTCAGGATCGCCCGCAAGGAATCGATACTTCAGCGAAGTAGGGAGCGGCTTCAGCTCTGGAATGCTGGGTGCTGGCAAATCTGGCTGTGGAAGAAACTGAGTGAAAGCTGCAAGATCGGCCAAATCTGCCTGGGAAAGTGAAAGTGTACTCTCGCAAACTGGGTCGGGAGAAGGCGGCTCAACTGCACTGTCTCTGCTCTGCTCTGCCTCTGCCTCCTCCTCTGTAGGCTCAGGTGAACTCAGATCTGGCATCTGATCGTAACAATCGGCCCAATCAGACTCTGAGTCCGAGGGATCTGTATCAGACTCGGTGGCATCAATACCACCGGAAAACAAGGTGGCCTCAGCACCACCATCACAAAACACTATGCTGCGATCGAGAACCGGCTCTGCTGCCGCAACTGTATCCGAACCCAGGTCTGTGCTCTCCAGACTCTCCTCTGCTATCATCTCTGCATCAGCTGTGTCTGAAAGTGAGAGGGTAGTCTGTGACTCCAGGTCTGCCCAAGCTGCCTCATCATCTGTGAGCACAAAATCACAGTCCTGGTGGATGTCTGCCTCTGCGTCTGTCAGCTGCTCTGAGTCGGTACTGGCATCTGAGCGGAATCTGGATCTGGCTCTGTAGTCCTCGACCGTCTCTATTTGTATACTCTCGCCCTGGACGCGAAAGTACACCTTCCCGCTATCATGATCAGTCACCGCCTTGGCTGTGGCCAAGAACGGACGACCAAGTATGATGGGGGTATCGGCCACTGATTCAGGGATCTCCATGTCCAACACTACGAAGTCCACGGGGAATTGCAGACCCTGAATAGTGACGATAACGTCTCGTAACAACCCCTTCGGCCTCTTGACAGATCGATCAGCGAACTGAAGGACTGTCCTGCTCTGTCGAAGAGTGCCCAACTCGAAGCGGTCGAGAAGGGCTGCCGGAAGTAGGTTGATCGAAGATCCGCTATCTAAAAGAGTACGGTCGAACCACTGCTCTCTGATATGGCATCTGACATACGGGGCCCCTGCATCTGGTCTCTTGGCTGGCAGTCGGTTCTGAATCGCAAAGCACGTGGCTTTGGTCAGCACGTGAATCTCTGAAGTGTGGTTCCTCCTCCTCCTCCTAACTGTAGTCCTCTCTCTCAAAGATCTCTGGAGGAGGGGGATGTGCTGCAAAGCCTCCTGGAGGGTCAGCTGGATATGGAAGCGATCAATCATGCTCTGGCTGAACTCCTCAAACTCTCTCTTTTTTGGATCAATTTTCTTCCCCTTCCCCATCTGAAGGGCTCTAGGGAAGGGGATCACTGGGTCCTTCTCAGATGAAGGACTAGGAAAAGATCTACGCGGTTCGAGGACCGGATCCACACATACATCATGCACCACAGTGGGACCAAAAGAATGTAAACCTTTTCCTTTATTCATCACAGAATCCTGAGATACATGACCATGAGGAAAAACAAAATCAGATCTCTCTCTACAAACACCGGTGGCCTCAGTACCACCACGGATGGGCTGCTCTGCTGCTGCTGGCGAAGGTAGACGTCGAGCGGCATCAGTACCGCTCACTGGCTCGGCTGCTGCTGGGGTGGCATCAGTACCACCTCCTCGATCTGGTGAAGTGGCGGCCTCAGTACCGCCGGTGGGATCAGCATCCTCGGTGGCCTCAGTACCACCGTCATCGACTGGAGCGGCCTCAGTACCGCTCTCCTCCTCCTCCTGGGGTGCCTCTGGATGGTGCTCAGCTGAGGCGCCGCCGCCGGCTGGGGTCCTACCGCTCCTAAGCGTGGCAAAATCAACATCAAACAGATCTGAAGAAGTATCATCAAATGGATCACTAGGAGTGGCGAACTCAGTATGTACTACCTGCTCAGACTTCCGCTTCAGGTTGTTCGGATTGGGCTCTATCTGTGCAGGTATGGCGGCCTTCCCTCTCACCAAGTCCCGCATCTCATGGCGGAACTCATCCATTTCCCGTCTGAAGGTCGCCTGCTGGTCCGTGAGGAGGCGGGCGATGTCATCCAAGGCAGGGCTCTCGTGGGAGCCCGACGGGTAGCCTCTCTGTGGGTGAGGCTGCTGGTACTGCTGTGGGTGAGAGGGGTAGGACGGAGGGTGCTGCTGGTGCTGGTATCCTGGGTGAGCCTGCTGCTCACGCCTCCCATACTGTCCCTGCTGCTGATAGGGACGAGGACCATAGGAAGACTGCTGCTGGTAGACTGGGGGCTGCTGCTGCGGCTGGTGATGGTCTCTCGGCTGGGAGTACTGCCCTCCCTGTGCTGACGGCTGCTGCTGGGGCTGGGCACCACCACTCCCCCACCTGAATCCGGGATGATCTCGTCGGATCCCAGGCTGGGGACGGTCGTACCAGATCCCGTTGACATCCATCAACGGCTCTGCATCCAAGGGGGCTGGGGGTAGCACTGCCAACGGCTGGTCCGGCTGGTAGACCACCATCTGCATCTCTGGAGATGGTGGGGACTGGTAGGTAGGCTGCGGCTGCTGGTACGGCTCCGCCTGTACAAGGTGAACCTGTCTAGGCTGCGCTGAGGCGCTGGAGCGCTGGGACGAGCTGCTGCTGCTGCCGGAGTCGCCTCGCGACTGAAGACGGGGCTGAGAAGCCGTCTGTGTCTCCTGGAGACACATGATCTGTGTCTTCAAGTCGCTCAAGACCTGTGCCATCTGATCCATCTGTGCTATGCTCTGGCACTGCTTCTTCTCTATCAGCTCCATGCGGTCCAGCTTCTCGCTGATGATGCCCATGTCCGCTGCTGACGACTCTAACTGTGCTGCTGCTGTGGCTGCGGACGAACTGGCTGGACCTGCATCTACCCGTGCGATCCTCTGGTACTGCACGGGTCCTGGCTGAAGTGGCTGGGTCTTCTGTGTGTAGAGGCGGGTCTGGGACATAACCATGTAGTTCTCCGCCATCTCCTCAAAAATAGCCCAGACCTGGTCATGGTCCTTGGCGAAGTAGGACCCGCCACAAGAAGCGTTCACCAGGCCCTGTAGCTCTGGTGACAACCCACTGAAAAAGCTCTGAACTAGGTTCGACTTCGTGATATCGTGGTGTGGGCATCTGTCCAAGAGCTTCCTGAACCTCTCCCAAGCCTCGTGGAACTGCTCGTTGGGGAACATGGAGAAGTTGCTGATCAGGGCCCTCGCTGCGTTCGTCCGCCCGAGTGGATAGTACTTATTCAAGTACTCGGTGCGGAGCTGCTCCCAGGTGTACACGAATCTCCCCAAATGCTTCAGCCAGGTGGCTGCTCTGTCTGCTAGGGAGAAGGGGAAAGCAATCATCCGTATGGTATCCTGGTCCACGTGCCTGTCGTGGACAGTACTGCAAATCATCAAGAACTCCTGTAGGTGGAGGTGGGTCTCCTCTGTAGCCAGTCCATGGAACCTCGGAAGCATCTGCAAGGTGTTCGGGGGGAACTTGAAGTCCCCCACGATAGCCGGAACCACCACCCAGTGGTGCATCAGTGTAGAGCCGGGATTGTGTAAATCCCGCATCGGTCTCGGTGGTCCTGCTCCTCCTGCGGCTGCTGCCGCTGCGGCGGCGGCCGCGGCTGCTGCTGCTGCTGCTGCGGCTCGTGCCTGTGCCTGTGCCTCATCGGGCTCCTCGGGCTCGCTCTGTGCATCTCTCTCTGCTCTGAGCCTCTCCATCTCACGCCTCATCTCTATCATAAACGCTCCCTGATCGCGGAGCTGCTGCTGGACTGTCTCTAACTGTGCGATCAGGGTGGAGTTGGTCGCTCCCTGGTCCAATACAAAGTGCTCGGGTCTGCGGGAGTGATCGTCAGAACTGCCGGCCATCGCGACGTCTGCAAAATCGAAGGAGCCCAACTCAGGTGCTGTCAAATGAATAAGTCTCTCCTCGGGCTCATGTCTCTCAGGTAGATCAGAAAGGGGGTCGAGGGGGAACAGGGTGGAATCATACTCGGGCTCGGAGAGCGGGTCCGAGCTCTCACGAGCCAACCTAGATGATGTGGTAGACGCGCCCGAAAGCGGTGCAACCAAAGGCTGCCTAAGAGACCGTCTACCCATCATCTTGATCTAGCGAGTAGGGCGGATGAGATCTGGAAAAATTACGATCAGAAAACAAACCCCGGTTCACCAACACAACACGAGCTGAAGACCGTGAAAGTTCGGTCAAATTATCTTGTCTATTTTATTTGGTGAACAATCAAGATAGCAGAGCGATTACGTGACCTGTTGGGATATCCGCTGCTAACCCAACCGACTGGCCCGCACGGATGAGTCGGTAATCAGTCGGGTTTCGCAACGGGGGGCTCTACCTAGTGTTCGGGGTCACTCTCTCGCACAAGCAAACCAAACAATGAGGGGGTTGCTCTCCCCAAGACAAAATTTTTAGGGTGAGCGAGTTTTAAGGTCGATAATTTTAAACAGTCCCAATTTTATGGTTTTTCTTTTTAGGTATTTTTCAAGCAAAAAAAAAAATCGCCTAACGAATTTTTCGGTTTCTCCTGGTTATTAAGTCCAAAAACGGGGGGAGAAGTCGAAAAAGCCGATGCACGAGAAAATCAATGATGCATGCAAAGTCAGAAATGCGTACCTGCCGCCAGCACTCTACATGCAAAATGATCCGCGCATAAAATAAAAGGCAGAAAAGTAAACTAAGCTATATGATGCACGGTAAAAAGCCGAGTCCTAAACAGGCAATTTCTATTGATCGTGAAGAACAATAGTTAGTCAACCGAATCGAGTCCGGAGTCCGATCTTGGGAGTCACTCGGTGCCCGCCACAACGGGTCCTGCCAGCGCTGTATGTGACTCCTAACGGCACGTGGTCTCAAATCCAATCAAACTAACTTTTTCAGTGAATTTTAATAAGGTCCAATTACGTTCTATAGGAACAGATATTCTATTAAGTGTTGGGCCTTAGAGATCCTACGTCACAATCAACAAAAATCCTATGTCTAGGGGCTCGAGCAAAAACCGCGAAAAATCCGGAAAATGACAGTAAGAAATGAAAAGAAAACCGCGTAAAAAGCCGCGAGAAAACCGAGGGTCCTAATGGGTCCCCCGAGCACGCCGGTGCTCGGCGAAACAGACCCGCTACGGTCTAAGTCTAAAAGTCCAAGTCCACAGAGTCCTGTATTACTACAAATAATGAATAAAATAAACTATCCTACTGCCTCACTCCACTCAACTCTCTCCTCTCGCTCTCTCCTGCGGCTTCGTCGAGAGAAAAGCCGCCTCCAAGTGCCGCGGCTGCACCGGCTCCTCGAAAGTCGCCTCCGCGGTCCTCGGGCCCTCGCAAGAAACAGAGAAAAGGGTGGTCAGACCAATAAAATAATCAAATAAGAGATGAAAATAAAAATGAGGATATATGTGCAAAAATGGAAATAAAATAACCACACAAAGATAAAACAAAAATAAAAAGAAAAGAAAATCAAAATAAAACAAAATAAAACAAAAAGAGGATAAATACAAAAGCCGCGAAAAGCCGCGAGTTCCGAAGAGCCGCGAAAAACCGCGAAAACAAAACGAAAATAAAAATCAAAAACAACTACTAAGCCGTGCTCCCCGGCAACGGCGCCATTCTGATAACCTGCCTAAGTGATCGGGGTAAAAGGTCTAAAAATGGTCGTTGCGACCTCGATCAAGTAGACTAAGTGTATCAAGAAAAATCGAACCGCGAAACTAATCAAAAGTCAAACAAGGTAAAACAAGCGGTCCTAGCTATGATATTAACCTGGTATAGCTCCCAGGGTCGAACACAAGGAGCACGGATTGGCTAGAAGCCTACGAAGTAGTAAAAAGAAAATAAAATGAAATAAAAGTGATTTTTAGTTGTTTTTGTTAATTTTTATATTTTTTTTGTGATTTTTAAAAGATAAAGAAAATGAAAGAAAGGAAATACAAGACAACTTCAACAATTTATTAAACACACTAAAAATAATGCAAAAATTAAGGAAAAATTGTTTTTATGTTTTTTAAGTTTTTTACTGTTTTTGGTGAATTTTTGAAATTTTTCTAATGGGTAAATTATTTTCTAAAAATCAAACAGTGCTAAATAAAAGAGGTACTGTCCAGCAAGGCTTGAAACTCAAAAATAAAATATCTAAGAGTCTCACTAAGCCCTGGAGGTAATTTTCCTATATACTAGATAGAATAAGGAAAATTTAGGCACCCTAATTATTGTTTTTGGATTTTTAATTTATTTATTATAATTTTTATGGGTTTTTAGGGGTTTTTCAATTTTTAAGGTTTTTAAGTAATGAAAAATAGCCAAACTCGGCTGGAAAATCAAACAGCAAGCAAACAACAATATCTAAATTTTTTAGAATTTTTGGTGGGGTTTTTATATTTTTTTGGTATTTTTAAATCTAAACAGTAACTAAAAAGGCTGTTTTTGAATTTTTAAAAATACTAAATAAAAGTGAAAATGTTCTCAAAAATCACAGAAATTCCTACATCATGGCAGGAGCCATGTGTCGAAATTTCATTGGATTTGGAGATGATTTACTATTTTATTCAAAAATGCAAAGAGGGCACAGTGCACAAGGACGAATGTGCAAATACCCGAGAATCTGGGGGCTCTGGTGCAAAATACCCAGCAAGTCACGCGCGTGGCGCGTGGCTGGGGCACACAGGGACCAAATGGTAATAAAAACCAAGTCTTAGGGCCTTTTGATAACTCGTATCAAAAGCCCAGGGACTCGGTTGCAAAAAGCCCAATAAAATTCGCACATGCGTAATAAAAACACTCACAGGGGCATAACTGCAATTACTCAAAAATATTCATTCATTTCATAACGACCCAGTTCTACAGGACAAAAGATGTAAAATGCCCAACACAACACGTGACGACGCACGTGGTCACATACACACAGGGGCATACATGCAATTAAAGCTAAGCACAAGGTCCATACTGCAAATAACCCTACGTAAATAAAGTTCTAAAAATATTTACAGGACTGGAAATGAAATGACAAACTAAGAGGGGGCCCTAAGATATTTACCCCTTTATTGGTCGACGGCCAGATGCGCGCCACGTGGTGGATGGACGGTCAGGATGGGCGGCGCTCTCCTTCTCTTCGTCTCTTGGGCTCGATCGACGGTACGAGGGAGGCCACGTGGATGATCTGAGGGCTGGCAGTGCAGGGGCTCAGGTGCCTCTCTCCTCGGGTACTAACGGTCCAGATGAGGTCCTCTGGATGATCAACGGTCGCGGCTCCTCGAAAGATGGACGGCTGATATTAGAACTGGAGCTGAGGCTTCATCGGACGGCTCTGGAGGATGGTGAAAGAACTCGACGCCGGCGAACTTCGCCGGCCTCCTGCGTGAGCTACACTCCTCCTCAGCTGCTTCTGGATGTCGGAACAGGTTCCCGGTGCAGCCCCGCAGCTGATGGTATTGGCCGATGGCCCAGCCGAGCCCTGGAGGGGCTCCGGCGAGGCTGGCGGCGCGAAGCTCCGGTCTGGGATGTAAGGGGGGCTCAGACACCTCCCTTTGGACCTGCAAAGCAACCAGAAAGCTTCGCGGGTCGAGGGCAAAGTGCCTCGACCCAAAGAAGCGGGGTGAAGGTGGCTGGTGGGTCGGGGCGAAGGAGCTCCGGCGAGCGGAAGACGGTGGAGCTCAACTCCCAGCTCCGGGGCGAGCTGGGTTGAACGAGTGGGCGTAGAACGTGCGTGAGGAGATGGCGGAGGTGATGGGGTGCTCCGATGATCGAGATATGAAGCGAGACGGTCGGAATCAAAGGAACACGGCGAACGGTCGATTTGGGCGAAATCCAAAATTACTCTAACTGGGTAGGAACTAAGGTTACCTGGGTGATGCTGTAGACTGTGCTGGAGCTCAGCTAGCTCCTGGTCCTCGCCTCAAGGGTCGTCAACTCCCGAGGCTCGAGCTCCGGGTGGTCGTCGGAGCACGGCTGCAAGAAGCGGCCGGATCAATGGTCGGACACCTCCTCCTCGCTGCGACACCGGCGGGGGCAAGCTGTCACCTTGCTGGGTACGATGGAGCTCACTGGAGAGAGAATGGGGAACCAAAGATAGCGTGAGAGTGCGGCGGAGCTCCAACTTTATAGTGCTAGGGGTCCGGGAAGAATGGAGTCGGGCACGACGATCGGCGCGCGGATCCCCATGCAAACCTCCGGGCGAGGATCTCGGGTGTATGCAGATGGATTAGGGCCCGGGGTTTGCGGATTTGGTATTCGGATCAGGTGGGGAAAAGATCGAGAAATCGGGTCGAAACCCAGATCCGCGCCTCTGGTGGTCCTGGGGGAGGTGTTGACCGGGGGTCAACAATCCCCCGTGGACCAATCAGAGGCCGCCAAGGCTGAGATTTTTATTTTATTTTTTTGGGCCTTTAAATGGCCGAATTTCCAAAAACTCAAAACATGAAAAATGTTTGTTTTAATTTTTTCTATTTTTTTGTGATTTTTAATTAATTTTTGGAAATTAAAATAAGGTATTTACATATTAGCTATACATAGGTATATATACACTATATTGATTTTTGATTTTTGATTTTTAATTAATTATTTTTATACATTTTTATTCCCATTTTATATTTTATTTATTTATAGAATAAAATGAGGAATAAAAGGCTATTTTTACTTTATTTTTATTATTTATATACATATGGGAAATAATTATTTATTTACACTTATATACATGGTATATATACAAGATATTTTTATATTTTTAATTTTGTAATTTTTATTTGATTTTTGTTTTGATTCTTTTTATTTATTTTATTTACAAAACATAAAAAGGAATATTTACAAAAAGATTTGAAAATAAATTAGGTTATTTACAAGGTGAAATAAAGTAAGGATGATGGACTATGTACATGGTGAAGGGTTCTTTTTGGTATTTTTGATTTTTAGACTTTTTATTTTGTTTTTAATAGTTCCTAAATATATACAAAATATATACAAGTATATTTTTGGTTGAGGAAAATATTATTTTATTTATTTACATAATTATTTACACATGAGCCCCTATCTCCCTCTACTTGGCTTTTATGCGGTCAGGCCCATGCTGAGCCCTCCCTTGGGTTAGGTTGCTCAATATTTATTCTAAATATTTCCCTCTTTTTCTTTTTCTTCTTTATTCTTCTATTTTTGCACAAAAACATGCTAATTATTTATTTTTACAAACATGCATGCTTTTGCTAAAGAATCCTATTTACACATATCTACATGCATTTGCATAGGTTTTTGTAGCTAAAATATAAGAATAAAGAGTGATGAATGGGTATTCATCAGTCGCCTCAATAATATGGGGAACAACATTGGGGTTACTACGCATAAGTTTCATCTCTTTGGAGAAACGAAGAACCCAATTCCATTGCTCTTTGTATTCCAGGTCCTTATTACACATGAGCGTTGATCAATCCATTATTCATTAATATTTTTGTCGTATTTTTTCTTAAAACCCTAAACAAATACATATAAATATTCATTAATTCTCATCTTTTATCAAAACCTCATTCATAAATAAAAATGCACTTTTATGCATCAAAAACATGTAAATAATTAACAGAATAAAAATAAAGAAAAGAAAAGAAGGTAGATTGTAAATATGTATATATGTACAATATGACTTATAAAATATAAATATAGATGCAAGATATATTTATATAACCTAACTCCCGAGACCAGGTCAGCATGGGTTGGTCGACAAACAAACAAGTAGGGGGAGATAAGGAAAGAAAATCATAAAAATAATTTAATACACTCCACACATTATTCACTATTTATCAAATAAATATCAATCATTCACAGATTTTTAATTAATTCATATGAGCTTATTTTTCACCAAAACTCTTTTCATGATTATTTCTAAAATAGATATAAAAATATAAAAATAAGTTAAAAATAATGTCTTGTATATATACCAAGAAATCCAACTTTCAAATTGTCAAATTCCTAACTTTCGAACATCATAACTTTCTCATACGAACTCCAATTTCACTCTACTCACTTTTAAAGTTCATAAAATAATATTCTCTAATTAATGAAGGTCATTTCACTAAAATCTAAGTCCGTTTAAAAAAAACGGTTTTGGGACCTAAGGACAACATGGTTTCTGGGCTATTTATTTTATTTTGAAAACACTATTTATAGTTTTATTAATTTTATAATTTTTTATTACTTTCATGATCTTGTAATTAGCCATGATTTATTTCATATTTTTTGGAGCTTATTTATTATTTTAATAAAATCCAAAGCCTAATTTTCAGATGAAATTGAACTACATAACTTATACTCGTATTTATTAATATATCTGAACTAACTTATTAAAATCCATAAAAATTCATAAAGACCTTATTTGCTATTTGAGTAATTAAGAAAATATAAAAATAATATGTAATTATTTATTTATTAAATTTAAAATCCAAAACCAATTTATCAAGTATCATTTATACATACTTATTAATATAATATTTATATTTTGTACAATATTTATTATTTATAAAAAAGTAATTATACCATAATTTAGATAATTTAATTATCTATATTTTTCATTTTTATGCCTATTTAAAATAACATTATTTACTAATTATTATCTAATTTATAACATATATTTATCATTTGGCCAACCAGGTGCTGACACGTATCAGCACCTGGTGCCTTCTTCTCCAAGAAGCTGTTGCAGCTTCTATTACAACCGACCGACTTCCAACAAATTTTCCCACTTCCATCCTAACCTCTTTAATCAATCCAAACCCTACATTGCCTTCTCCAAACTACCATCATACTCGCCTACCCTAATATCCATCCTAACACTTCTTCGATTCTTCCACTTCCCCGCCTTTAAGATGGCCACTCAGAACTAACTCATTCCTAACTAATCAGTTCCAGAATAGCCTGACTAAATCCTCCACTTCCCCACCTCGCTCCGGCCACCTTCGGTGGTGACAACACTCGAGTGCCGCCCCGCGCGGAAGAAGGATCATCGGAGGGGAGGTTCCAAGGCTCCACCGCCTTGCATCGTCGCCACCGCGTCGCGGAGCTCCATGAAAGTCGCCCCGTCGAGCGAAGACCAGCAGAGGTCATACACCTCCAACCACAGGTATTCCTCCATCTTTGCATTTTTCTTTCTTGAATCTCGTGCCATTCTTAGTGGAGATAATCAAGTAATTAGGATCCTCAATCCTCTTCATTAGATGCACTCTATTAAAATTCATCAAATTCGATTCAACTCGCGTTGAAAATCGACTATGTTCCCCTCAATTTCCTCACATTTTTTGGAAACACTTTATAATTTGCAAATCCCTTAAATCTCGTACCGATTCATTTTGAATCGAGTAAATATATTTATATATATCCATTTGCAGATTTCCTTATCATCTAAAGCACAATAACATCTGGAGCTTCAAAGAGCCAAGAGGTTCGAAATCACAAGAAAGTCTACATCAGATTCCAGACTTGTTAGACCTCCATCTTAATCGACATTAAACCATTGATTTCCACCACCTTTGAAGCATCTCACCTGTAGGCAAGCTCGGAGGTAGAAGGAGTCTCCCTCCTGGCCCTGTAGGAGGCCCTAGACCGCCGACGATCGCCGGAGATAAGTCGGAGAAGAGCCCATCGTTGTCAGCCGCACAAGAGCTGAAGAATAACCAAGAACACCCCAGGTCTACAGTTTGGCGACATGTGTCCTCGGCGGATGGACCAGATCGCATGATTCAATCTAATCATAGTCGTCCAATCTGAAGGGGTAAAGAAATTACGTCATATGCCTAGAGAGTTTCCAGAGTTCTAGGCCGCGCCGAATGATTTCTAGAATTACATTTAGGTCCCCGTGCAGGGACTTAAATGTAATAACTTTAGTTTTCTTTGCATTTTAGCCCTTTATAGGGACTATTTTGTAACGGAACATTAAACCTTCTTTTGTAGTTATACCCTTGGCTTGTAGGGGTGTTTTGGAGATTATTTTTGTTGTATTTTTTCCGCGATTTTTTAGTGTAGTTAAGCAACTACTCAAAATACTTTTCTTGTATTTTTCCATGATTTTTCCTCGCTTTGTCTTATCAATTTGATTTTCATAATTGTGAGTTAGTTTTGAGTCAATTTCTAAGTCTTTTTGTAAAATCAAGAATAAATAGAATATTTTTTAGATTTCTTTCTTGTATCAAAAGCCGAGGTTTTAATATTCTACCTCCTTGAGTTCGACCCAGGCACACTTACCTGGTAAAATAAATAGTGTAGACGAAAATAGGAGAGAGAAGCTTATTCATTTCACTTCTCTCCCTCTCTCTCCTATTTTCGTTGATTTTTGTTTGATCAACACAGATCTCTCTTTGCGGTTTTCTACGCCGACAACATCATTAACCACAGGTCGGACCTGCATTATCAAAATGGCGTTGTTGCTGGGGAGGCGTTATTTTTACATCGGTTTTTTACTTTAATTTTGAAAATTCTTTATATTCTTGATTTTACAAAATTTATTTTTTTTTATGATTATTATTCGATTTACAGTTTTTCTTCGATTTTTACGGTTTTCACGGTTTTCATGTTTCTTTGAATTTTTAATTTGCTTTACGGATTTTCTTGTCCTTCTTCTTTTTCCTAACTAATCTTTGCAGGGCCTGCAGGTTCAACAGGCTTCCTTGGGAGTTGAAGCAGTTGAAAGTGTAGAGACCGATCCTTTCTCTCACGGGTTGGTTACTGAGGACAGAATTTGTTAGGATTTCTTTTGTAATATTTTTGTAATAAAAAAGGGGGGGCACTTGCCCGTGTTTTTGTATTTATTAGACAGGGGCCCTATAAGGGCATCCCGGCTTGTACCTCCCCTCCCTCTTTCTAGGGGTCTGCTCCATCGAGTGTTGTGCATTTGGGGGAGCAGGGTACCCACCGCAGTTTTTCTCGCATCGCTGGTTTTCTACGGTTTTTCAATAGGCTAAGTACATGCTTAGGTGTTTTCGATTTTTTCCTAGCTGATTGCACCTTTGTAGATAGTTTTAAGACTCGCAACCTAGGTGCATACTTTTAGGATTTAAAAAAATAATAAATAAAGATATTCATTAGATGCTTGTCTTAAAAAGATCCAAAAAAATGAAAACAAAAAATAAAATCGGGGCTGCTAAAGTATCTGACTTCAAAATAAACGTAAGGATCATTTGATTTGGGAGAGCAATCCTCGCATTTCAATTGTAGGTACATTTTCATATATTGTGAGTGAGGGACGACACTTAAGGCTAGAACCGAAGTCTGTATTTCCTTTAAGATATTACTTATTCTATACACCTGATCACTGTTCTTCAGTAGGTACGCTCGACTAGCCCGAAACGATCCGAGTTTACATAGCAGAGTGGGGGGTTTAGAGGACACTGCGTAAGGCTCTATCCTCAAGTAACACAGGTAGCCGAAAACGATCTGTACTTATTCCTATACTGGTTGAGAACAAGTTGTTTTCTGTAAAGACTCGGGACAATATTGCAGGGAAATTCAGGGCACCTATCATCTCGCAATAATTGGTGAATATACTTATATGCTAAAATAACCCTAAAACCAACAAGATAAACGACCGAACTCTTACGGTCATCATCGGGTTGTGTTTGTGAATACGGGGTTTGCTTTGTGTTTGCTTGTAAGGAGTGAGTTACCGCATCTTATGCACCTTCTCCCATCTCTCTTGATTTGACAACGTGCTCTCCTGATTACTCTCTTGATATCGAAGATGACGACTCGACAACTATTTTGCTCAGACTCTGTGAGCTCTCGATCTTTCATCGTCCGTCATATATTTTTCACAAACTCGAGATGACCCTCTTCCCGAGTTGGTCCCATCTGATCCCAAGGAGAGTCAGACCTAGACTCCCTCGTCTCCTAGCCTGTCTTTTGAGGCAGACCCTCGCCTCAATCTGTCATCACTTTCTCCAGCCGTTTTTTCACTGAGTTATTACGAGAAGTTTTCCTTTCCAGAAGATTTGAAGCATATGGCTCGTGGAAAAGGGCTGGTAGAGGAGAGGCCATCTGAGGAGCATCATGTTGATGGAAGACCGGATCCAGCCGTAGATATCATAATCGAGATTCCCGATACACTACAGCAGATGAATATCCAGATCCGAGACCAATTCAGAATAAAAAACGAGTTGCGAGCTGAGATCGTCGTGCTGAGAGCAGGAGCTGAGAACCCATTACCACCTGCAGTGGTTCCCGCTACTCTACAAGATGAGTATGACCCGGGATCTAGGACGCTACACCATTGGATTCGGCTACCGCCAAATCAAGGGTCATACGAGCTGAGACCATCCTTTATTTCTTTGCTTCCCAAGTTCTATGGGAACACTACAGAGGAGCTGTTTACCTTTTTACAGCAGTTTGAGACGATTTGTGGTACGGTTAGTTTCCTAGGGGTTATGTAGGAGGCTGTTCGCCTCAAGGCCTTTCCCTTCGCCTTAGCAGATAAGGAGCTCTACTGGTTGAGTCACTTAGGGAGGGAGATTTCTACATGGGACGATCTGAAGTCCACATTCCTGCTTAAATATTTTCCTCTGGGAAGGATGAACATGATGAGGAGTCGGATCTCCAACTTTATGTAATTACTGAATGAATCTTTCCATGAGGTATGGGATCGATTCAAGGATCTTACCGAGAGATGTCCTCATCATGAGATACCGATGAAGGTTCTTGTACAGAACTACTTTGGAGGACTCCAGCCGGATATTCAGGGGCGGGGCTTGTGAGTGTCGCATATGGCGGTAGATATTTGAATCGGGATGTCGTGTCTGTCTGGTCCATCTTTGAAGGGATGGCAGAAAACTTGAGAGTCGTCGACTCTACTCAGGCATTCCAGAAGGCCCCTCAGCCACCGCATCATCGAGAGCATCATAAGGTGGCAAACATTTAAGACTCTGAATCCAATACCAACATGGGTTCTATCAGCGAGAAGTTAACGCTGGTAGATGTGATTCAAAAGTAAGTTCAAGACTTGCAGCCGCTGCGAGAGTTGGAGAAACTCTCATCTCTGCCTCAGCAGCTGAGTGATCTAATGAAGAAGGTAACGGAACTGCAACTTCAATATCAGCAAGCTCAAGCTTCTTCGACTTGACAACCTGTACGGAGACCTTTACCCGCTATGCCCACCCAATAGATCCATTTTGTCCAGATCGAGCCGGAGACTCCACAGATTGATTGGAGGAGGACCAGTCTCATGCCAATTCCAGTCAGATCACCAGTCCTATAGACACCGATGTTGAGCCTCAAGCCACTTTTGAGATTAACGGAATATGATACACTCTGATTCAGCAATCAAGTGTACATCATCATCAGCAGCAACAGTATAGTCATCCGCATTTTTAGCACCGATAGCCTTACACGCAGCAGCAATCTCACCAGCATACATATTAGAGATCACAATCTTTTCAGTATCCTGCTACACATTCACAGACCCATCATTACCACAAGCAGCAGCAATCTTCCTTCACACCGCAGAGATTTCCTCGGCCTTACACCTCACACCAGCACATGCCTAGGTAGGCGAGATTAGACAGCCAGGGTCACCACACAGAGTCTGAGATGTCTTCACAGGACGTGGCATTGAACCAGATCATGGATATGTTAAGCACACTCCAGACTGCACATAGGACAGAGATGGAGCATGTTAACCATCGTCTGGATGAGTTAATCGCACCTAAGATCACTCTCCCATTCCAGCCTCAAATGAACCCAAACAACAAGAGGAGGCATTCATATCAGGTAGACATCACTATAGGTACGATCTTTTTCCCTGAATTTTTACCTAACTTCATTCGTCTCAGGAGTGGTAGATCACCACGAGCACCTGATAGAGTAGCGGAGAGGGCGCATGATAAGGAGCGAGAGTCAATCCATGATCACACACATTCTGATGCTGAGGTGGAGGACCACCACGATGATGAGGACCACCATGATGCCCATCTTGATGATCAAAGAGAGGGGGTCGATGTAGAGACAGTTGACATGGACATGGGCGAGTCAGATGATGATATCACGCCAGACCATGCAGATACTCCCAATGATTCTGTTTCTATCCCTATTTTAGAGAGTTTTGTACATAATTCTGACTCTCAATGAACATGTTGATTCTACTTCTGATAGAAATAAAAAAGGCTGATTTTGTCATTTCTGAGATTGTTCCTTTTCCCGATGCCTTGTATGGAAAAGGAAAGAAGAAAAATACCAAAAAGAATATTGTTACTCCAGAGACCGAGCGATTATTGAAAGATCACATATTCCTGAAGATTCCACTTCATGATGCCTTGGATCATTTTCCTACGCTCAAGAATCAGTTGAAAAATAGATGTACCACGTGTAGGAAGAAGAAATCACATGCATAGAAACATGTTTTGACCAAGGCCACATCCTATGATATACATAATAAATTACTAAGAAGAAGAAAGACTCGGGAGCACATTACGTTAGATGCAAGATTTCCCATGCAACATTCGATAGATAACGGTTCCTCAATCAATTTGTTACCGTCTTGTTTACTCGACAAGCTCGAGTTAGGTCCTCTTTACAAATCCCATGTGATCCTTCAGTTTGCTGATAGATCTGTAAAGAGACCTAGGGAGGAACGTTATCATAATCATGCAGGACCTGCAATTCCCAGTGGACTTTACCGTCCTGGACATGGATTGCCCTACACATTTGCACCTTACCCCGATCATCCTTGGGAGGCCCTTTTTGGAGACCGTGAAGACTCTCTTCGATTATGATATAGGGAAGGTATATTTTCGCGCCAAGGGTGAGAAAGTACATATAGAGACGGCGAGAGAGTCACACATATCATGTACCGTATCTACAGTCAGTTCATATATCTTGAGTTCTTTAGCCACCTGTGATTACATAGATGAGGTTCGCCTTGACGACCTTGAGAAGTATCGAGTAGGGACCCAGGATTTCCTAGCAAAAGATGGGTCCAAAACTACAGTTGACAGTTCTTCTGATGGTACATTATATTTTATCATGGATGATGATAAGCAGATGGAGCAAATACCTGATGATTTTATTGCAAACATTTCAGATTCAGAAAGTTTACATGATTCCTACACTTCAGATGATTTAGAGACTGAGTTTCATTTAGCTGAGTTATTTTCATCTAGTTATTCTGAGGACGAGCATAGTAGCGAGTCAGATGGTGTTTCAAACATCTTCTGTAGTTCGACTCTAGAGCATATTGAGATGGTGGATAACCATATTGCAGACACATCTACCACCAACACAGATTCCGTTAAACATACAGATGAGGTTACAACAGAGCTAGATCCTACCTTACCAGAGCTGAAGAGATTGCCACCAAACATGAAATATGCTTCCTTGCAGGTCTACATTGACAGTTTCCGATCATTATCAGCTCATCTTTAATCGAAGAGCAAGAATCTTGTCTGATGAAGATTCTTGAAAGAAACCGCAAGGCTATTGGATGGATTGTATCCGATCTCCGTGGGATAAATCCTGCTTTGTGTTCTCATCATATCTATCTCGATCATGACAGTAGACCTTCTAGAGAGTTTCAGCACAGGCTGAATCCAGTTTTACGAGATCTTGTCAAGAAAGAGATTACGAAATGGTGCGACGTAGTGTTTATTTATCCCATCTCCAACTCTGAATGCGTTAGCCAATTACATGTTGTCTCGAAGAAGTCGAGAATTCAAATGATTAAGAATGAGAGTGGAGAGGAGATTCCAAAGAGAGTAACCACATCGTGGCGGGTATACGTTGATTACAAGAAGTTGAATGCTGCGACGAAGAAGGTCCACTTCCCTTTGTCATTTATGGATCAGATCATAGAGAGGTTGGCAGGGAAGGAGTACTTCTATTTCCTTGATGGTTATTCCAGATACAACCAGGTCAATATTGCTCTTGAAGACCAGGAGAAGACTACCTTCACATGTCCTTTTGACACGTATGCTTTTAGATGGATGCCCTTTGGATTGTGCAATTCCCCTGCTACTTTACAGAGGTGTACGCTTGCCATTTTTGCAGACATGGTTGGTGATTTTCTAGAGGTCTTTATGGATGATTTTTCGATCTATGGTGATTCCTTTGACGATTGTTTAGCGCACCTAGACTTGGTTCTTCAGAAATGTTGTGAGGTAGACCTCGTTTTGTTGTGGGAAAAGAGCCATTTTAGGTTACAGATGAGATCATGTTGGGGCATGTCATCTCCAAGCGAGGCATGGAGGTTGACTCTACCAAGGTTGATGTAATCAAGCATCTCGAGCCACCATCTAACATCAAGCAGTTATGGTCTTTTCTTGGGCATGTTGGATTTGACAGACGATTCATTCAGGATTTTTCCAAGATCGCTCGACCGTTAACTGAACTATTAGGCAAAGACATCGAGTTTCTGTTAGATGACAAATGTCTTCATGTCTTCCTTACATTGAAAGAGATGATTATCAATGCTCATGTCCTACAACCACCTGATTGGTCTCTTCCCTTTGAGATCATGACGGATGCTTCAGATTTTGTGGTCGGGGCTCTATTAGGACATAAGAGGAATGGACTTCCTGTTGCTATCCACTATGCCAGCCGAACTTTAGATGATGCTCAGCGTAATTACATAGTCACGGAGAAAGAAATGTTGGCACTGGTATTTGCATTGGACAAAATCAGATCATATCTTCTTGGCTCAAAGTTTACAGTTTACACAAATCATTCAACTATCAGATTTTTAATGGAGAAGAAGGATGCCAAGGAATGCCTTCTTAGATGGATTCTCTTACTTTGGGAGTTTGATGTAGACATTAGGGATAAACCTGGGGTAAAGAACATGGTAGCTGATCACCTCTCTTGATTACAGATAGAGCAGCCTTCAGATGAGTACACGTCAGAGATTGCAGAGAGATTTACAGACGAGAGTATCTTTGCAATTACAGAGCTTCCATGGTATGCAGATATAGTGAACTTTCTGGTTAAATAGAAGAGTCCACAGGGTTGGCCAAAGGACCGAGTCGACATACTAGTTTCCGAGGTACGATACTACCATTGGGAGGATTCGATTCTTTTTCGTGAGGGACCGGATTGTGTTTACAAGCAATGTATTCCTTAGGAGGAATACGATAGTGTCCTCACTCTGTTCCATTCCTTAGAAGTAGGAGGACATCATTCAACGAAGAGGACAACATAGAAGGTACTTCAGAGTGGATTTTGGTGGTGGACTCTTACTAGAGATGCTTGCACATTCGTAAGGAGTTGGCCGGATTGTCAGAGAGAAGTAGGGACAGTCAGTGCTATAGATGCGATGCCTATGTGACATGTTATTATTTGCGAGATCTTTGATGCATGGGACATAGATTTTATAGGACGCTTTCCTTCCAGCAATGGCTTTGAGTACATTCTTCTCGCTGTGGATTATGTTAGTAGATGGGTGGAGGCAATACCCGCACGAACCACAGATAATAAGAAAGTATGCAAGTTCCTGAGGGAACATATTATTTCACAGTTCGGTATTCCACATATTCTTATTTCAGATGGGGGTAGCCATTTCATTAATAAGGAGGTAAAAAAGCTAGTGAAGAACTATGGCATTGATCATAGAGTAGCTTCTCCTTACCACCTACAGACGAACGACATGGCCGAAGTTTCAAATAGGGAGGTGAAATCCATTCTTCAGAAAATAGTACGATCGGATAGGAAGAACTAGTCACAGCTTCTAGATCAGGTTCTTTGGGTATATTGTACTGCATATATGCCTCCCTTAGGTACTTCACCCTTCAGACTATTTTATGGGAAGCCATGCAATTTGCCCATAGAGATCATGCACAAATCTGAATGGGCTATCAGAGAAATTTCACTAGATATGCAAAAAGCAGAAGACAAGAAGAAGATGGATCTGAATGAGCTAGTAGAGATTCGAAATCAGCATACGAGAAAACCCTCATTTATAAGGATAAAGTGAAAAGATGGCATGATAGACATATTTGGCACAAGATCTTTGTTCTTGGGCAGAAAGTATGGTTGTTCAATGCACGATTGAGAATTTTTCCTGGCAAATTAAAGAGCAAGTGGGAAGGACCCGATATATTCAGAATGGTGCACGACAATGGAAGCATAGCTATATCAGATGTGTCACCTGGTGCAGAGCCATTCATGGTGAATGGGCAGATGCTGAAGCAATTCATGGAGACTACTGATCATCTGGCCCATGCTGAGGTGATCTACTTTGTACATGACTCATGACTACTCTTCTACTTCATTTTGTCTTGTGCAGAGACTTTTGAGCCATTTGATTTTTGGAGTACACCACCACCTGTACTTTCTTCGTAGACCACAATCGTCCCCATTTTTGATCGTCTTTTATGCTTAGGATACCAGATCCTAAGTATAGGGGGGACTGATTGTCTGTTGATTAGTGTTTTTTGATTATATTATTTTTATTGTATAGCCTTTCTTCTCCACGAATCACTGGTCCCCAATTTTTGGCCATATTCTTTTCTATATTTAGGATGCCTTAACCTAAGTATAGAGGGAGATCAAGTGATTTTGTTGATCTCATTTTCGCTATTTTTCTTGCTCCTTCATTGTATATTTTTTCCCTCAGTCACCACATTTTTGTCTTCCACTATACTTACAATGACCAGATCGTAAGTATAGGGGGGTCGACTGACTTCTATTATTTTATTCTTTTTCACCCACTTTACTTAGCACGAGTTATGTCCTCCTTTTTCTCTTTTGACTCTATGAGGACATAACACAAGCTAAGTGTAGGGGGGTGCGTATATATTGTATATATACTTGCATCCATAACTCGTACTTTTATGTATTTTTTATACTTATAAAATACATAGAAAGTGGGTGAGAGTTAATTTAAAATCCATCTATTTATCTATTTATTTATCTAATATTTATAAAATCTGTGTAAACAAGTAAAATATATCTAAAATCTTTATTTAAAATACTTAATTTAAAATACTTATTTAAATTACGTATTTAATATGTATAATACTTATTTAAAATCTTATCTATTAAATTGTGTTGAAAAATCATTCAATTCTTGTAAAATTCTCTATATATAAAATTTGTAAAATACATTAGTTATTTAATCCAAATAAAATATGGGTAATATATCTTGTAAAATTCTTGCACATATGCTTGTTTATAAAAATTATAAAGTCCTAAAGTTCATAAAAAATTACAAAAACTTTAAAATCTATAAAAATGAGTAAAATTCAGAGAATATACTTCATAAAATATTGTTGCATTTGCATTAGCTTTTTTCAGAATAAGTTTGATTTTTAGAACTGAAGATTGGGAAAAGTCTGAAGGATATAGCTTGATTATGGCCTTTAACTTTCATTGTAAGGAGCCTAGTTAGGATCTGGAATTTAGACTCTTCAGGTCGTTGACTTAAATCTTTAGATTCCATAAGACCATATTTGGGAAATCAACTCATATGTGCCTAAGTAGAACACTTGGTGTCATCTATACAACTCTGCATCAATGAACCAATCTTGGACACATGCACTTTGCACTTAGCTCGACTTGCATGGGGTTGCGAAGGGCAATCCATCTTGGTAGTACGTTTCTATCCTTGTCTTTGCAGCGTTGACATCTAAAGACGAGAGATTGGGGTTGCGATAGTCGCTTTGATGAGGGAAGGATCTGCTGACACAATTTTTCCAAGACCTCAAAAAAGGGACGGAATAAAAGATGATATATCCATCGAGGCATAAAGAGATGAATGCAATTCAAGCAAATTACAAATCCAATTCAAAGGAGAAGCCATCAAATACAAATACCACCACAATGGTCCAAGCTTCTGCCAAAAATGCTTGCACATCTTAGTGGAGACTTAGCTACACCGGCCGAGCTTCACAAGGAGATGCGTCTACAATGGTCACACTCTAGTTCTTTTCTCATTCTTCTACTTTCTCTCTATATTCAATTGTGGACATAGAACAAACTAACCTCAGAAGGGAATACTTCCCTCCCCGAGGAAAGAGTAGCTGGATGAGGAACCAATGGAAGTATATATCTAGGATGGATGGTTTCTTCGCTTCTTTAAGCAGGAAGAGCTAAAACAATTCACACACTGTACAAATTGACTTCAAGGTTGATAGAGTTTGCGATATGAATAAGTGAATCTGAACTGGCTATTGAGGTGAACTTAAATAAGAATTTATGGAACTTGAGGACTGATTGAGGATAAAATATTAATCCTAGTTAAGGCTATGACAAAATGCTTGTTTCAAGCCCGATCGAGTTCTGTCCTTTGTCTGTTCTCGTGAATTGGTTTAGGAAAACAAATTCATTCTATCTTTCTTTCTTTTTCACTTACTTTTTAAGTAAGTGTTTGCTAAGGAACTGGCAAAGTTTAAGTATAGGGAGTTGATGAATCCATGATTAATTAATATTTCTCTCGCATTTTGTCTTAAAACCCTTAACAAATACATGTAAATATTCATTAATTCCCATCTTTTATCAAAACCTCATTCATAAATAAAAATGCACTTTTATGCATCAAAAACACGTAAATAATTAAAAGAATAAAAATAAAGAAAAGAAAAGAAGGCAGATTGTAAATATGTATACATGTACAAAATGACTTATACAATATAAATATAGCTGCAAGATATATTTATATAACCTAACCCCCAAGACCAAGTCGGCATGGGTTGGTCGACAAACAAACAAGTAGGGGGAGATAAGGAAAGAAAATCATAAAAATAATTTAATACACACTCCACACATTATTCACTATTTATCAAATAAATAACAAATATTCACTCATTTTTTATTATTTCATATGAGCTTATTTTTCACCAAACGCTTATCCTAATTATTTCTAAAAATGTATATAAAAATATAAAAATAAGTTAAAATAATGTCTTGTATATATACCAAGAAATCCAACTTTCAAATTGACAAATTCTCAACTTCCGAACATCATCACTTTCTCATATGAACTCCAATTTCACTCTACTCACCTTTAAAGTTCATAAAATAATATTCTCTACTTAATGGAGGTGATTTCACTAAAATCGGAATCCGTTTGCAAAAAAAATCATTTTGGGACCTAAGGATAACATGGTTTTTGGGCTATTTATTTAATTTAGAAAACATAATTTATAGTTTTATTAATTTTACAATTTTTTATTATTTTAATGATATTTTAATTTAACCATAATTTAGTTCAGATTTTTTGGAGCTTATTTATTATTTTAATTAATCCAAATGCCTAATTTATAGATGAAATTGAACTACATATCTTATACCCGTATTTATTAATAAATCTAAACTAACTCATTAAAATCCATTAAAATTGACAAAGACCTTATTTATTATTCTTGTAATTAAGAAAATATAATATTAATATGTAATTATTTATTTATTAAATTAGAAATCTAAAACATGTTTATCAAGTATTATTTATACCTACTTATTAATATAATATTTATTTCGTACAATATTTATTATTTATAAAAAGTAATTATACCATAATATAGATAATTTAATTATCTATATTTTTTATTTTTTACCTATTTAAAATAATGTTATTTACTAATTACTATCTAATTTATAACATATATTTATCATCTGGCCAACCAGGTGCTGACACATGTCAGCACCTGGTGTCTTCTTCTCCAAGAAGCTGTTATAGCTTCTATTCTAATCGGTCGACTTCCAACAAATTTTCTCGCTTCCATCCTAATCTCTTTAATCAATCCAAACCCTCCATTGCCTTCTCCTAACTATCATCATACTCGCCTACCCACATATCCATCCTAACACTTCTTCGATTCTTCTATAAAAAGCTTTCAAGATGGCCATTCAGAACTAACTCACTCCTAAATAATCAGTTCCAGAATAGCCTGGCTGAATCCTCCACTTCCCCGCCTCACTCCAGCCACAGCACCCGAGTGCCGCCCCGCATGCAAGAAGGATCATCGGAGGGGAGGTTCCAAGGCTCCGCCGCCTTGCATCGCCGCCACCGCATCATGTGGAGCTCCGGGAAAGCTGCCCTGTCGAGCGAAGACCACCAGAGGTCATACACCTCCAACCATAGGTATTCCTCCATCTTTGCATTTTTCTTTCTTGAATCGCGTATCGTTCTTAGTAGAGATAATTGAGTAATTAGGATCCTCAATCCTCTTCATTATACACACTCTATTAAAATTCATCAAATTCGATTCAACTCGCGCTGAAAATCGACTATGTTCCCCTCCATTTCCTCTCATTTTCTTGAAACACTTTATAATTTTTAAATCCCTTAAATCTCGTGCTGATTCATTGTGAATCGAGAAAATATATATCCATTTGCAGATTCCCTTATCATTTGGAGCATAATAACATCTGGAGCTTCAAAGATCCATGAGGTTCGAAGTCACTATAAAGTCTACATCAGATTCCAGGCTTGTTAGACCTCCATCTTCACCAACGTTAAACCACCAATTTCCACCATCTTTGAAGGATCTCGCCCACAGGCGAGCTCAGAGGGAGAAGGAGTCTCCTCCTGGCCCTACAGGAGGCCCCAGACCGCCAACGATCGCCTGAGATGAGTTGGAGAAGAGCCCATTGTCGTCAGTCGCGCAAGAGCTGAAGAACAACCAAGAAGACCCCAGGTCTACAGTTTGGCGACACGTGTCGTCGGCGGACGGCCCAGATCGCATGATTCAATCTAATCATAGCCGTCCAATCTGAAGGGGTAAAGAAATTACGTCATAAGCCCAGAGAGTTTCAAGAGTTCCAGGTCGCACCAGAAGATTTCCAGAATTACATTTAGGTCCCTATGCAGGGACCTATATGTAATAACTTTAGTTTTGTTTGCATTTTAGCCCTTACAGGGACTGTTTTGTAACAGAACATTAAACCTTCTTTTGAAGTTATACCCCTGGCTTGTAGGTGCATTTTGGAGATTATTTTTGTTGTATTTTTTCCATGATTTTTTAGGGTAGTTACACAACTATTCAAAATACTTTTTTATTTTTCTATGATTTTTCCTCGCTTTGTCTTGTCAATTTGATTTTCGTAATTGTGAGTTAGGTTTGAATCAATTTCCGAGTCTTTGTAAAATCAAGAATAAATAGAATATTTTTGAGATTTCTTTCTTGTATTAAAAGCTGAGGTTTTAATATCCTGCCTCCTTGAGTTCGACCCAGGCACACTTACCTGGTAAAATAAATAGTGTAGACAAAAATAGGAGAGAGATGTCTATTCATTTCACCTCTCTCCCTTCCTCTCTCTCTCCCCTATTTTTGTTGATTTTTATCAACACAGATCTCTCTTTGCGATTTTCTACACCGACAACATCATTAATCGTAGGTCGGACCTGTGTTATCAAGCGTCTCCAAAAATATAATCCCTACTGACGAAGTTCTTTGCAATGACATAAGACCATGGATTTCATCTTATGACTTAATCTATATCATGTTTAAATTAACAATTATTCATTTCGAGACATATTTTCATGATTAATCTAAGGGATAGAGCTAGGATACATGCATATTGTCTTAGTTATAATCTAATTAAAAAAATGACACTTAAGCGATCCTAGTTGGGGTTTAATCCTTTTATGCACTTGATGTCACCATATAATATTACATCCTCACTTAGTGATGGGTACACGATTTCGCGAGGGTCTAAAATTATCCTCACTGAAGGAGCGAAGATAGATTATCGCTGAGGTGGCCACTCAGAAGATCACATGTTCTATCAACAAGTGCCCAAAAAATATAATAAACCAATGGATAATAAAAATGTGGAGCACAAATTATTATACTCTACAACAAAGATGTCTAGCATGCAAGTATGTAGAGATCGAATAATAGAGAGCAAATAATAGTATGGTAATGGTTATTATTATTAATCAAAATGAGTTACGCACATAAATATCTTTTTTATGTGGGTTTTTTATTTTAAAATTTATTTGATTTTTTATAAGTATATTATTGTTATTATTACTTTTTATATGGGTATGTACAGATATGTATATATGAGGATATATATGTATATATAATGTGTATATAAGATATAAGCTATATACATAATATATATATATATTAAATAATATTAACAACTATATATCCTGATTATAATAGGTATATACATTTTTTTCAAATATTTGTAAGATATATAATAATTAATAATAATAATACTATATAGAGGTATATAATACAATGTGTGGTATTATAAATATAAACATAGCTAAAAATACTCAAAATCTGCAAGATAAAATGTTTTTGGTTTTTCCATTTCTTTACTAATTTTTGTGATTTTTCAGATATTTTTACTAATTTTTAGGTATTTTTAAAGCCAAAAGCATCCCAAATCAAGGATTCATTAAATAGATTGGATTATTTTGAGATTTAAAAATACTAAATATACTCAAACTTTCTCAAACCTGATGTTCATGTCTAGCAAATGATATATAGATAATTATACGATCGTAACTAATATTTTTTGTATTTTTGTCGAATTTTTATAATTTTATCAAGACTTTGGATATTTTTAATTTTTAGTGATTTGTTTTCTATTTTTAGGGATTTGGCCTGGAGTTAATATAAGTAATAAGCACATTGTATTTTTTTATGATTTTGAAGGTGTTTTGTCATTTTTTAGATTTTTTTATTTAGAGTGGGATAAAAGTGGCTCCATTTGGTATTTTAATAAATAGGTAATGTGCATAAAATGCAAACATAAAAATATGGCATGAATGAGCAAGCATCCAGGTACATTGGAGTATGGATGATATTTATAAAAAATAAAGAACAAGCTCAAAGTTAAATACTGGCAGGGACTAATTTGCAAATATCAAGAAGTTTTCATGTATTCCAATACCCTAAAATGAAATCCAAGGGCTATTGTACAATTTATTCATGTATATTTAATTCAAAAGCACCTAGCGGGAATATATTAAAAATATTCTAAGCTTTCAAGGTCCAGTGTGCAATTTATCGTCAAAATATAACACATAATATATAATTTCATGGTTTAAATATAAATACAAAAAGTTGCAAGGATATGTTTGCAAAATACCCACCTCACGTGGGGGGCCACGTGAGCTGGGATGGCATGGACAGTGATGCAAATATATAAAAATATAGGGGATTCAATGCAAAAATCCCACCTTTATTTACACTACAAATAATATTTACAAGACTAACGTGGAAATGTACAAAGGCAGAGGGAGTCGAGTGAAGTTTACCCACAAAGTCATGCAGATGAACAGCTAGCAATGCACCATGTAGGCGCACTTAACTCCATTGGGCGGCTGGGACGAGGCAGCGGTTCGACTTGAATCAACGACCCAGATTAGGTCTGGGCTGCACTTTAACTCCGATGGCGTTGAGGGGAGGAGGAAGAATAGGGAAGAACACTTCCTTATCCTTCCTTTGATAGCATATTTATCTTCATTCTAGCCACTATCTCCATCATCGGCAGGCTCCTGATGTGCCTGGAAGCATCCTGCATCAGTTTGCACCCCTAAGAAGATCCGAGCCTCACAAGGGATAGGCATGGAGTTTGATGAAACCTGGGGGTCCCAAGAACCTCCTTTTGCATTGAAGTTGACCCTCTAAGGGTCTTTGGCATGTTGAACCTATAGAAGAAGAGTCCTGGGCTCGAGGCAAATCGACTTGACCCTATCTAAAGTCGAATTGCACAACGGGTGAGGTGAATGGAGGAGCTCCGACATACGATGGAGGTAAAGCTCCAATTCGCCGATCTAGAGAGGATCGAGTTGGTTCAAGGCTGGCCAAAGGTGCAGTAGGAGAAGGGGAAGAGAATGAGCGTGAAGAGTTGGTCGGAACTCGGTTGAATCACATTGAGACAAGGCTGGAGCGATGGGCTTTGATGATGCAATATTTGATTTTTAAGCTAACCTAACGATCTGAATACTAAACTAAATACGGAATTGAAATGATGATAAGAAATTCTACATAGGAATTGAAAAGGCACAGCTCATACCTGATGGTTGATAGGGGAGAAGAGGCATCGCCAGAGCTTTGTCGTGGACCTTCTCTCCTCATTCTGCACTGCAACACCACAGGGATGCACCTCTGTTACAAGACACACACAAACTGGGTTGGAGCGTGAACAGAGCTCAAAGAGGGATCAAAAGTGAATTGGGAGGAGGGAGGTATTATTTATAGACAAGGGTCTCGGCCAACTTCGATTGGCATTATTTAGTGGCTCAATGGAGATCAATAGGATCTAATGATGGCATGGGAAAGACGGGTGTGATGGGAAGAGAATCGAAGAAAGATGCGAGGAATTTTGGTGATTAGAGTGGACTGGAAAATCGAGAAAATGGGATGCTCGAGGTTCTGACACAATCAGAAATGCTGAAGGGGCAGTTGACCAAGGTCAACAAAAAGAAATCTCTTATTGGTCCATATGAACCAACCAGAAAAATGAAAGGCAAAAATGCCTTGTAAAATAAAGAATAAATAAAAAAATTAATTTATTACATTAAGTTATAAAATAAAAAATGTCTAGTATTTAATTATTATTATTATTATTAATTTTTATGGGTTAATTTATTGTGAGTTATTATTTACAAGTATAGTTATAGGTATATTTATCTATATATGACTTATTTTATTTTTGATAATATTTATATTTCATTATTTAATGAGCTTAATTTATATATTTTTAACTTATTTGAATATACATAAATATGTTTTTCATTTATTTTTCTGATGTATTTCTTACACTTAAATAAACATGTATACTTATTATATAGGTATAAGCATTGTATATTCATCTATGCATTTTGTGTAGTATTTTATTTTTGTACTTTCTTTATCATTTTTATTCTAAGTGTGTGTACCTAAATTATAAATAATATTTACAAAATTATTAAAATATAAAGTTATAAAAAATTATAAAGAATAAAGAAAATGAATATTTTATTCATGTAAACTATACATTAGGGGTCCAAAACCTAGCTTTTGCATCTGAACTCTGAAGTTAATGAAACTACTTCATTAAGTAGCTAAAAAAATTATATACAATTAAAGGTGATTTTGGTGCATTTTGAGTTTTTATGAAGAAGATATGGATCTGGGAAGTTTGGGTTTTCGCTTTTTATTCAGAGTGTAGAATGAACAATGCCTATTATTTTTGGATGAAATCAATTTTGTATTTTTCTTTATATTTTTATCTATAATTTTCTGTACAAAGTTTATTGATTTGAGATCTAAATAATAAAAACTAAAATGGGTCCTAAATATGAGTTATTGAAAAGTAAAAATTAGGGGTTTATTGATGTTTTTAGCCCTTATCCCCCTTACTTTATTCCCTCGATCCAGTCATCATGATGCCTAGCTCTCGAGTTTAGGGTCATAAAATACCTTTGGCATTTTATTTATTTTTTGATTTTTTTATTCTTTTATTTTGGCATTAAATAATATATTTTATGCAACATTTATACAATAAATAATGAATGTTATTTTATGCAAAATAATGATATTTACATGCATTTAGCAGGGGTTTAAAGGCCAAAATGAAAGAATAAAGGTAATGAAATGGATATTCATCACCTCCTATACTTACCTTTGTTAGTTCCTAGCAAACACTTATGCAATAAGTGCAGAAAATAAAAATAAAGAAAAGAAAGAACTTGGATTGATTTTAACTTTCAAACTTGCCATCATAAAATCAAAGTTTGGTGTTCAGTCGGACCTTTGGATTATTAATTTGGTCGGAACCTTATTGAGAACTGGACTTGAAATCCAACAACATTTGAGAGTCATAGAACTCTGCTCAAGTCTCCTCGATAGCCAGGTCAGAACAAGTCAATTCACATGAAAACTCTTACGACTATGAGTCTATCTTGACAGTGTGTGTGGGATGTAGCTCTCCTCAGCTGAAGGGTAAAAGTCAGTCTTCTCCAACATGGTGACCCTAATTACCCAATCCAACAACTCTTTCCTCGAGAAGCGGTGTATTCCCTTCTAAGTTCAAGTACAACCAGCTCAAGAAGAGGAAGTCAAGAGAAGAATGGATGGTAGCCAGTTTGTCTACCTATCCTAAGATGCTTGACCAGTATATCCAAGTCATCCAGCTATATGCTACTTGAATGTCACTTTGAAGCTCAAGCTTGCTTATTGACTATACAAATGTATACATACCCCTGCTGGCATTTTATTTTCAATCAGGCATGTCAACTTTTTGGAGTTTTTATTGCATTTTTTAAATACTATATACAACAGCATTTACATGAAGACTTTTTCCTCTTGAGCCAGTAGACTATCCCTCTTTTGAAGCTTTATTGCAACCCACAACTTATGCCTTTAGACCTCATGGCTACTAGATCGGGTTGGGGTACAATGGCCACAAATGTGTGACTTCTGATGTTTCCATTGTCTTGTGTCTCATGTTGGCAAATACAACCATCTAAAACATCAACTGAGGCGAGCAAAGTGGAAGATGCAGGTGTACAAGCTAGGTCCTTACCAACAAGAGTCATGTGTATGCTCCTAAATATCTACTTAGGCAGTTAAGATGACACTAAACTGAGTCTCATGATTTCAAAGAATTAAGTCTAGTAGACTTGAAATATCTCAATTCTAGTTCCTATAATGTTCTTGTGATTAAGTAGATTTAAGGTCCAATCAAGCTCCAATCTTCGGATTTTATTTAGACTTGTCCAATCATCAATCTCAATCCGAAAAATGCAAATGCTATGCACAATGTAGAAAATTTTTGTGATGCAAATTTCTAAATTTTAACTTTTTATGGATTTTTGAAAAGGTTTTTGCAATTTTTGTAATTTTTTAAAAGGTTTTTGCAAAATTTTATGTAATTTTTGAAAAGGTTTTTGCAAATATTTTTGCGATTTTCAATTTTGCTAATTTTGAGGGCTTTTTCAAAATAAAATGTTTTGGAAAAGAAATAGATACATATATTTACACGGGAGAGCTTTTTATTATTTATAAGAATTTGAATTCAAGAATTTACAGATTTATATGTACAAAGTTTGTAAAAGTTCTTTATTTGCTTGGATTATGTACATAGTTCTCAAAATAATTGAAAAGATTTTTGTAAACATTTTGAAAACTTATTTTTGCGAACTAATTTGACAAATAATTTTTACAAATATTTTACAAAATTTGAAAACCATTTTGCAATGATTTTTCAAACAGTATGCATAGATTTTTCGAACTATTTTTGCAACCATTTTCCAAACATTTGCAAATAGATATTCAAAAGATTTTATTTCAAACAAAGAAAGAAGTTTTTACAAATAACATGTTTTTACAAAGGTTGAAATTATTTTACAAAATATTTTCCAAACAGATTTTGAAAGATTTTCCAAAGAATTTTCCAAACCATTTTCAAACATTTTGCAAAACATTTTTCCCAATTTATTAATCGGTATATACAAAGTTTTTACTGTATTTTACATAAGTATGTTCTTTATACTCATTAATTGTATTTTAGCCATACTTATTGAAAATATGAAAGTACGAGTTATGTCTAAAGTATACAACATATATACGACCCCCCTATACTTAGCTGGAGCTATGTCCTCATAGATCGAAGACAAAAGAAAAGATATAAATCATACTAGGTATAGAAGAGCCTATACTATAACGACTAAAGAATAAAGAATCAAGGAATGAGAAGTCAACCATCCCCCTATATTAGTATGAAATAATCCTAAGTATAGCAGGTTGTATCTACATGAAGGGAGTGTTGAGGGTGGGAATGAATAGATCAACGACCCGTCCTATCTCCCCCTATACTTAGGGTAAAATATCTCTAAGTATAGACATGAATATTAATAAGAGAGGAGACATGTGAGGGATCATGGAATGTGCAGTGGAAATCACTCATCCCCCCTATACTTAGGATGAAGCATATCGTAAGTATAGTGGTGATGATTGAGAAGAATGAAACAAAGAATGAAAAGAAAGAAAATAAATAGAAGAAAAGAAAGGAAAAGAAGAAAACTAAAGAAAGAGTTTTATAGGAGCATTATCTGAATCATTATATGTTGCTGAGGCTGTGGAGGTCTCTTCATCAATTTTCACTTGAACTGAGTTGATAACAACCAAGAAGGTGTCATGCTCAAGGTACGGCTTCAGTAACTGACCATTGACAATGAACGGTTGTGCATCAGGCGACAAATCTGATATCAAGATGCTTACATTGTCATGCACTTCTTTCACTCTGAATGGTAATGTCCATTTACTCTTTAATTTGCCGAGGAATATCTTCAACTTTGTGTCGAATAGACACACTTTTTATCTAGTCTCGAAGGGATTTCATCTGATATGTCGGTCATGCCAACGTTTTACCCTCTCCTTGTACATCAAGGTGTTCATAAGCATAGTATCCGAATTCTAGGATCTTATTTAGATCCATTTTTCTTTGCTGACCACCTTTCTTTGAGTCTAGGTTGCAAATATTTATTGTCCATAGTGATTTATGAACTAGTTTAACGGGTAGATGACACGGTTTTCCATATATGAGGCGATAGGTTGGCATGCCCAATGGAGACTTGTAGGTGGTCATGTATGCCCAAAGGATGGAATCCAAGAGTTGGGACCAATTCTTTCTATCCGGCCTCACAAGCTTCTGCTAGTTTGTCTTAATTTCTTTGTTTGATAACTCTACTATGACATTGGTCTGAGGGTAATAAGGAGAAGAGACTCAGTGCTCGATGCCATACTCCTTCGCCAATTTTATCACCTCTTTGTTTATGAAGTGACTACCCCCATCTAATATGAGTATCTTTGGCATCTCGAATTACAAAATGATGTTCAGTCTCAGAAACTGATAAACTGTACGGATATATGCAGCTCGAGCGGGGATAGCTTCAACCCAATGACTCACATAATTAATGGCAAGAAGGATATGCTCAAATCTGTAACTTTTGGGAAAGGATCCCATGATATCATGCTCCAAGCATCGAATACATCTGAAATCTGAATGAATTTCAGGGGCATCGAGTCTTTCGCTATGAGGGTTCTTCCCATTCTCTGACAGTCAGTGCGGCGCTTCACATAAGTTATGTCATCTTTAAATAGTGTAGGCCAACAGAGGCTACACTATAGTACTTTCATTGTCGTTCTTTCTCCAGAGTAGTGTCCACCAGATTTGAGCGAATGACAATGCTCAAGGACACTCTGATGCTCCTTTTGAGAGATACACTGACTCCAAATACAATTTGCTCCTTCCCTAAATAAGAGGGGGCCTTTCCATCAGTAGAACTGTATAGTGGAAAAGAACTTGTCCTTCTTTATTTTTATCCAATCTTGTGGGACAACATCAAAAATGAGGTAGTTCATAATGTCGACATACCAAGGGAGAGAGTCCATGGCCGGAATCGACTCATCAAGAAAGGTGTCTGTGATGGGTGCTTCGCTTAGTGGAGGCTCTTGATGCTCAATTATGAAGAGCTGATCTGCTACCACATTATGAACTCTAGGTTTTTCCTTGATTTCCAAATCAAACTCCTATGAGAGAATGATCCATCTAATCAATCTAGGCTTTGCATCCTTTTTATGTTGTAAGTACATGATAGTAGAGTGGTTAGTATAGATGGTGAATTCAGATCCAAGCAAATAGGATCTGAACTTCTCAAGGGCAAAACCATGGCCAGCAACTCTTTCTTTATATCTGTATAGTTACGTTGAGCTTCATATAATGTCTTGCTGGCATAGTGAATGACGTAGGGAGCTTTGTGTTCCCTCTGTCCTAACACAACCCCAACTGCACAATACGACACATACATCATGATCTCAAATTGTAGAGACCAATTCAATGGCTGCAGGATTGGAGCTTGAGTGATTAGCTCCTTTAATTGATTAAATGATAGGAGAACATGCTTATACACATGAAACTTGGTCGCCTTGTGTAACAGTTCTGTGAGAGGTTAGGTGAATCTCTAATGAATCGTCTATAGAAACCCACATGCCCCAGAAATGACCTCATATTTCTAACGTTCTGAGGTGGCTCAAGATCAGAAATCACATACACCTTTGCTTGGTCAACTTTCATGGCACGTTTTGAAATGACATGGCCCAACATAATCCCTTCAGTAACAATGAAGTATCTCTTTTCCCAAGATAATACAAGACTAACTTCTCAGCATTTCTGAAGTACTCTGTCTAGGTGTTGAAGATAAAAATCAAAGTTGTCACCATAGATGGAGAAGTCATCCATAAACACCTCAAGAAAACGACCGACCATATCAACAAAGACTGCAGGCATGCACCTCTGGAATGTGAAAGGTGCATTACACAAACTAAAGGGTATTATCCTGAAGGAATAGGCATCGAACGGGCAAGTAAAGGTCATCTTCTCTTGGTCCTCTAGGGCGATTGCCACTTGGTTATACCTAAAACATCCATCCAAAAAGCAAAAGAACTCCGTGCCGGCCAATCTTTCCAGAACTTGATCAATTAATGGCAAGAGGAAGTGTTCCTTCTTTTTAGAGCATTAGGCAGCGATAGTCAACACACACGCTAGGATGTTGGTATCCGAGTAGAAATCTCCTCTCCTTTTTTCATTTGTAACCACAGTGAGCCCAGATTTCTTTGGAACTACATGCAAGGGGTTCACCCATTTTGAGTCGGAGATGGGATAAATAAACCCTGTGTCACACCACTTCGTGATTACTTTCATGACGATGCCCCACAAATTTGGGTTTAGTCTTCTTTGAAACTCCCAGAACGGCTTGGCATCTTCTTCCAAATATATAGGATGTGAACATAAGGTAAGATTTATCCCACGGAGGTTTGATACATGTCAACCAAGTGCCTTGCAGTTTTTATCTAGAATCTTGAGTAGCCAGGATTCCTGATCCGTATTCAATCAGCCGTTATGATGACCAGATACATGTTTGTTGCACCTGCATGGAAAGCATACTTGAGGCCTGCTCGAAGTGGCTTTAGTTCTAGTTCTAATTGACCATGTTTCTCAGTTTCTTTAGAAACTAAACTGGTAGGTGGATAATCTATCAAAAATTTGGAGGTATTGCTCAACTCGATCACGAGTGGTTCTTTTGATAATGTGTTTAACAAATCATCAGTGAATTCATCATTTTCGGGCTGGCATGAATCTTTTGAATAAAAAAGATGCATCAACAAATTGGAATCTATAACCCAATTAACTTCGGAGCATGTACCAACTGTGCTATCCAAGTCCTCCTCTGGAGAGAGGATTTTTTGAACCCATTTGTTGTTCAAATAAAATTCTATATCTCTGGTCCCTGTAATGAAGTCACAATCTGCTTCAAACGGTGGTGCTTGATCTTGATCAGACACGACTCTTGGTTCACTAACCATATACATTGTCACTTTGTTGTTGCTTGAGCTGAATGTGATCTTCCCAGAACCATAATCAACAATGACCTTTGTAGTTTGCAGTAATGACCGACCAAGAATAATCGAGGTCAAGAGTAACGATGCTGAAGAGTCTATATCATGGACAACAAAGTCAATAGGATAATGCATGTCTTCATCATTATGACAACATCCTCCAATAAACCCTGGGCTCGCTTGATTGATCTATCAGTAAACTGAAGTATCATGCATGTTGGCTTGAGCGGTCCCAGCCCAAATTTAGTTAGCAATGAGGTGGGCATAAGGTTGATTGAAGAGTTATTGTCAAGCAAAATCTCGGTCAAAGATCTTTCATCTGATCAAAGGAGCTCCTTTATCATGATTCTTCTCTGAGAGATTGATGATAGATGCAATTGTAGCCATGGTGAGGACATGCTTCTCAACTCGTGGCATTTGTTGTTGTGGTTTGACTTACGCTTGTTTGTACATGCCTCTTTTCTAAAAAATGAATATATTCCATGGATTTTAGAAAAGGTAGTTCAATAGTCAAGTTGTTCATAATATCCACAACAATTGGATCAGATAATGCATTTTTTTCATTTTGTAATTTTTGTATTTTTCTATTGCATCAGGAAAAGTCATATGTACAGATCTGAAATCAAAAATATTATTCTTATTTGCATCAGAATTCATGTCCACAACATCATGTACAACTGGACTACAAAAAGGTGTACACTCTCGAGCAGGAGGTGGACATCCAAAAGCTACGGTCTCTGCTCCGTCGGCTTATGCAGGATCGATTGTTGGGCTTGGCTCCTCCATGGATGGTGTGGCTTCACTTCGACTACGATCATCTTTTTGGTCTATTTTATTTTTCTGATTTTTTTGTTCTTTTGGTTGGAGATGGTGATGGATGGTAGTTGGCATGGCTCATACGACGCTTTATTCTTCTCATGCTAGTGGTAGATGGAGGCATGGTCCTACCGCTCCTGAGAGTAACATCATTAGACACAAAAAAACACTATCATCTGACTTTACAGGTATAGAAGGGACTTCACATTCTACTTGCTCTTTGCACTTAAAATTATTGGATTGGCTTTGACCTGTGTCAGGATTGGAGTATTTTTGGTCGTGAGGTCGTTCAGATTATGTGTCATCTTTGATGGGCCCTTTACTAACTAGGCCAGGAAATCGAGGCTCGGGTTCACCGGAACCACCTCAGGAGATCCAACGTGCAGACCACACTATTGCTGACTGTGCAGAGGCTGGGAAGAGTATTGTTGATGTTGTTGCTGAGGTAGAGGAAGTTGATATTGATGCTAGTATGGAGGAGGAGGATATTGTTGTTGAGTTGCAGCCATGTATCGGTGGTACGGTTGGTGATGATGGTACGGTGGCTATGGGTACTGTGGTGACTATCTCCAATTATCGTGGAATTGTGGATGTTTTGATGTTGATAATGAGGCTGAGCAAATATCCCTCCTTGATGCTGATGAAATGGATATGAGTTTGCAAGTTGGACCTACTGAGGTCCTCTTGGATGGGCTAGTTGTGTGTCGTTCAACCATACTCCATTCACCTCGTAAATGAGAGGCGGTGGAGGAAACAATGGATCATAGGAAGACTGGGGCTCTGCTTGGTAAACCACCAACTACTATTGTTGTGGTTCCTGGTCAGGAGTCTACACGTAATATACATGTTGGACTGTCGGTTGTTGCTGACTGGGTTGAGGCTGATGTGGTGATGCTGACTCATCTTTCTTCTCAGTGAGAGTCTTGGGAGGTGGAGTACCAGATTGGCAGACACTGATGGTACTCACCAGTAACTCCATTTGCTAAGTGATCTGATCTAATTTGTCCAGGTTATGGGTTCTTTGTTCGGTCACAAGTTTTTCAGATATTATGACTGTTTCTTGATGATATCAACCTTTGAGAGATGCCCCCCAATGATGCTAAAGTTGGAGCTCTCATCTATCTCTGCCTCGTGATATGTTTCCATGTGCACTGGCTTTTGGAGGACATGGGTTGTCTTTTAATCATGGGATGAAGAGAGGGCGACCTCTCCCTCGGCCATTTCTTCAAAGATCTGCCAGACTACATCTTCATCCTTGTGAAAGTGGGATCCCCCACAAGAAGCGTCAACTAATCTCTGACTTTCGACATTCAGGCCATCGAAGAAGTGTTGGACCAAGCTGGTCCTCGGGATCTCATCGTGGGGACATTTCTCCTGCAGATAAGTGAATCGCTCCCAAGCTTCAAGGATGGATTCGTGGGAACCCTAGGAGAAGTTGTTAATCCTAGCTTACATATGGCTAAGCCAGTCTAGGGGATAAAACTTGTGAAGGAATGCAGACTTATGTTCCTCCCAGGTCGTCACGACCTTCCCCAAATGGTTGACCCAGTTTAGGGCCTTGTCTTGAAGACTGAAGGGAGTTGTCATCTTAACTACGCCTAACAAGATATTAGGGTAGTGTCTGGTTCTGTAGATGCAAGAGAACTTTTGCAGGTGAATGTATGGTTACCCATTGGTATTCTTGTGGAATGAGGCAGAAGAGAAAGAAACTGAGGCTTTAGCTTGAAGTGATCATGTATTGGAGGGAGGTGAATCCACTCGGTCATATGGTTGTCCCCCTGATTGTAAGTTTCTTTCAACGTCGGTTTAGGGTTCTCATTCCTTGGCTCGTCTTCTTTTGTATCATCATGGAGTCTTTCACCATCCCCTCCTCCTCCTCTAGGTTTGTTCCTCATATCATTCAGCATGTCTTTAAATGCGGTTTGCACGAGTGCATGATGAATCAGTTGTTGTTGGATAGCCTTGATGGAAACTAGCAACTGAGCATTCACCTAGTTCTAGTCAGGCATCTAGCCTTGTTGTGGATAGGGAGGTTGTTGTCCTTTTCCTTTGCCATGAGGAACCATCTATGGGTCTGAATCTGAAGAAAAGAATTAAGGATTAGGATTCAAGACTGGCTTCTATCTACAATGCAAGTGGAATCCCAATCGGACCTCTGTGAAACTAAATGCTAGCTGGAGTGAGTCATCTAAGACTAATGTCATTCCCAGATAGTTATGAATGGAATAAGATATGTAGACGGAAATCAACCTCCATTGACAATGGGAGGAAGTGAGACAAGAGTGGTCCTAGTTCATTAAGAAATAAAAGGAGAGTAGAAAGAAGAGGAGAAGTCTGGATACGATATGCAAGATCCGAATCAGATTCTCGGGAATCACCTCGAATTATTGATGATGTCGAGTTCATGGAATCGATGTAGACATCGGCGGAGTCTTGACTGTACATCCATGGATCAATCATGGAGCAAAAGAGGATCGATGCGGGAAGAGGGATATGATGGTCAACAAGGAATAAAAGGAGTGTAAAACAATAGAAAGGCTCGAAACGAGCAGGGGGTCAAAGAGAAAACATGTATAAAAAAATTTATGCGAGTGCGCAGGCCTTGATTTTTGAACTTTAATTTAGATCCATACAATACACTACAAAATTGGGTTCACAAACTCTACATATGTGAATCCGTAAAGGTTCGGTTATTTTTATCTTTTCATTTTTAGAGTTGTTATTTTAGGGATATCTTTTAACAAGTCCTTAGATGCTAACCCTATAGGAGCGAGAATATTGTCGGAAAAGTATCTCATACTTGTCCTCCTCCTTTGTAACCTATAGTCCGCACTTTTTGAGGTCCTTGTAACCCTTCCTGGATCCCTATACATCCAAAGAATAAGAGGGAGGAAGCTGATAGGTGAAACCACTACTTTAGACCTTGCTCACAATGGAGTTACCCGTGAACGTGCAAGGACCTACTCAGACGCAAACTGATGAGATAGACACACATGTGAGGGTGTGGTCTAAGATTAGTACTTCGGACCAAGTCGATGTTGTACATAAGGCTGGAACACCATCAATGACAATGCCCTACTCGGTCATGTATGATAGAAGTGCCAATACTTCAGAAATCTAGGCGATACACAAGGCAGTTACAGACTGGATTTTGGGCTCTAATCCTTAGGGGGTCGCGCATCGCTCATGGGAGAGGTTTTGGTCCCCTCCTAAGGTACCTGAAAATAATGAGGGCTTTATGAACCCCAAGCAATGATATCCATTATAGATTTAATTAAGGTCAAAGTTTATTTAGTAGTCTCCCAGTTTTAATTTATTTGGGTTTTCACATTTTTTGTATATTTTGCATACAAGAGCCTAACGATTTTGTAAATTCTCATTTAAGTCATAGGTACTCAAAATCAAAGGGAGATAGCGAAAAAGCCGTGCAAGTCGATTCGATGATGGACTCACCATTGAATCTAATGATGCAAGTAGAGTTAGATGACTTACAGTGCTTCCCATCTCTCTCCATATGGTATGCAAAACAGAATTTTTAAACCTATCTATATGGTGGTGTGCAATCGACAAAATCACCTTAAATAGTAGCTGCTATTAATTGTGAAGAACCATATGTCATCTATTCAAAATGAACCCTAAAGTGTGGTCTTGGAGACATCTCGGTGTCCGCCACAATGGGTCATGCTAGCATTGTATGATGCCTTTCTTGACGTGTGGGTTCAAATTCAAATAGCTAACAATTATTAGTTTAACTATATCCAAACGTAATCGACTATAGGAGCATAATTCTTATTAGGGTTTGGACCTAATTACCGAGACAAGCAGTCATAAAATCTAGGGGCTCCATGCACATAAAATAAATAAAAAGAAAGACAGAAAACTCAAACATCGGGAAATAAAGTAAAAGAAAAGCTATAAAAACTCGAGAAACTGCGACGAGGCACACCAGATGAAAAATCACCAAGGTAATGGATATCGCTAAGTAGAGTAGTATCCAAGTATTATTACAAATAATAATGAATAAATGAATCGCTCTCTCACCAAAATAAAATTCTAAGCTAATGATCAATGCTAAGTGGACCCCTTGCTGTGATTGTTGCCTCTCCAACTGGCCACGGCAAGAAAGCTAGTCTCCACCAAGCTCGGTTGCATCATCCTCCTAAGAGATCATCCTCGCATAGTGGGCCCTCACAACAAACACAACAAGAGATGGAGTATTAACATAGATAATCAATTAATATGTGCAAAGAAATAAAAGAAGAAATATATATAAAGAAGAAAAAATGTAAAGAAATATTTACAAGAAAATGAATTAAAAAGAAAAGAAAATTATGAACAAAATTAGGTTTACACGCGTTGTTCCCCGACAACGTTGCCATATGATGGGCACACGATTTTGCGAGGGTCTAAAATTATACTTACTGAAGAAGAGAAGATAGTTTGGCGTTGAGGTTACCACTCACAAGATCACATCAATCAACAAGTACCCACAACATATAATGAATCAATGAATAATAAAAATGTGGAGCACAATTTATTATACACTACAACAAAGATGTATATCATGCAAGTATGTAGAGGTCGAACCATAGAGAGCAAACAATGGTAGCCTAATAATTATTGCTAATCAAAATGAATTATGCATATAAATGCCTTTTTATGTGGGTTTTTATTTTTAAATTTTTATTTGATTTTCTTGATAAGTATTATTATTATTATTACTTTTTTATATGGGTATTTGTTGATATGTATATATGAGGATATATATGCATACATAATGTATATATAAGATATAAGTTATATACATAATAATAAATATAATAAATATATATAAAAATAAATAGTATTGATAACTATATCCCTTAATTATAATATATATACACACATTTTTTAAAGATTTATAAGATGAATATAATAATTAATAAAAATAATAATACTATATAAACATATATAAAAATACTCAAAATTTGCAAAAAAAATGTTTTTGGGTTCTTCATATTTTTTGTTATTTTTGTGATTTTTCAGATATTTTTACTAATTTTTAGATATCTTTAAAGTTGAAAGCATCCCAAATAAGCGATTCATTAAATAGGCTATATTGTTTAAAAATACAAAATATGCTCAAAATTTCTTAAAACCGGTTTTCTCGTGTAGCAAATGATATAGATAATTATGCAACTGAAACTAATATTTTTGGTATTTTTGTCGAATTTGTAAATTTTTTATCAGGATTTTGGATATTTTAAATTTTTAGTTTTTTTTTTATTTTAGGGATTTTGGTCTGGAGTCAATATAAGTAATAATAAGCATAATATAATTTTTTCCTGGTTTTGAAGGTGTTTTGTTTTGTTTTGGCATTTTTTATATTTATACGGTGATAAAAATGGCTCCATTTAGTTTTTAATAAATAGGAAATGCACATAAAATGAAAAAATACGAATATGGCGTGAATGAGCAAGCATCCAGTTACATTGTCCTATTTTTACTTGATTTTTGGAGCATGGATGATATTTACAAAAATTAAAGAACAATCTCAAAGTAGATACTGGCAGGGACCTATTTGCAGATATCAAGAAGCTTTCATACATTCCAGAACCCTAAAATAAAAATCCATGGGATTTTATGCAGTTTATCAACGTCTATTTAATTCAAAAGCACGTGACGAGTAGTACAATTATTCAAAACTTTCAAGGTCCATTGTGCAATTTAACTGTAGATTAAATATAAATAAAAAAGGATGCAAGGGTATATTTACAAAATACGCACCTCACGAGGGGTGCCACGTGAGGTGAGTTGGCATGGATATTGATGAAAATATACAAAAATATAGGAGGTTCAATGCAAAAATCCCACCATTATTTACACTACAAACAATATTTACAATACTAACATGGATATATACAAAGGCGAAGGGGTCGAGTGAAGTTTACCCCCAAAGGCACATGGATGAACTGCTAGTAGTGCGCCACGTAGGCGCACTTAACTCCATCAGGTGGCTGGGACAAGGCAGCGATTTGACTTGCATCAACAGCCCAGATTAGATCTGGGCCGCACTTTAAATCTGATGGCGTTGAGGGGAGGAGGAAGAACAAAGAAGAACACTTCCATGTCCTCCATTCGATCGTGTATTTCTCCTCGTTCTGGCCACTATCTCCATCACCGGTGGGCTCCTGTAGTGCTTGGAAGCATCCCACATCGGTTAGCGCCTCTAACAAGATCCGAGCCTCACTAGGGAGAGGCTTGGAGCTCGATGAATGGGGGTCCCAAGAACCTCCTCCTGCGCTGAAATCATCCCTCCAAGGGACTTTGGCATGATAAACCTGCAGAAGAAGTGTCCTGGGCACGAGGCGAATCAATATGACCCTTACTAAAGCTGAATCTCACAAGGGGTGAGGTGAATTGAGGAGCTCCGACATTCGACAAAGGCGAAGCTCCAATTTGTCGATCTAGAGAGGATGGGGTTGGTTGAAGGTGAGACAAAGGTGCAACAGGCGAGGGGGAAGAGAATGAGCATGGATAGTGGGTCGGAACTCGACTGAATCACATTGAGACATGGCCGGAGCGATGAGCTCCGATGATTCAATTTTTTATTTTAAAGCTAACCTAACGATCTGATTGCTAAACTAAATGTGGAATTGATATGACGATAAGAAATTCTACCTAGGAATTGAAAAGGTGCAGCTCATACCTGATGGTTGATCAGGGAGCAGAGGAGCCGTCGGAGCTTCGCTGTGGACCTCCTCTCCTCCTCCTCCTCCTGCACTCCAACACCATTGGGATGCACCTCTGTCACAGGATACACACTGGGCTGGAGCGAGTACAAATCTCGAAGTGGGATCAAAAGTGAATTGGGAGGAGGGTGGAATTATTTATAGACATGGGTCCCAATCAACTTTGATTGGCATTATTTAGTGGCTCAATAGAGATCAATAGGATCTAATGGTGGCATGGTAAAGACGAGTGTGATTAGAAAAGAATCAAAGAAGGATTCGAGGCATTTTGTTGATCTGAGCGGCCTGGAAAAATCGAGGAAGTGGGTCGCTCGAGGTTCTGATACGGTTAGAGGCGCCAAAGGGGCAGTTGATCGAGGTCAACAAAAGGAGAGCTTTAGTTGGTCCACGTGGAACTACCAGAAAATGCAGGGCAAAAATGCCTTGTAAAATAAAGAATAAATAATAAATGAATTTATTAATTTTATGTTATAAAGTAAAAAATGTTTAGTATTTTCTATAGTATTTTAGTCATGATTTTTTTATTGTGAGTTATTATTTACAAGTATTAGTTATAGGTATATTTACCTATATACGACTTATTTTTTTTGTATTTTATTATTTTATAAGCAGAATTTATATATTTATAACTTATTTAAATACACCTAAATATATTTTTCTTTTATTTTTTAGACGTATTTTGTACACTGAAATAAATATGTATACTTATTATATAGGTATAAGTATTGTATATTCATCTATGCATTTTGTGTAGTATCTTATTAGTGTTTTCTTTATGGTTTTATTTTATTCTAAGGATGTACATAAATTATAAATAATATATACAAAATTATAAAAAAATATAAAATTATAAAAGTTATAAGGAATAAATAAAATGGATATTTTATTCATGTAAAACTATACAATAGAGGTTCAAAACCAAACTTTTGCATCTTAACTCCAAAGATAATGAAACTACCTTCACTAAAAAACTAAAGAAAAGTTATATACAACTAAAGTTAATTTATTGCATTTTGAGTTTTTATGGAGAAGATATGGGTCTGGGAAAATTGGATTTTGGCTTTTTATTCAGAGTGTAGAATGAACAATGTATATTATTTATGGATAAAATCAATTTTGTATTTTTCTTTGTATTTATCTATAACTTTTATGTACAAAGTTTATTGATTTGAGGTGTATATACAAAAAAAATGGGTCCCAAAAATGATTTTTTGTTGGACAAGCGAGCCCACGGCGAGCCATTATGCAATAAATGTTATTGCAAATATCATTCCCTGATCTGAAATGAAGAATAACTAATTTACATAATAGGTCCCTTAGTACAATTAGGGTTATGTACCATAGCTATCTTAATTATCATATAGTTGTTGATTCAGTTATTGAATCATAAAGTCTAGTGCTTGGATTAATCTCTAAAGAGTTAGATTGAGGACTCATCAAGTACCGTCAAATGATTATTAAGAGAGGATTTCCAGCCTGAGAAGGAGATGGCAATCTTTTCTCTAAAGGTTGATATTTGACCGACCTCTTGATGCAGGTCCTCTGCATAGAAATAGAGATTCGGAGGTGTCAGATTAGTTAGGTCAAAGAGTTGACTTAACGAGATCAAGATAACCAAAGACCTATGTTGTATGCTGTCACGATATAGGCACGCATCCTCCGACCAGAGACAAATGTGTTACAATATGTCTAAGTATGTACATTTGGCAGACCAATAGGTCGATAACCTAATCAAGGTCTATACACCGATGCGCGAGTGTGCATACAAGGATATATGAGTAATACGATCTCTCAAAGGGATCATACGGGTTCATTACTAAATCGAAAGACATGAGCTCACTCATGAGATATTGGGAAGAATCAAATTCCATGCACGGTCATCTCCCTTTGAAAGCTTGACTGAATTTGTAGGTTTGATATATACTTTTGGAAAGTATATGATCAACACCTAGGTATGATATATGTTTTTGGAAAGCATATGATTGATACCGATCCCAATGATCGAAAGAGAAACTTGATGATAAAAGCCGGAAGTAGACAGTGAAAAGAGATCTAACATTTCAAGTTTATTCTGGATGTTCCAATATGCATGATGTACATGTATTGTGAATACCTGAGGGTGATGTGATCATAAACAGTTGTATAACCATGACGCTTCCATTCCTAGGGAGTGATGAAACAACTCTAGATTTTAGTGACTCCTCTCAAAAGAGAAGTAATCTGATCTTGATCCAAATGTTGGACATTGATTTGAATGTGATTCAGATGCAATGATAAGATTTGATCTACGGGTTTGATTTAATCAAACCTATATGGGAGGTCCGCAAGATCTGGATTTGAGATGTGATCTCAATATCTAAGTCACTATATGTGGAACAATACAATCGCCATGTCCTTATCTCCAAGTATTCGCGAGGAAAGCGCATTGTCCTTGAAAGAGTTCATGGATAATTTCATTGTTGATATATGTCTCCGACTATTGAGAAAATTGATAATTAAATGTGATTTAATTATCATGAAAAATATGAATTTGATTCATATTATCAAGAGAATTATCTAAGATAATTAAATGTGATTTAATAATGAAAGATATGAATAATGTGAACGAGATTCATATTATTTGGGTACATGAGAATAGAGATCCAAGATGATTAAATGTGATTTAATTATCATGGATAAGAATAATATGGATATCACTATCCATTTTAATCATATATTGTAAATGTGATTTATAATATATAATAGAGAGCCATTTGTAATTTACATTTGTTAATTAAATGTCAATGTGAATTGGATTCACATTGGACAATTAATTGAAAATGTAATTTACATTGTATTTTGGGTTGTGAATGTGATTCACAAATTTCCAATGGCATGATTGTAATATTCACAAATAAATTGGATTTATTTTTATGAAATGATTTGCAACAAAGGTTGTTGCAAATATTGGATAAATTCATACGATAATGAGATCTCATGGAATTGGTGGAGATAGTCACCTTCTTCGTAAGGAGAGTGGACGCCACAATTCCTATAAGGAATGTGGTGGTTCCCCCCCCCTCTTTATGGAAGGAGACTACTCTCCTTCCTATTTTTCCAATGGAGATTGATTTGGATTAAAGGGGCATATATTGATATATTTAATTGAAATTAACTTAATTGTTGTTGCAAATATTTTAGCAACAAATCATAGCCATTAAAAGAAATACAAATCAATGTGAGCCACTGGATTTATGCTGTCAATGGATTGAGATCCATGGATCCCAAAATATTATAAATAAAAGGGAACCCCTTGCTCTTCTTAAGTTTACAACATATGCTCTCTCTCTCTCTCTCATTCTCTCTACACGTCAACTTCATCTCTCTCCCTCTCTCCTATAACCGTCCACCATGGAGACCTGGAGAGAGTCGCTCTCACCGCAACATTATCGTTATTCTGCCAGACTGTTTGCTTGTGGATCTTCGTCTCCTTCGGTGCCTCGCTCATGAAGAAGAATTCGGATCTCGTATGACGAGATCAGGAGATTTGCCGCTTGGATCATCAACATGGATTGCGAGGAGCATATGTTTCATCAACGCGCTCGCAAGCGTCTCCTCCGTCGGATCATTAAAATAGGAGGTCTCTTCATTTAGAGACTCGATCGCAACCATGCTTCAAGAGGTAACCTTAATACTTATTTGTGATTTGGTAGAAATGATCCAAGAAGTGTTCTTGGATCATGTGGTTTCATCGCATGAAACTTTTTTAAAATCCTGCTGCCTCGAGCAACTAGTGCGACTAGTCGCTCCTGATCGCATATGATGAGATCCTCACACTTCTGTGATGTTCTTAAGGATATCACCATATCCATTAAGTGTTATCATAGCCTTAGATCTGAGGCTTTGGATGCGATCCATAAACCTAGGATGTCTTGGGTTCGTTAGGGTTTGCGAAAGTTTTATCACATTTCATTTTTGCATCTCCGTTTAGTGAATAATTTCGGCACTCTTTAAAATGTTTAAACATGACATAATTGCTTGGATTATGTTTCCAATTAAATAAGGAAATAGTGGTATTTGAGTTTGCGTGATTTGGAATCTGAATGCTTAAGTTATGATCATTTTAGTGAACATGTATCCATTGTTTCAGAGATTGCGAATCTTGACGTAACTAAGGAGTTAATGACTGTTTTAAAATGTCTTTAAATGAGTGAAAATCACTTAGGTTATGTTATAGATCAAATTAGCAAACTTTGGAAACTTATTTTGCATGATTTGGATTTAAATTGATTGAGATATGTTAATTTTAGTAAGTGAGAGTCACTGCTAGAAATTACTTTCCTAATCAAGAATATTGTGATTGTCATTTAATCAATTAGTCAAACTAAATAGTTTAGTTTCCTAGAATAACTATGGATAAATATTTGTGAAATATTTGATTATAATTATTTCCTTAAATGACATTGCCTTAACTAATAATTGATTAGATATGATCTAGATCACATTTCGTTACATCATACACTTTCCAACAAACAAAGTTGTTTGAATAGGATTAAGAATTTGTTTAGTAAATGTACTTATAATGTTAATCAAAATTGTTTTGATTGTTATTACATGGTATAATTTTGGTTAGAAAATCGATTATCATCTCAAGTAAAAAGTGATCTATTTTGCATTATCCTTTCCTGAGGCATATATGGTGTCTAGTCGGGGAGCTTTGGGGTAGCATGTTGCACTGTGTGCGGTCTGTCCCACTCCTATTGGTATTGGCCATGACAACAGTTAGGGTTGGTATAATGCTTGAGAAATCATGATGTATTTCTAATTATTAAAATTCAAAATAATACGTATTTGAGATAATACTATATTTCAAGTAACAATAAAAGAATATTTATTGGATATTAATTGATCATTAATTTAATATGATTAGATTAATTGGACACCAATTAAAATTAAAATACTCTATTATGAATTGAGTTGTTATTTCCCTTGGATGAATTAATTATGTGAATATGATGCATAATAATTAATTAGAATTTGAACATGATATGGAGGATCACATAAGTGACATCCATGGTCTCCCGTCAAGGCAAAGGGTTCCATAGACAAGGATTGTATGTAGGAGATGCATGTCCGAAGTGACAACTCCTCCATATAAGCGCATCTGGATCGAGCTCTTTTCTTCTCGAAAGAGTAAGGACGTATGCGTAGTGACCCCAATATCAGGTCCTCATATTATTGGGATGATATTGGATTGTGCATAGCGAGGTGTATTCTTGTTGATGATTGGTTCAATTAATGACGGGTAACGTCACCTTAGGGGTGGTGGGCCCGGGTGTTAAAGACTGATTTGGGAAATGTAAGTTGAACTTGGAAGGCGGAATGTGTTCCTGCTTCTTTTTATCCGAGTTACAGGTTCTCATATTATTGGGATGTGATAAAGATAAGGAAGGAGATCCCAGATTTTGCTGAGATATAATGGTAAGTACATCTCTTACATTGAAAGTGATTAAGGGAATGAATGACAAGGCAGGACAACTTTGATACAAAAACTCCTAAATCAAATTGAAACATATATTTATATATATTTATACAAATTTCTCATTTCAGATAATCCTTCATTAAAACCACTCAATCTTATACTCAATAATAACCAGTATAATATCATGGATTGGATCCATGATCAAGATATTGTACTTGCAGTTAAATACATAATGTATATGGTTATAATGTGCAAGTTTTCTCATAAATAGACAATAGGACTGCAACCTTTGGGTTTGAATGTTGATATAGTCTTGATCTCTCATTGAATGTACTTTGGAAGTGACATGTCGATGATGATCGTAATTGTCAATTAATTCTTATAAATCCAAGAAGATGTTTTGGCATACATATGTGCTCTTGATATTTTATCATGAATGGCATGGTTCTCTGCAGCATGCAGAATGGTGGCTATATAAGAGATGATGTACTCAAAATATTTGAGTACCTACCTGAACCAATATTTTAAGAGTTTAAATGGATGTAGATATGATGAGTGTCATCATTCTATTGTCTGTACTCTGGTCATTCATGAAGCTTCGTAATATTCATATTGTAAGAATTGAATGAAGCATGTATAAAAGTTGAAGTACTCTTATATTGAAATATTTTGAATTCAACATAAGAGATCCTTTGTCTGAAGCAATGGTTGTTTAAAGATGAAGGGAGCACAGTGGAAGCATGGGTCTGACCTATGTTAGAAGGAAAGTCAAAGAGTTGACTCTACTTCTTTGACTTCCATATGACATCCAAAGAGTTGGACGAATGCCAATACTGCAATAAGCTGATGTATTGATAGTATGACTATCAAGTCTATCTAGAATCCTTAGAGGAGGACTCGGATAGTGCATCGAAATAATTTACATCTACATATAATCATTGAAATTGACTTTCTTATTTGATAAGATCAAATTCTAATAATTGTATCTCATTCTTCTAATAACACATGCAATTGGTTGCATATGTATTAGTAGACCAGAATTTGATCTTCAAGTTTAATAGTCATCTACATGGATATTGATGCAATTGTTGCAACAATCTCTATTGAATAGATATACTTCATATTGGAGAGTCCTTAATCTTAGAGAATATCTCTATGACCTGGATATTAGAATACACTCATATTTTATTTCTAAATGTTGGAAATAAACATGAATTCTAAGATTGACCTATCATAAAGAGTTATGATGGATATATTTCGGAAAGTAATCTAACATCCAGAGGACTCTGCTAGATTAGAAAAATAATGAATCGTTCATTAGCATTTCTAATAATAAAAATTAAACCTTTAAATGATCAATAAGAGGATAAAAATCATTTGACAATGATCTGGCATCAAGCCTTGAACATTTGTCTGTTGATGAGATCAATAAAGTAGTAAGAGATGAAGCATTAGAATGTCTAAAATTTCAAATCTTACATATTTGTGAAATTGTATTCAAAAGTAGAAATTGTCCAATGCACCTTCTCTGGGAATGGTGTTAGATGCCAAGTTATTCAAGATCTCATACATATTGATGTATGTGGATCATCTATATCATAATAAACATTATGGATATGTGATATCTATTGATGATTATGTGTGACATGAGATTTCTTCACTTCACCTTAGAAACCTTTAAAATGTTCAAAGATTTCATAATTTTGGTTTAGAACCAAAGTTTGAAGGAAGATGAAATGAGTTTGATCTAATGTAGGTAGTCAGTACCTATTAGATGAATTCATGGAATACCTCATGGAGAAAGGAATATCATTCCTATTTCACTCCTCCTAATACGCCTAAACTCAATATAGTTATAGGGAGATACAATTGGATCATGTATGACAAGATTTGATCAATGATTAATCTTAGATAATTACCTCTTAGTTTTCAGGTGTGTATATATATATATAGTAGAGACTACATTGTATATCATTGATATGAATCCATGCAAGTAAGATGGAATCAAGCACTAGAGAGTGCGACTTCATTAGGAAAATAAAGGATGGTATTGGATACCTACTTTATGACCTTGAGATTGTTAAAAGATCTCGTCTCTAAGGATATGATTCTTGGAGGATGACTCTCTTCGGAATCAAGATGAAAATGAGGCGAAGGAACTCATTTAATCTCGAGAAGATAATGAGGGTCATGAAATCGGAAACTAAAAGGACAATTAAAGATGAAACACTAATACCTCTTCAAATTAGTTTGAGAATGGATTCCATGTCTCAGTTAAATCTGACATGATATAACTTCATATGATGAAGATTCTGAAGATCATAGCATGGAAAGATAGATGTTAGCAATAAAGTCTAAAGTATAATTCATATACACATGTGGTATATGGACAATCGAGGATCCACCTACATGGGTAAGACCCATTAAGGTGTAAATGGATCCTCAAGAGAAAGAGGGAACCTGATGAGAAGGTAGAGACTTTCAAAGCACGGTTCGTAGCCATGAGCTGCACATCGAAGAGAAGACATCACTTGAGATGAGACTTGCTCTTCAGTGACCATGCTTAAAACCATCGCGATATTCCTAACTATAGCTACACAACTTGACTTTTGTCATCTTCAAGATAAAAGTCAATATTGCATTCCACTATGAATACCTCTCTGAGGATATTCACGTGAAGTAGCCGCAGGGCTTCATGGTTGAGGAAAGCAAGGTGTGCAAGCTAAAGAACTCCATCTATGGACTCAAATAAGCTTCTTGTAGTTGGAACACAAGATTTGATGAAATTGTAAATGTTAGGATTTCAGATAGAATCTTGTTGAACCGTGTGAAGCTTAGTGGGAGTGTCATTGTGTTCATCATGCTAAAAGTAGATAATATCATAATCATTTGGAATGATATAAGGATGATAATAAGTGTTTTATAGTCTGACTATTCCATAACTTGAGATATGATCTCAAGGACACCTCTTGGATCTTAGTTCTGAAGGTGTTCAGAAGCAAAGAGAAGAGGGTATTGGGATCGTCACATTAGTGGTATGCCTTGGATATTTTATTTTCTGGAAAATTCAAAGAAAGGCTTCCTTCCCTTAAGATATGGTACTGACCTGTCTGAAGGGATAACACCTCAAAGAGTTGAGGAAGTGAATGCTAAAACTGCTTGCCCTTGTGCATCAGTTATGAGAAGTCGAGTGTATGCTAAATGTGTACAAAAGCCACATGTCTTTCATGTAGTGGGAGTAGTAAACTGTTACTAATCCTACTATGGTGATAAAACACTTAGTTGCAGTAATAACGAAATCTTCAAAGATGTCAAGACTTAGAGATAGTGATCTCAAAGTCTTATCTTCAAGAACTTAGGACTTTATAGATAGTGATCTAAATGTCTTAACTACGGATACCTTAGGAGATAGAGATCTCCAAGAATAAGGGTATTATAATAAGGATAATAGAATTACATACTGGTTATAATGATTATTGATTTATAGTGTCAAGGACACTATAACTGATAATATTGTGTATTGGTTGCATAATATGCAACATTTACATTGGATACGAGCACTATTACTGAGAGATATGTAAGTGTCGTAAAAGGACTTGACATAGTCTCTTGGGAACAGAGTGACTGATCAGCTTACCTAGCTATTTTTCTAAATAGACTATGATTGTCACATGAGTATGTGTTTAAATAATTAGCCCTTTAATGGCTCTTTGGATTAGTGGGAGATTGCTGGACATGCGAGCCCACAACGAGTCATTATGCAATAAATGTTATGGCAAATATCATTCCTTGATCTGAAATGAAGAATAACTAATTTGCATAATAGGTCCCTTAGTACAACTAGGGTTATGTACCATGGCCATCTTAATGATCATACAGTTGTTGATTCAATTATTGAATCATAAAGGCTGGTGCTTGGATTAATATCTAAAGATTTAGATTGAGGACTCATCAAGTACCATCAAATGATTATTAAGAGAGGATCTCCATCCTGAGAAGGAGATGACAATCTTTTCTCTAAAGGCTGATATCTGACCGACCTCTTGATGTAGGTCCTCTGCATAGGAATAGAGGTTCGGAGGTGTCAGATCAGTTAGGTCAAAGAGTTAACTTAACGAGATTAAGATAACAAAAGACATATGTCATATGCTATCACGATATAGGCACACATCCTCTGACGAGAGACAGATGTGTTACTATATGTCTAAATATGTACATTTGGTAGACCAATAGGTTGATGACCTAATAAAGGTCTATACACTGGCGTGCGGGTGTGCATACAATGATATATGAGTAATACGGTCTCTCAAAGGGATCATACATGTTCATTATTGAACCGGAAGAAATGAGCTCACTCCTGAGATATTGGGAAGAATCAAATTTCATGCACAATCGTCTCGCTTTGAAAGCTTGACTAAATTTGTAGGTTTGATATATACTTTTAGAAAGCATATGATCAACACCTGTGTATGATATATGTTTTTGGAAAGTATATGATCTAGATCGACTCCCAATGATCGAATGAGAAACTTGATGATAAAAGCTTGAAGTAGACAGTAAAAAGAGATCTAACACTTCGCGTTTATTCTGGGTCTTCCAGTGTGCAGGATGTACATGTATTGGAAATAACTGAGGGTGATGTGATCATAAACGGTTGTATAACCATGACGCTTCCATTCCTTGGGAGTGATGAAACGGGTCTGGATTTTAGTGACTCCTCTCAATAGAGAAGTAATCTGATCTTCATCCAAAGTTTGGACATTGGTCTGAATGTGATTCAGATTCAATGAGAAGATTTGATCTACGGGTTTGATTTAATCAAACCTCTATGGGAGGTCCGCAAGATCTGGATTTGAGATGTGATCTCAATATCCAAGTCATTATACGTGGAACAATACAATCACTCTGTCTTTATCTCCAAGTATTCTCGGAGAAAGCGCATTATCCTTGAAAGAGTTTATGGATAAATTCATTGTTGATATATGTATCTGAGTATAGAGAAAATTGATAAATAAATGTGATTTAATTATCATGAATAATATGAATTTGATTCATATTATAAGGAGAGTTATTTAAGATAATTAAATGTGATTTAATTATGAAAGATCTGAATAATGTGAACGAGATTCATATTATTTGGGCACATGAGAATAGAGATCCAAGATGATTAAATGTGATTTAATTATCATGGATAAGAATAATATGGATAGCACTATCCATATTAATCATATATATAATGTAATTGTAATTTATAATATATAATAGAGAGCCATTTGTAATTTACATTTGTTAATTAAATATTAATGTGAATTGGATTCACATCGAAGAATTAATTGAAAATGTAATTTATATTTTATTTTGGGTTGTGAATGTGATTCACAAATTTCCAATGGCATAATTGCAATGTTCACAAAATAAATTGGATTTATTTTTGTCAAATAATTTGCAACCTGGAAAAATTCATGAGATAATGGGATCTCATGGAATTGGTGGAGATAGTCACATTCCTCTTAAGGAGAGTGGACGACCACAATTCCTATAAGGAATGTAGTGGTCGTCGCCCCTCTTTATGGAAGGAGGCTACTCTCCTTCCTATTTCTCCAATGGAGATTGATTTGGATTAAGTTAGAATATATTGATATATTTATTTTAAATTAATTGTTGTTGTAAATATTTTAGCCACAAATCATAGCCATTAACAGAAACACAAATCAATGTGAGCCATTGGATTTGTGTTGTCCATGGATCCCAAAATATTATAAATAGAAGGGCACCCTTGCTCTTCTTAAGTTTACAACATATGCTCTCTCACTCTCTCATTCTCTCTACACGCCAAAATCATCGCTCTCCCGCTCTCTTATGGTCGTCCGCCATGGAGACCTAGAGAGAGTCGCTCTTACCGCAGCATCGTTATTATGCTGCCGGACTATTTTCTCGTGGATCTCCATCTCCTTCGGTGCGCCTCGCTCGTGAAGAAAACGTCAGATATCGTGTGACGAGATCAGGAGATTCACTGCTTGGATCATCAACATGGATTACGAGGAGCACACATTTCATCAACACGCTCGCATGTGTCTCCTCCGTCTGGTCGGACTTGAGACAGGAGGTCTCTTCGTTTAGAGACTCGATAGCAACAACGCTTCAAGAGGTAACCTTATTGCTTGTTTTTGGTTTGGATGAAATGATCCTAGAAGTGTTCTCGGATCATGTGGTTTCATCGCATGATTTTTTTTTAAATTCTGCTGCCTCGAGCAACTAGTGCGACTAGTCGCTCCCGATCGCGTACGATGCGATCCTCACGCTTCCATGATGCGCTTAAGGATATCACCATATACATTATTTTTTAATGATAAAAGTTATGATTTTATTGATATTTTTGACCCTTATCCCCACCTACTTTATTTCTTATCGACCTAGTCATCATGATGCCTAGATCTCGGAGTTTAAGGTCATAAAATACCTTTGGAATTTTATTTTTTTATTCTCTTTCATTTATTCTATAATTTTAGCTTTAAACAATTTATTTTATACATTACTTAAATTATAAATAACGAATGTTAATTTATGCAAAATAATGATATCTACATGCATTTCGCTAGGGTTTAAAGGACAAAATGAAAGAATAAAGGTGATGAAATGGAGATTTATCACTTAGTGCAATTCAATGTTCTAATTTTAGGACATAAAGTATGCCATGACTCCTCATGCTACCTTTCCTCGAAATGAATCCAGCTAGGTCAGACAGATAATGCTAACAAAGAGCGCTTCCGCAACAAGTGTGGCACATGGTGACAATTAAGCAACCCATTATCATATCCACAATTTAGAAACCTTCACTGAATAAACTCGAGATAACGCAATTGGTACATATTGTACTAAGGGAATTTTATCGATATTTTCACTGTATATGATACTATATAGTAACTCTCAGAAATTTTGGGAATTTATTACTCTTTTGAATTTCCCAAAATATCTAATTACACAATCTAGACACTTTTTGAATTCAAAAAATTATTCTTAATTTCAAAAGGTTCGGTGTAAAAATCTAGACAGTTCTTCTAATCAAAATATGAAAAAAAAATATGATTGCATTGTAAACATTCAAGTACATAATTAATTAGGAAAAATATGAAATAAAAAATACATTCTATTTTATTGCATAGTTCCAAAATAAACAAACAATGATTTCAGATTTGAATTTACAGGCTGCGACCATCGCATTTCATATTAGAAAATATCATATAACTTGGACTTAAAAACTCATTGTGATATCAAATACTTATAAAATATTAGGTACGACTCTTGATGTAAATATATAAAAGATATTTCCATAAATTTTGAGTCCCAAAATATAAGAAACAAATCAATTAAAACAATCGCATCCTCTTCCAACTCAGTCTATGGAGAAATCCAATTTCTCGAGGTCACACGGTCGGAATAGGGTGAAAGTTTTGTGCACTAATTGAGGACTTTATTTTTGATTTATTAATCAGTATTTTATTATTTCATATGATCTAAAAAAATAGCTAAAATTCAATATTTTCTTGCTACAGCCTTAGGTCAAAATCAGAATCTGAAATAATTTTTAAAATCAGAATCTTCTTACAAATGTCAACAATAATTGATGAATCTTTTAGGCATGAGTCTGGACTTTCTAGACCTCATATATATCCCAAAAAATATGTTTAAAACAGGAGAGAAAAGTAGCAATTCAAAAGTTACCGGATCATTCGATCCGTTAAAACTGTTGCAAGACAATGTACCTGATAATCAGGATAATCTAGTCGATTTTTTTATCGAACTTGGATGCAAGCTAAATCCTAAAAAATAAGGCTTTGATACCAATTTAAATAAGTAAATAAAAATTTATTCACTTCACATAAAAATAATACGAAATATCTAGCAAATGTTTTGCTAAATCATTGTAAGTTCATCGCATGAACTAGAAAATGTAGAACAACAATTTATGCATTCAGAAACTATAGAAACTAAGGAAACAATTTCTAAAGTAATTTATGATATTTATAATTAATATAAGATATAAATAAACGTTACCTTTGAAGCGTAAGCTTCTTCTACTAAAAAACCTCCTGAATCAAGTCCAATTTGCAGATATCTCTCTCATGGGTGCGAAGATGAATCATGATGCTTCCCACGAACCCGAATGTTGACCAGGGTAAAACGAAGAGGCGTGTGAGACATGGAGATTCTCAAGACTCTTTTATATCACAAGTAGAATGAAATTCTAAAGGACTTTTCTCTCCAAGAAAATTATTGCAAAAGAGAGAGCATTGCTCTTCTTTTATACTCACAATACATGTTCCATGTGTGTTATTGTCCATGGATTCTCAATCAAGGGATTATAGCAAGTTCTAATTCAATAAGGAATATCTATATTTTTATCTCCAATAATATCAATTAATTAATAATAAACAAGAACCGCATTCAAGTCCTAATTAAATTAAAAACTTAACAACTTGGTGCATCTACAACAACCTTGTACATGCCCTAAGTTTACTGTAATTAATCAATATTGTTGATTTGCATTAATTAATTAATAAACTTGTTAATCACATTATCAATATTGAAGAAGTATGGAGATAGTCCTTAAAGTTTATGAATCATATTCGTGAGTATAAAAATAGATGTAAATCCAGCAAAATCTATGTGAATCAAATTCACACAATTTCATGCTTTGGAAAATTATGCAAATCCTATTTACATAAATATTCATATGAATCATATCCATATTAATTATTACAATTTCATGCTTTGGAAAATTATGCAAATCCTATTTACATAAATATTCATATGAATCATATCCATATTAATTATTGTGAATCACCATTCACATTAATTAATAAGATATATTTGTGAATCTTATTCACAAAATAACCCTTATAAAATAATGCAATAATAACTATTATTATTACAATATTGACATCAATGGGTATGAATCCTAATCTAATTATGATTCATGAGATACAAATGTAGATACTTGAATATAATATTGTAGAGATCATACTATCTATGTATAGTGATTTAAAAAATCTGGATACAAATCCAATTTCATGGTTTATATCCATTTTAGCTAAAATATATCATTTACAAATGTTGAGCTTGAGCTGTAACACTTTACACTCTTAGTAGTCTCAACGAAATGCATCACAGACTCCATCAGTTGGTGAAAACATCGGAGTGGAATAAAGCTTCCTTGACCATTTCTAATCATAGTCCAAACTATTTGGGTGCAAGAAATGAGCTAAAGGAGCTTGTATAATTCCATTTCCGTGATCATTTCTGTTTCCAACATTTGGACATTGAAACTGGAATAATAATTGGAATTGGAAATTAGAACCAAATGAATTGTGATTTAACCAATTAAATCTCAAATCATCTAGCTAAATGGAGCCACTAAAATCTATCTTATTTCATCACTCTCTCGAAATGGAAATGTCATGTTAGATAATCTATTACGATAATTTAACCATGAGCGTTCTCAATACTCATTCATCCTTCACACTAGAAAAATTTGATGTCTAAAGTTCAAATCTTGATTTGACTATTTTTTTCGGAATATATCAATAAATTTCTCATTCGATAATTGAGCGACAATATTAATCATATACTTTCCAAAAGAATATATTAATATATCAAATTTGTGTTCTATTTCATAAACAAGACGACCATGCATGGAATTCATTTTGACCCAAATCATCTCATGAGTGAGCTCTGTCTCCTAGTTCATCAACTATGAACCTATATGATTCCTTCGAGAGATATAGATCTCATATAACTTCATATGCACACCAACGCGTCAGTATATAGACCTTTTTGAGGTCATCAACCTTTCGATAATACCAATGTGTTTACTCAAGCATATAGATGTATATCTGTCTCATGTCAAAGGATGTGTGCATGACCGTGACAGTTACGATTCCAATCTTAGTTTATCTCGATCTCATCAAGTCAACTCTTCAACTTGATCATTCCATTACTTTCGATTCTCCATTCATATGTAGAGGACATGCATCAAGAAGTTGGTTGGAAATCAATCTTTAGAAAAATATTGCAATCTCTTTCTCAGACTAGAGATATGTATATAATATAACATGTTTGAAGTCAGTTGTGTCCTCCTAACTGCATGGTATTCAATATGGCCATGGTACATAACCCTAATTGTATAAAGGGACCTTAATAGTAAAGTGAATTCACATTCATTCATTTCATTCTAGATGGACATGATAAAACAATAACTTTTATTGTATTAATGGATCATCAAGGGCTTACAATTACAACAAGGTCCTTCCATGGCGGCCTCCAACGCAAGTTGGGTTTCTTCACATGGTTTCAGATCTAACTTGCTAACGCCGGAGAAGGCATGCTGGAGGCATGCATTGAGATCTTCCACGTAGAGGAGAGAGCCGAAGGTATTGGAAGAGGGGGCGACAAATGGGTGGAGGAGGGGGCCGAAGGGGTTGGAGGAGGGGGGCGAAAGTGCTGGAAGAGGGTGCTGGAGGGGATGGAAGAGGTTGGAGTGGGGTGGTGAAGGGGGTTGGAGGGAGGGTTTCTTTTTCTTTTTTTCTTTTTAAGTTTATATCATAGCCATTGGATCGGGGATGGGTTATATTAACTCGGTGCACGTGTTGAATTAATGGGTTAAATCAATTGAGGGAATGGGTGTGAGATGAAGTGACTATTCGTGTTTCTCGTACAATTCGTGATTATTGAGGGTTCTGGGTGTACTTACAAAACTACTCGGGATCTTGGGCATTGACTGAAATAGAGGAGAAAAAACAAAGACTAGTATCCTCTCCTTATCTTCTAAACCGACATTGACAGGGTTATCCATACATGTTAACACATCCTCAAAATTATTTCTAGGATAACAATCACTTGTTCTAAGCCGAGGGGGATTTATTTCGAAGTTATCCCATGATAAGTTATCACATCGTATTTACACCATCCATTATTTCTTTATTTTCTCTACTTATCATTCCTTTATCCCTTAAGCCAATAAAAAAACTACGAGAGAAATCCCCTCTTATCTCTTATCCCTCTTATTCTGTACCCCTCTTCAAATCAGACATAAATAGTTATACATGTCATGATAAATGTCTAATGATATTCAACTTGTTAGACTTTTGTCTGCTTTGATTGCACATTGATATTTTTTGAATAATTTACCAAGAGGTTCTCAAACTTTCCATCTAATGTTAACATGATCTCCAAAATTAGAAATGTACGTATTTTAGTTCTAAACTATTTTAAACGTAACAACGTGGTCCCCACAAGCCCTTCATAATTCAATACATGCAAAATCATTATCAAGTCTAAGGCATGGCATTGGGATGAGTGAGTGCGAGCCCAACCCAAAGCCCGACGGGGCACTTTTTATCGACGAAACCCAACCCCAGCCTAGGCTCAATTTTTTGCGATGCATGGACCGGGATACAGTAGGCTCAGCCCAGGCCCATGATCCACCTTCATCGCATCCCCTAAGGTAGTTTCAACGTATGTATGTACGTATACATATAAGATCACTGATACATATTCATGCAAATACAGAAGTGACATCATAGATTCTATAGTTCCAAAATGGTTACATCTAAGGCAACTAAAAACATATGCTCAATCTCACTTAATTAGCAGCTCATTATTTAGAAGGGTGGAATCTCCTTCTCACCATTTCCCTCCACGCCCTCACCAACGAGCAACCGCGCCTTCCGAGCCTCCTTGGCCCAATCAACGCGCCCAACTAGACAAACCAAGCCGATTAAACTCGTTAGGGCTCCGGCCAGAAACCCGAGCAGGAGTCCGTTGAGCCCAAGTCCCATCCCGAACCGAAACCCGAGCACCACCCCGACCGGCAAAGCCACCAAGTAGAAGCCCCCCAACGTTGCGTACATCCCCAATTGCGGCCTCGCCGTCCCCCTCACGATCCCCCCGCACACTGTCAACGGGAAATTCACCACCTCGATCACCGCCATCACCACCATCGCCTTTCTCACACCGCCCACAACATCGCGATCGCGGCTGAACAGCCTCCCCCACCCTCCACCACTCAATGCCATCGACGAACCCCCCAAGCAACCAGTAACCATGCCGATCCCCACTGATACGTAAGCGGCAGTACGTGCCGCCAGCGAATTCCCCCCACCGAGCTCGTTCGAGACCCGCACCGATGCGCAAGTCGAGAGCGAGAGCATGACGGAGAAGAGGAGGTAGTCGAAGTTGAGCATGATCGCAAGGACCGATAGTGTACGTTTTGCATCGGGGAGGTGGCCGGTCAGGAGTACGAGGATCTCGTAGCACCACCACTCGAGGCACGTCGTGAGGCAGCAAGGCCCTGCCAAGCGGAGGAGCCTCGCCCAATCGCTCGCCTTGTGCTCGCGCCACCAACCTGTCGTTGGAAGAAAGTGTATCAATAACGAGCGGTTTGCGATTACACGTAGAGTCAACGGTTATTAGTTGACTCTGTATCTATAGCTAACGAATTTAGGGATTGGAGTAATAGAAAATTTTACTAATACGAAACATTCTATCCATCAAAATGTTAAAACAAACAGTTGTACATACCGTCTGTCTGCTTGGTCCTCTCGACCCAGAAGACGTATGTTCCGAGCATGATCGCCGTGACGAGATCGGTGACGCACGTAGCGGCGGCAACGCCACGTATACCCTTCGCGTTCGAGAGCCACAAATTGATCGGCACGTGGAACACGAGGGCGGCGGCAGAGCACGCGAGTATTGGCAAGGCCTCGCCTTGCGAGCTGAGGTACGCCTTGAGAGGGGAGAGGAAGGAGGTGACGGCGAGGTCCGGTATGAGCCACGTCGCGTATACCTTTGCGAGCGCAACGATGTCGCGCTGCTGCCCGAACCGAGTGAGGATATCGTCGAGGCTGAACCAGAGAAGAGCCACCGGGACCGACACGACGAGGAGCATGATCGTAGCCATGACGAGGCTCTTGCGCATGAGGGCGTAATTCTTGGCACCAAACGCCTGCCCGCATATTGGCTCCATCGCGCCGCAGAGCCCCGTGAGGACTGAGAAGCCGGTGACGTTGGCGAAGGTGAAGCCGAGCGCTCCTCCAGCCAATTCGAGCTCGCCAAGCCTCCCGAGGAAGCCAGTGGTGATCACCGTCTTGGCGAACCAAGCGAGGTTCATGGCGACCAAAGGAAGCGCGATGGGCTGCTGCCGGCAGAGCTCGGCGACGACGACGTGCTTCGCAGCAGCCGGCGGTGGCTTTGGCGTGCTCATGTTGCTTGTTGGTTTGTTGCAATTACGAGTAGAGTTGGAGTGCATTCCATGTGATCATATAGCAAACGTCTAGTGTTAATTGTGCTTATATTAGCTGGTATATTTATATTAACATTTAGATTTGTAACACCAAAAAGAGATTAATTATGATCTGATGTGTTAAGCGTTGTTACGTTTCTAATAATGTATTTTTTATTTGGAATATAAAATAATACTTTCCATCTCTGTTGAGTGGGAGCCCAACAGCATTTGATAGAAAGTTGTTGGGTCTCTTTTCCATGTATGCAATCTTGTAAAAAGTGGTTAATTTGAACATTTGTATCCTTCAAGTTTCTACAATTATAGTTGTCCTCTTAATTTTTTTGCAATAATATTTTTGCTCCTATATTAATGATGCAATCTGAAGAAAAGATGGCGTAGCTTTGATTGGGGATAAGATGCGAGAAAACTACTTAAGGTGGTTTGACCATTTGCAACGGAGATCGCCGATGCTCCAGGGATGTTGAGCCGGCTAAGAAAGGGCGAGAAAGGCTCAAGAAGTATTGGAATAAGACTATACGGACGGATCTTAGTTTTTTGGATCTAAGTTCAAGATTGATCCAAGATAGATTTGAATGGAGGCAAAGAATACATGTAGCTGAACCTACTTAATGTGGGTAAAGACTTTCTTCTTCTTGTTGTTGCTGTACTTTTGCTCCTATATTAATGCAAAATTCATGGTTTTTCCTTTTGTAATTACAATTATGCTCTTATTTTATCTTATCAGAAAGCAAAACTGTGAATTTTGGTAGAATATGAAAGTGGAAGTGTTATTGGACATAAGGTAAGGGCATAAGTGTACTTATAGAATTTCATAGGTGCACACGTATACACACTTTAATAAAAGGTACTTCTAGCGAAAACTATATTTTTCATTTTAACTTATTCTATATTTTAATATAGAAATATAATAATTCACAACATATTATTTTTTACCGTAGTAAATTAAATAAACAGCCATGTCGTTTATTGACATGATGTTAAATCAAAAAAGGTGAAGTGTAAGAAAAATTGAGGTGACATCAAATTGTATTCTTTCGTTGAAGAGCTCCTTTGGAGAAAAAGGAGAGAAAAAGGAGAAAAAGAAGAAAGGAAAAGATAGAAAGGTTTGAGAAGGACAAGCATCCTTCTTTTTTATTTTTCCTTGTCTCTTTTATTAAAAATATGTATATGAAGAAAATATTATATTCTTATTTTTTGGTACACAACAACAATACATTTGGATATATGTGATGCATCATTACTTATTAGACTTGTTTGTCACTATTATACAAGAGAGTCGAATTAGACTTCATACATATATAAAAGTAAAAACACCTACGACACAAAAAAACTTGCTTATAGTATTTTATTGTACTCTGACTATTTTGTTCGCATACTCACAAACTGAAGGAGAAAATAAACCTATCATGTCTTGCTTAATGCTCAATTAAATGTTTTCAATTTTAACCAATATGTAGTTGATAGTTGAATTTGTGATATTAGCACTTGAGTTGATATCATCGACTATGTTAATCTTGGTACAGAGATTATACATGAACGTAACACTTATGACCTCCCTCTAGACTTGTTTGTTGTTGAAGCTTCATCCGTAAAGGAATAAGTTTTTTGAGTTTATTATTATGAATTGTTGAAATAACATAGAAATGCTAAACTTATTTTAAATATATTTAATTTTTCTACTTTTGTTTGATCTAATAAGATATAATTATTTTTATATTTGTATATTTTTTATCTATAACGAAACTTATTTTAAGCAGGGGTGATATATCACATGCCAATGAATCATTCATCTATGCTTAAGAATAGATCCTCTCATTATTTTTCAACCAAACACCGCTAAATTAGAAAAAGTTGCAAATTCTAAAAAGAATTAAAAATAATCATTATATGAAACGCTGCTAGTAAAATAAGTGATTTTAAGGCAGACTTTCAAAGTAAAATGTTGAATGGTTTAGTAATATGCTACCTGTCTTTGTAAACTCATTTCGTTGTTGTGAAAATACATGACAATAAGAACTTATCGACATGCACACAATGGAGGTGTTTGTGGGGATATTTTTGTGATGAGGGCATTTACGTTGATATTGTTCTTAATTGTGAGATGAATAAAATTTAAAGGAGAAAAAAGAAGATAAATTTTGGCAAAAGGATTCAAAGTAAATCTCGTGTATTCCTTTTTAGAGATTTTTACACATGTGCTCCTCCGAGTTTGTATAGATGCACTTTTAACTCTACTTTCTTTTGCAATAACAATTGTGTCATCTACGTCCCTCGACTTGGAAGTTAGTTCTCAACCATTCCCCACAAACATAATTTGGAAGAAAAAAGCAGGACAAGCATAATTTTAAACCACCTACCTCCACCCCATCCTCGCCCCCTCTACCTGGCCCCAGCTTCATTTGCCCCAACTTCTCCTCCCCTCCCCCAACCGCCTGTCCACCCCTCGCTTACCTCAGTCCCATCGCCGATCTCCTCCCTGCCTCTACCCCTCTCATGTTGTCGACACCTTCATAATCCACGACCACTTCTGCACTATGACACCCTCATGCAAGTTCCAATAATGAATACATGATTCATCATCTTTATTATTTCATTTTGACTAACATCTCTAATAAAATACATGTAAATACTCACTAATTCTCATCTTCTAACAATCAAAGCACATTTGTTAATAATGTAGAATTATTATTTATTTATACCAAAATAAAAGAATAAAGTCAGAAAAAGAGAACGAAAGAAAAGAAAAAGGTTGTACATATGTATCATAGATACAGATTGACTATACAGAGAATAAAGTATGGGGAGACATGGTCCATAAATTATAAAAATCCAGAAAATATTGCTCTTTGAATGTTTATAAATAACTTATTCACAAAGTACACAACTTCTGTTATTTTGTATATCATCAAGATCATCCAAAATTAATTTATTTTCTTCATAAAACGTGTAAATAATAATGCAAATTAAATAATAAATAAATATATATAAAACTATATCATGATACAACAAACCGAAAAAGTCATAAAGTCCATCTTTAAACCTTCATATCTATCCATATGACCTAAATTGAACGAAACTTAATTCTATTCTCATTATAAAAGATTCTTTAAAATGAAAGTAGTTCCATTAAACTCTAGTTCAGGTTTGAAAGTTTGATTTTTCAAATACTATTGGTATTTGTATAATTATACATTACATATTTATATTTTATTTCTTGTATTTTATCCTTATCTGTATTATTCTTAAATAATTTTATATAATTTATAAAAAGATCTATATAAAAATTATAAAAGTCCAAGTAAACAAATAAGAATATTTGTAATACACTACAACAGAATTTACATAAGGTAATGAATAATTCAACATTCATTGCCATATCATGCATAATTAAATATCTAACAAGGAATAATATCTGCTACTTACTTCTTTAATTTCGCAATGATCATTATATTCCTTGTTATATTTCCAACAATGAATAATATAACAATAATTACGTGTTGACGTTTTTTATCTAATCTTTGATAAATTGAGATTTGAAAATAAATTAATGAATAAGTCATCAGATAAATCGTTGTTATATGAACCTTCCACAATGAATATGACATTCATCGCTAAATACATGAAAAAAAATCTAATTTTACAACAAATATTAGAATACCCCTCGGCCTCTTTATTCATCCATAAACAAATTGACAAATCATCCTTGTTTTCTTGAGAGGACCTAAGTGAAGAGTCTATACCAACGAGAAGGATATTATATTAATCGAAGCACCATCGTCAAGGAGAGTGTGATCACATGAATGGTTAGAAATGGTGCATCTCACAAAGAGTTGTAACAATGTTCCCTTTCCTAATGTGAGGGTGGTGGGTGATGGCGTAGGCAGTGGCCATGGTCAAAATGTGACGCTCAGATCTGCTTCTTCGCTTTCTCTTCTTGGGTTTAGGAGCAAATAATTGGTTCATGGCCTGGCGAAGTGGGGCCTCAATAATCACATGAATAGATGCCACCACTTCAAGTTCAATCAATACTTTTTTAAGATTTTGGATCTCCTCCATACAAGGGAGGAGATTGGAATCATCATCTACACAACGATGACTAAGAGCAGACTGTACAATGTCATCCTTGGGGTCAAAGATGGGAACTGTGTTTATTGTGTGTGTGGTCAAAGGGGTTGGCAAGGGTGCAAGCTGACTCGACTGTGTGTCTTTCAGACTCTTTTTCTATTTTTAGAATTTTCTCATTTTTTTGTATTTTGGGCGATTACAAGCTCTCATATGTGTCCTCAAATGAATCCATATCATCAAATAATGAAGCAACATTATGGCTCTTATTTATACTTGTGAGGTCATTAATCCTCTTCTTCATTTTTTCCATCATTTGGGTCAAGTGCTCAAGAGTGGACTCCATGAGAAGTGACTCCAACATGTCAGTCTTGGGTGAGTGGAATGGTGGGAACTGTGAGGGTTGTGGTGGTGGGTAAAAAATCGAGGTCTGACATTGTGGATGAAGTGGTGATAAATCCCATATCTATCAACATTATTCTTTAATATTATCTCTCTTGCCTAAGAAAATCACCAAGATTCAATAACAATTAACTTTTATTATTAATTTATGTGTTGTAAATAATTAACTCTAATTATAATATATTATATATCATGATATAGTTCTCATATTTTCTTTATCGTTAAAAATTAGAATAATATTACGCATTTTCTATTTGACATTAAATATAAAAAAATCCAAAATAATGCTAATAATATAATAAAAGAAAAGGAAATTGTTCTCATTGTTTTAATTACTTGTCTAGTCTTTATCTATGTATAGATGACCTCTTCTCTTGTTGATTTCTCTATGAAAGTTGTAGATCTCATCGAGATCTACAACTTTCATGTTTTTGTGTTTTTCTAATTCTTCTTCTTCTTCTATTTATTCATGATTTTACTTGATTTTTAGCATTTTACTTAGTTCTGATTAGGCCATGAGGCGCCTCCACGACCGCCCACTTAGCCCCTTCCTTTCACGCCACCCGTCTCTCTTAAGATATCGTCTGATCATTTTCCTTTGTTTAATCCAATTGTTGATAGGCACCTCTTTCTCAGCTGCTGGATATGATCCCATGATCAGATCAGAGCACTCCGTTGGTGCCTCTTCAGCGACCGTTGGATTTTGTGATCCAACAGTAACTGTGCTTCGTTAACCTCCGATCCCCCTCTCCCTCGAAGTGACGCGAGTCGCTCAACCACCTTTTCTCTGATTTTACACCTTTGATCTGACAACCTCTTCCATCATTTAAACCTCCAAATTCTTCACCGAACCTCCCTCATTTTTCGCCAACTCCTTATTCATCTATTTCTCTTCTTCATCCTTCAGTTTCAAGTAGTTGAAACCACCCCCATTTCTTATCGATCTGTAACTCCTTCTTCTTCTTCATAAACCCCATCTCCTTTGCCAGCAACCGTTATCCACCACCCTTGTGAGAATCTCCAAGCACACATCCTTGCCTATGTGACAATTAGCTTCGATTTGAGAGAGAAGAAGGAGACCATCTCCAAGAGAGCTCCTTGGTCATTGGAGACTACATTGCAACGTTGCAAGTGGCTGCTCGAGCTTCGATTACTTTCCAAAATCATTAAGCGAAGATCTTGGAGTATCTAAAGCTTCAAATTTGGCAGTGATTTATCATATGTTCACCTTCCTTGTTCAGCCTAGTTCCAGGTAAGTTTCTTTATTTCGTTTTCTCCATTGTTTGTTATTTTATCTGTCAAGAATCTTCATCGATTTCATCCTTCGAATTGATCGAAATCCTTCGCATCACATTCCTCACCCACATGTATTTTCTAGTTCGACTCTTCGCTTCACCATAATCGTGTTTCCCCCATTCCCTTCTTCTTCTTGCAAGGAAGAAGAACCCACTAGGGCTCGATTCCCCCGCTTTGTGAAGCCCTCCAAACCACTCCATTTCCACCTCAATATCTTTGTCTAGGCTTTGGCTATTTACTCACAACTACATGTGACAAAAAGGATTCAATAATTGAAGAACATTGTTGTCCTCCACTCTCGATCTTCAACTCTGACCACTCTCCTCTGAGCCTTCATTATAGACCTCTCCAGCACTTCCTCTAACTACAAGAATCTTCATGAGGGATTCGTGGAGCTTTTTCAAATCTTTATACAACATTCACAAACAAGAGATAGTTGTTCAACGATTCATGAGGTATGATTTGGGAAGAGGATTGATCTAAGATGACTTCTGAGCTGAAATAGTTACAATGATGTATAAAACTTGGAGGTTGTTGATTTCGAAACCCTAATTCTCACAGGTCTTCCGTCACATTATTAATCCAAAGGTCGGGTCTAGCTCCATTTTCAGCTTTTTCGAGAGGAACGAAGGAGCCAAGGATACCTCACCGGATTACCACCTCTACTCAAATGCTTGCAGAGGAGCTTCATCGAGGATGAAGTACAACCACTGTCGAATCTCCCAATATGGGCGAGATTCAGTGCTCCAAATCGTGCCACGTCTTCCACCGAGCCTCCACATCAAGCCACGGCTTCGTTTGGTCGAACCTGAGCTGAGCCGGCATGTTATTGACACGTCATCACCAAGCTTCCTTCCGAACCTCGACGACGCCACGTGCAGAACGCACTTGACTTGGGATTTTTGCAACAACAACCTCGCACTTCTCGAATATTACAATCCAGTCCCTAGTGAGCACATGCAAAGCACATGGCTTCTGATGTTTTTGTGAGATAAGTCCAACATTTTCAAGATTTGCATTTGTATCCTCCTGCACTTTGTGAAAGTTACATTCTAGCCCTTGTGGATTTATATTATTTGCATTTAAGTACATTTTGGACCAGTTTGTGATAAAACTTCATATATTTTTATTGCATATGTACCCATGGATTAAAACCTCAATAAATTTTTATATATTGATCCAAATGAAGTGATTTTGGTCTCATTTGAAAGCTACTTGAATTTTTAATATGTTGGCAATTTTGATTTATTAATTTAGCATTTAATTCATGCATCTACAGTTAGAAAACATAATTGATATTCAAGTGACTCTTTATTTGAATGAAAATATTTTGCATTCATTTAGTTATTAATTCCTGAAATTGATTGACTCATTATTTATGATCATTAATACAGTGACTAATCTCTTTAATACATATTAATGCATAATTGCATAATTAATTAATTGATTGGAATCATTCTCATTAAATGCACTAAATGAAGCTTTTAGTAACTCGATGAATTGAGACATATTCTCCTCTAAATTTGGATTGCTATCTTTGATTAAATTTTTTATTAGTAAGTTCAGGAGTTTTTTGTTTATCGTACATCATCGTGTATTGTCTGTGCATTATTATCTTCATTTAAACTAATTGCATAAAAATGTTTTAAAAATTGCATACATTTTGTGTATTGCATCTGCTCGATACAGTTAACTTCTAGATAATTATCATAACTATCTAAAACTTAAGATTAAATCATAAATTGCTCATGTCCTCATGTTGGACCTTGGACATCCCATGTTTATAAGTTAAAGCTAGGTCCTCTTCACATAGATATCTGACCTAGTTCTGTAGTTCACTAAGTGCATGTATTACAACGAGTCTGATTTATCATACACATTAAACGAATTATCATATGACACCACTATCGAGGATACTGCATATTTGGTGATTTATTTGATTTATAATATTTTTTAGTGTTTTTTGGTTTATTTAGGTTAAGTCTTTTTGTTGTTTTGATTGTCTATGTGTTGTTTGTCACCTTGTTGTGAATTAGACTCTTAATCAAGCTAATATCTCTTTGTGATAATTATCTGACCATTTAATTGTTTTGTGGAAGGGATCGTGGATCCGAGGACACCTGAAGGACTGCAAAGGCAAGGAGCTCAGAGCTTCAGCCGATGGGACCACATATCAATTGCACTCAGAAGATCTTTTAGGTAGATTAAGCAATATTATGTTGTTTTCTAAATTGTGTAGTATTTTTTTGTAATTTGTCAATTACTTGTGTTGTAATTAATTTCCCTTTACAACAACTCTCGATTGTGATCATACGTATGTAAAAAAGGCCATTTTTATTCTTTATTGTATGATGTTGTGTTGAGAGTGATTCTCAACTTAAGTGGCGATTTAGGATCAAGCAATATGCCAAATAGACAGATCTTAGGTCATTTATTGCTTGATATATTTCGTATCTTAAGACACACAACTAATATCATAAGATTCATAATTACAAAAATCTTAAGAGATTCATGAGACACACTTAATCAAAATTCTACCTAGCCAAATTAAATTGATTTCATCATTGCCAATAGAATTATTATTTAGGTGTAGATTTTCTCGATTTTCATAATATAGTGTAATTCTTATAAATTCAGTTCTGCATCCACATGGAGAGTGCTGAGAATCACTGTAAGTATTCCTAAACGACTACATGCATCATTGATTCATGAATGCATTCAATTTTTCATTTTCTTCCTCAGTTTTTGACAACTTAAGGAAAAAGGAAAAGGGACTTACGTTAGGTATTGCTTGTGGTCTCATAATTCAAAGTGATAACCAACTCTAAAATTGGGATTGAATTGATGCAAATTGATCTCAAAATTTTAGAAATATTCAACCTTGTATTACGGGCAGTAAAACCCTCATTATTTGTAGGTAACTGATGAATCTCTGATTCATCACTCTAAAAGTTGAAAATAGAGCTTTGTTCCTGAGTAATTAGCTGCATATCTCCACTTATATTGCATAATTAGCATTCATGCATGTGTAAATAATATGTGCATTTTAGCATGCATATTTCCATTAAATAAGGAGCCAAGTCCACTTGTACATAATCACCTGTATATTAGCCAAGTTCACTTATTTCTATCTATTTTATACTAACTCTAAATCCAATAAAATCAACTCTATAGTGTATATATTACTAACACTAATAAAAAAATATAAAAAATACTAACTTGTAAAATTAATCAATAAAATCTAAATCCAAGTTTGAGACGATGAACCTTAAAATGCATTCATCTCTTTCATACAGTGTTCGATTTATGCCACTCACTGTTAAAGTAATATACATTCAAAGACCTTCAAAACAAGGCCAATTTCATAAAAATCGGAGATTGTATGTGAAACTTGGGTTTTGGCCCCTATTGTATATTATACATATTGACCAAATTACCCTTTATATTATTCTTTTATTTTCTTAATTTTTAAAAAATACAAAAAAATTAGATTAAGTTGTAAATAATTCTTTCATATTTTCTGTAATCTTATTTTGATTTTTCTCTTATTTAAGAATGAAAAAATTGTAAAATATAAAAATACAGTTTTTTATACCTAAAAGATAACACCCAAAAATATATTTTGTACATATGGTTTATTTTGATTTTCGATCCTTCAAAAAAGTTGTAGATCTCATTGAGATGAGAAACTTTCATGTTGACCACTTTTTGATTTGACCCATTTTGTTATTTCTTTTTTATTTTTATTTACATTTAATTTTTGAATTTTCTTGGAGCGAAATGTGGCAGCTCCTGGAGCTGCCATGTATCAAACCTATTTTATTTATTTATTTATTGGCATAATTTATTTATTTATTAACTTAATTATTATTTATTTTAATTATTTTAATTATTTTAGTTATTGTTTTAGTTTTGTTATTTACTTATTTACCCTTGCCACGTGGCCGCCTCCGCGTGCGCCACGTGGCCCCTTCAAACCCCTACTGGTCACGTGCCTAGCACATGACCATTCCCCCTCTCCTTCTCTCCCATCCACGCCCACTCCCCGCAGGACCCGCCTCCTGCAGCGGTTGCATCTGCAACCCCACCTCACGCGGCCACTCGCACCTCTCTCATCTTGCCATCTCGCGTACCTCTCCTTCTCTCTCTCTCTCTCTCTCTCCCCACAACAACCCTGCAGGACTCGACTGTCCTCGCTCTCCCCATTTCCTCCACCCCTCTATGTGTGACTCGCCCCTCCTCCTTGCACAGTGCATGGAGCATGCCACCTCCTTCTGCCCACATCCTCCACACACCTCAGCCCTTCTCTCCCTTTACTCCCAACGACCTTTAAAGCAATCCCCTCCGCCCCTCGTCAACACTATCCTCTACTTTCGAGTTGAGGAGAGGAGAGCTTCCAAGAAAAACTCTAGTGACAGCTGAGTTCTTCAAGTTGAGCGACGACCCTACTCCTTCCAGGAGAGATCCAAGGTTGGAATCCAACCTTGTAGCAGCAGTTTCTCCAATCTGCTGCTCGAGCTTCGCGCCCCCGCTGTGCGCTCAATGCGACAACCAGAAAGTCCTCCGCAATTTCTTCTCCCCAGGCGAATTAGATCATTCATCAGGTGAAGTTTCTTCTTCCCTCCTCCTCCTTCCATTCTCTCTCCTTGATTCACCATCCTCCATCCATCAAATCGCAAAATAATTGCACTTTCACGGATAAATAACATGATACGAATGCGATGGTGATTTTATTGGATTTTTGATGAACTTTCTTGAATCAATTAATGTGAAATTTACACCAGCAAAACAAATACACTAAGTTCCCCTGTTCATAGGGGAACTTCCACTGTTTTATCCATTCCTTCCTCGCTTCACCGTGCTACCTTCGACCCTTCTTCTCTGTCAACACACACAACTGGATATCTCTACCACCTTAGCTCTCTGCCTCAACTTCACAGCTCACATTACAAACCTCCGACCTACGAGCTCCACCGCACCTCGCATCAGCCATTTCCCACCTCCACCCTTCCTCTCCTCTACCGTAGGACACCTATGGATGCAGCTCTTTCGACAAGCCAGCCAATGACCCCACTACGGTCCACGTCCGCTTTGGCAGCTACGAGCTGCACCGCCTTTACCGCCTCAACCGACACCGTCTTGGGTGCCATCGCCAACCACCCTCGGTCCGCTTTGTCTCCAGCCTCGTGCCTCCTCGACCATTGAGAACCCGTACCCCCTCGTCACTCACTACACTCTACTCAACCGCCCACCCCGACGACCCTTAGCAATGTGTCGGCCGTCGGAGCGCCATCAACCAACACCTCCTGGTTGGACTGACTTTGACATCGCAACCACGTCTACAAGCTCTGCCACCTCACACGTCTGCGCTCCCACAGCCATACCGACACCTTCTCATGATGCCTCTAGAGCCGTGCCCTCATGCAGTTGCTCGTACGCCAGCATGTCATACGCCCGTGCTCCACACCCTTCATGTAAATCAGCAACCTCTTATCTACCCTTGCCAAGCTCGTTGTCCCTGTAGAGACCCATCGACGGTGAAGCCTCACGCTTCACCAGACCGCCTTCGCGTCGATCGCTCCAGTCGCTAGGTCTCGCTCTCCACCTCAATTTGGATCCATCGTCAGAACAAGGAAGGGGATACAACCATTACCAAAGCCTTCCCTCACGTGCGCAGCAGGAGAGGTGGGGGTAAATTGCAAGAGAAATCCCACAATTCTAGTGGTTCTTAGAAAGGGACCTTCAATAGTGCAATCACGTGAGGTACACGTGAATCATCGGTAAAATTGTAGGCATACACTTGCGTTTCTAGGAAATTACGTGCACGACCCCGCTACTAGAGCGCACGTGCACGTTACGTGGTGCGCTGGGAACTTTGCGCAAAAACCTCATCGCTCTAGGTAATTGCATGTGAGTCTTGTCAGCATATTTTTTATTATCAATTTTATTTCTCTAATTGCATATAGGCCCCTATGTTTACATATTTATTTGTAACCTCATTCACATCATTTTATTTTTCTAAAAATTGCTCATTGTAGAACAACTCATGCTCTATCACTGTGGATGTTAAATTTATTTTTAAGAGCTATGAATTATTTAATTTAATTATTTTGGTGAAAAATTCACGATTTATCCCACTGCTTATTATTAATTAAATATTAAATTCATCCTTGCTCTAAATTTGCTAAAAATTCATAATAAGTAGAGTTTGAATAAAACTACTTCATGCCCAGAAATCATCTTATTTGCACGCATATTGTCGCAATAAATTAATTAGTGATTCATTTAATTAACTTTTAATGAGTCATAAATCGATTATTTTTAAGATTCGATAATTTTCTTGCATTCCTCTCACATAATTTGATTTTGTATTTATAAAAATTAATTTGCGAAAATCACCCTGCATTCATATTTAATTCTTAAATAATTTATATTGAGTCGAAAACTTCCAAAAAAATTGTAGTAGTCTAATTTCATCATTTTTCACATTTTGGCCAAGTCTGAGATTTTTTGGACATTATTTGAATGTAATTTACATTTAAGTCCCTCAACATAGCCCGAAATTGCATTACATTTTTAACTGCATTTTAAAAATACTAAAAAATATATCTCTGAAAACCTAGCATCTAGATCAACTTTAAATAAATCTAAGGAGAAAGCTACCTCCCTGAGTTCTTGGGCTTGCCTAAGTAAAAAATATAACAGCTCACTTTTAATTGGACTAATAGTTGAAGAAGTAGTTTTTGATAAATCCGAAAATTTCCCGGCTGCAACGAACGAACACATATTTTAATCGTTAATTTGACATTATTAAAGGGTTATATACAAAAATATGTAAAAGTATGAGCTATGGGTAAATTATATATGTAATATATACATGCCCCCCTATACTTAGCGTGTGTTATGTCCTCAGAGCATGAGACGCGAGGAAAAAGACATAGCTCGTGCTAAGCGTAGGAGAGCTAAAATAACAAAAAGTATAGAAGTCGCTCTGCCCCCTTTACTTAGGCTCTAGCAGCCTAAGTGTAGAAGAAGATAAAAAATGGGTAAGCAAGGTTAAGAGGGGAAATGGATGAGTATATATACATGATGGGCATCTGTCCTCCCTATACTTAGGCTTTGGTCAGCCTAAGTCTAGGACGAGAGTGAGCGCGAGAACCGACGAGATCTGGAGAATGTACAGAGGATGATGAAGTGACTCAGGTCACGCTCCCCCTATACTTAGGATCCGGTCATCTTAAGTATAGCCATAAAATGAAATGATATGGAGCCATGGCGAGTGATTAGAATCACAGGAGAGGGAGAGAAGGAAAATATATACAGGGATGAATGAGAATTTACAGATAGATCATGATTTGAATCTTTTTGATTCTGCTGATGGCTAGAGATCAATGTTTCAAGGCTTCACACGCGGCTTTATGTGTGTCTCCTGAGTCTGCCTCACACATGAAAACAATCTCCTCAACAAGAAGTAACTGTTCATTTGGTTCGACAAAGTGTTTCAGGAGTTGTCCAATCACTAGGGATGTCTGTGCTCCATCTATTTGATCTGAGATCTCTACACATCCACTGTCATGCACAACATGGACTATAAACAGGCCCATCCACTTGGATTTGAGCTTCCCTTGAAAAACTTTCAGCCTCGCATTGAACAACCATACCTTCTGTCTAGGAACAAAGATCTTTCTTATGATAAATCTATCGTGCCAATGCTTTACCTTGTCCTTGTACATCAAACCGTTGTCGTGTGCTCGGTTTCTGATCTCCATAAGTTCATTTAGATCCACATCTCTATGTTTCTACCCTAGGTGTGTGTTCCAATTGACCTTCTTGATTGCCCATTCTGATTTATACACTAACCATGAGGTCAAGCGGCAGGGGTTGGTGTGGCTGACCATTCCCTATCCTCAACTGTCTGCCGAGGGGGTCATGGATGTACCACAGCCCTTTGATCTCAAACACCTACAGAGGCTCCTCATAGACTAACTCCACCTGTGGGAGTGTGTGCTGCTTCTGCTGAATGTATTGTTGCTCCTCAACCCATCTACTCTGAGGCCACTGTACCTGCTCCTGTACTAGGTGAACTCGATGTACATGTACATGTGGTGCAGAAGGGGCAGGTAGTCGTATCTTGGCTACCTTCTCAGTCAATTCCTCCACTTGTTTCGACAATCGTGAAAGCGCCTCAAGGTTAGTGACCCTCTTGTGGATCTGTTCTACCATGGTGAGCTTATCAGCTATTTTCCCCATGCTAGGGATTAGGTCATCTGTCAGATCCGCTACAGTCCTCCTAGGTGTCTCATTAGATAGGCCTGAGGGAGACACCTAATAGGCCCTTGTGGCTTGAGATCTGTCTGTTTCTGCCATCTGCTCTAGGATCTTTCATTCATCATCTTCATTCTTATTCAGATAGCTACCTCCAAAGGCTGCACTCATTAACCCCTGCATTTCAGTGTTCATACCACAGAACAAGGTCTGGACTAAGATCGCCTTAGTAATGCAATGGAAAGGGCATTTTTGTGTCAAGTCATTGAACAGAAATTGCTCGTGGGGACCCTGGGAAAAACTAGCAAATTTTGTACTCATCTGGTTAGTTCTACTGAGTGGGTAGAACTTCTTCAAAAATACATCTTTGAATTTCATCCATGTCGTACATCGAACCTCGAGATTCTTCAACCAATGGGTAGCCTTATCTCCTAAGACAAACGGGGTAGCATTCAGCCTGATGTAATCTTGTCCAACCCTAAGATGGCTAAGGTTGTTACACACCAACTCGAAGTCTCTCAAGAAAGCATATGGTTCTTTAGTTGCATTTCCATTAAACTTCAGCAGCAACCCAAAGAAATGGGACTTCTGCTCAAATGCCTCTGGTGGTACCTCAGGTACGAGCCAGCTATGTATCTCATTCTCAGCTGGGTTGTATGCATCTACCATCAATCTGTCTATTCCACCCTCCTCAATCACCCGTCCCATCCTAGACATAAGATATGCATTCAGCTGCTCTATCCTAGCTAAACGGAAAAGGACTTGATGCATAGGGTCATCTCTGTGTTCCTCTCCGTAAGGGTATTTCGTAGGCATCTTGGTCGCGGATTTGTCCTTTTCACCTGAATAAATAATGTGGTCTAGGTTAGAGGATGTAGTAATGAAGACATTCTCAATGAGGCAATGCTCTTCCTCGGTGATATGAGAGGAGAGAAAAGGAATGGTTTGAGGGTGACCATCCTGAGAGTGAGAGATCCCGAATTCAAGAGGGTTATGAGATCGGGTTCACCTAAGTTGTGCTCGGACCGATGAAGACGCACTTCATGAGGGGTTCAATGAGAGATTTACAAAGCTTGAGTAAATATCCCCCCAGTTGGCGGTCAACTTTGATGGTAAAAACAAATATTGTCGGGAGAACAAGTGTGCGAACATAGGATTTAACTCCTACCTAAAACAATTAGTTGAATCACAAACCTTGAGTTCACACTCAACATGTTGAAGGACCTGAAGACGGGTCTGATTAATCTGGTTGATTTTAAGTGTGATTTTCAAGCAAAGTTAGCAAGGATTATGTGATAGTCTATAAGGAAGTCGGCTCAATGCCAGATGTATTTCCCATGTTTAACCTATCGCCTAAGATACCAACGCCCTTCCTCTCTTAGCTCCTATCACTAGCTTACTCGTTAATACCAATGAAATTCAGAGACCTGCACCTATCTACCTACCGAAGTAGGCAAAGGCTGACAAGGCTTGTCACTTCGCCGTAGAGGGTTACTAGCAACTTGTTTTGTCACACTGCTGCTTCACCCCTATCTACTTACCGAAGCAAGCGGAGGCTACTTGGTGCTGGTCAGTTGAACTTCGAATACTTCAGCCTGTGATATCCACTAAGAGCGGGGTACGTTAATATGGAAGGCATGGATTTTGTCTCTATCTTAGTGTGTTCAAACACACTCTGTACCCTCACTCAGCCTGAAATCAAGGTCGGATTTACTCTCATGCAAACAGAATTTCCAATTTTATGTTGATTTTTTGGTCAATTCCTTTAGCAGTCCCGATTTTAAGTTAGATGACCACTTGATTAGTCCAACACACAACCCTGAATAATGCCTTCCTTACGGAACAAGAGAGGAAGTTTCTGGTCATAATCAGTTCGTGATTGATCGAGGAGCATGAATCTTGCTTGCTAGGGATCTTGAAGAAAAATCGCAAGGCAATAGACTGGAGCATCTTCGATCTCCATGGGATAAATCCCGCTCTGTGTTTGCATCATATCTACCTTGAGAATGAAGCTAAATCCTCTCGTGAATTCCAGCGCAGGTTGAATCCAAATTTACGAGAGGTCATGAAGAAAGAGATTGAGAAATGGTGCGACGTGGGTTTTATTTATCCCATCTCTGATTCCAAGTGGGTGGCACCTATTCGTGTTGTCCCGAAGAAGTCAGGAATTCATAAGACCACCAACTAGGATGGAGAGGAGATTGTGACACGAGTACCCACGTCATGGCATGCCTATGTTGATTATAGACGCTTGAATGCCGCGACGAAGAAGGATCATTTTCCCTTACCATTTATCGATCAAATCTTAGAAAGATTAGCGGGAAAGGAATTCTCTTACTTATTAGATGGGTTCTCGGACTACAACCAAGTAGCTATTGCTCCTAAGGACAAGGAGAAAACCACATTCACATGCCCCTTTAGTACCTACGCTTTCAGGTGCATGCCCTTTGGGTTATGCAATGCTCCCGCTACATTTCAAAGGTGCATGATTGCTATATTCGCCGAGATTGTCAATGAATTCCTAGAAGTCTTCATGGATGACTTCTCGGTCCACATCGATTCCTTTGATTCATGTCTTCGAAATTTGGACAGAGTCCTCAAAAGATATTGTGAGATCAATCTGGTGCTCTCCTAGGAGAAAAGTCACTTCATGGTGACAGAGGATATTGTGTTGGGGCATGTCATCTCCAAGAGAGGAATGGAGATTGACCCTGCTATGGTGGACCTGATCAGATGACTCCAATCACCAACCAACATAAAACAGTTGCAGTCTTTCCTCGGGCATGTTGGATTTTATAGGAGATTTATATAGGAATTTTCAAAGATTACCGACAACTAACTAAGCTTTTAGGAAAAGACATGGAGTTTATTATCGATCATAAGTGTCTTGATGCCTTTAAGCTACTTCAAGGGATGATCATGGATGCACCGATCCTACAAGCCCCAGATTGGCCTATTCCTTTTGAGATTATGACGGACGCCTTAGCTTTGGCTATTGGGGCTGTGTTAGGACAGAGGCGGGATGGTGTCCCGTTTTCTATATACTATGCAAGAAAAGTGCTTGATCCCGCTCAACGTAACTTTACAGTTACCGAAAGAGAGATGCTTGCGGTAGTGTTCACATTGGATAAGTTTAGATCTCATCTCATTGGATCCAAGGTTATTGTGTTCACAGACCATACAACACTACGATACCTCAAGAAAAAGAAGGATGTGAAGGCACAACTTCTTAGGTTGATTTTACTTATCTAGGAGTTTGACTTGGACATCAGAGATAAACCTGGAAAGAAGAATGTAGTGGCTGATCACCTCTCCCATCTCGAAATTCTTGACACTTCTAATGATACACCTATTCAAGACCCCTTTCCGGACGAGTCAGTTTTTGTTATCGATTCACTTCCATGTGATGAATCTGCGTTTCATCATCTTTATTCTATCATTTTGGCCTTAAAAACCCTAGTAAATGCGTGTAAATAGGCGTAATTCATGCATTTTAGCATCTATGTATATGTGTGTAAATATTGTATAAAATGCGGTTTTTAAAGCCAAAATTATAGAATAAAGAAAAGAAAAGAAAAAAAGAATAAAATATTGTAAATATTTTATGACCCGAAACCCTGAGACCTAGGCATCTTGATGAATAGGTCGACAAGGAATAAATTAGGGGGAGATAAGGGCCAAAATACAGATCAAATACCTATATGTATTAATTCATTCTTTATTCATTTTGGGACCTATTTTTGGTTCCACTTTTTGTGCATCAAATAAAGAAACTTTGTACATGAAAGTTGTAGTTAATTTTATAAAGAAAAATACAAAATTGATTTCACTGAAAAATAATGTACAGATTAAAAGTTATGGTCTGAATAAGAATCCAGAATCCCAACTTCCCAGACCCGTATCTCACAAATAAAAACTCCAAATGCAGCATACTCACCTTTAATTGTATATAGAAGAAAATAATCTATTTATTGGCGGTGGTTTCGCATTTGGCGGAGCTACGGTTTGAAAGTTGAGTTTTGGACCCCCGTTGTATAATTGTACATATTAAAATATTCAATTTATTATTTATTTATTATTTTTATATTTTTATATTTTTATATTTTTATAATGTTGTAAATATTATTTATAATAATTATACACATTAAAATCAGAATAAAAATGAAAAGAAAACTCAAAATAAAAATCCTCATAAATACAATACATAGGTATAGGGCTTATATTTATACCTATATAATACATACTTTTATTTTATTTAATATACAAAACACATCAATAAAAAAAATAAAAATATATTTATGTGTATAAAAGTATTTTATAATTTTATAAAATAATAAATAAAAATAATAAAACTAAATACACAAATTAAAAATAAAAGAATACAATATATAGATAATATACCTATATAGGGGTATAAAAGCAACTTGTAAAAATAAATATCATAAATATAATAAAAAATCATAATAAAATAATTTATAAAATTATAAGCATTTTTTATTTTGTAACCATAATTTTATAAAATAGTTTGCTATTTTATTTTGATTTTTAAAACACTTTTCTCAGGTTTATTCCTGGTTGGTCCACGTGGACCAACCAGGAGGGCTGGAGAGTTGACCTCGGTCAACTCTCTGCCCAACACCTGTGGTATGTCAGAAGTGGCCGTTGACCCACTTTCACCCAATTCTCGAGGCCACTCCGTTATATGATGGCGTCTTCTTCGAAGTTGTTCCTCGATCTTAGATGAATCATGCCAGAGGATTTTTTCGACCCTTGGGTCGTTGTTTCGCCCGTGATCGCGCCTCGAAGTTCGCCCCTTGGCCAAGTTTCAAAACCGCACCCATTTCCCCCATTTCAGTTTGAACCCCATTCGACCCGTTCTTTCCCCCTTTTGTCCTTTCCCCCTTTTGTCTAGTGCTTTGGACCGGTGGTGGTGACAGCACCACCTCCAGCCCATCAAGGCGGTGTTCGGCGAGTTGTTTGGGCGTCTCCACCCATCTCCGGCGAGCTTCACCGTGAGGTTCTTTCTCCTCAGCCCAGGCCGAGTCGAGGTCAGCTTTTGCTTCTTTTTTCTTCACCTTTTAGCTAGATGTAGAGCCAGGTTGCATCTCCATGATCTAAATGCTTGTTTTATCAACGATTGGAGCCTCGACTTCATCCTAATCTCCACGTCGGAGCGCGACTCCGGCGATCATCCTCACTCTACGCAAACCACCCTCTCCACCCACGTTTGCATTGGGACCTTCTGCTGGCTTGGTGTTCTTTCATTTGCAGGTCCCTGGAGCCGAAGGGCCCCATCTGGGGTTGAGATTTTGAAGAAAGAAGGTCACCTGGGTCGACTCCGTCCTCCCCCGTCGCAGCGGCCTATCGGTGGTCATCCCACCGTTTTTGAAGTCGCCGTTCGCTTGAGGGGTCTCCCAGGTGTCGTACTGGGCATTTTGGAGGGATCCTAACGCCGGAGAGCCTCCATCATCGCTGGAAGAAGTCCAGCTCCCTGCTGTTCTTCCTCTGTTCTTGCTGGGGCCCTCTACACCGTTGATCGAGCCCAGATCTTCGTGAAGCACAGCTGCCGTTGGATTCTGATCACCCCAGCCGTTCGATCACGCGAGAAGCTTCTAATCTGGGCCGTCGGTCTCGAATCGGCATCTGCACCTGTGGCGTTGACGCGTGGCATAAGTGGGAGGCCCGCCTCCGTTCGATCACGCCAAGGCAAGGGGATTTTGCTCTTTATGCCCCGCCGGATTTCGTATTTGTTTTTTGTTGTTCAAGCTTTCGTCAGTTGTTCAAAGATTGTGTAATATTTCCGACAAAGCCCCCGGATTTTGTGTAATCGCTTGGAAGCCCCCGCCAGGTGCGCGTGCAAGTCACGCGCATCTTGGCATTTTTGCAGGCGCCCCCAGAAGTTTTGCCACATTTACGTTTAGTCCAAAACTTTTTAATTGCAGTTATAAGTTTCTGGTTATTTTGCATGCAAGTCCTCAGACTTTTGGCTATTTACTATTACACCCTTGCTAGTAGTGTAGTGTCTTTTTGATGTCTCTATTTTATGCATGCATCCATAAAACCCCAAAAAATCTCCAAAAATCACATTAAGCTCCTGCTGTAGTGTAGTTTATCACCATATTTTTATTTCTCATATTTTTTGCATTTTAGTATTGATTAAAAATCAAGAATAGCCATTTTGTGCACTGTCTAGCTTATGAAATACCAAAAAAAATATAAAAACTCATTAGAAAAATCCCAAAAAATATATTTTGTTCCCTTTAGTGTGTCTTCGCTCCAGACCAAAAATCATTAAAAAATACAAAAGAAAACTCCAAAGAATCACAAAACTCTAAAAACCTCTACAAAAATATAAACAATTCTACAAAACTCCTAAAAATACAAACTTTGTCTCTAAATTTTCTTTGTTTCATTGTCTTTAAGTGAAAATTAAATTGGAGAATTTTTGCTACTATTTTCTATTTTATTTCTCCATTTTAGTTTCAGCCTTGCATTTTCTTGTAGTTTTCTCTATTTTGCTAATTAAAAATACCAAAAACATTCTTAAAAATTCTCAAAAATCACAAAAACAGTAAAATAGTATAAAAAGACCAAAAAGACTTTATTTGCTAATTTTTGGACATTTTTATCTATTTTTATAAATATCTCTTTCTCCCTTTTATTACATTGTTTTTGTATTCCAATATTGAAAAAGAAAATAAAAAAATATAAAATATAAAATCAGTAAATCAAAAACCAAAATACAAAATTATAAAATTGAAAATTAAATAAAAAAATATAAAAATTAAAAACCCACAAAAAAATAGCGTAGTGGACATTTGATCACATTCACACATTTTGGTGCCTTAGTACCCCGTTCTACCTGTCTGCTCCCTGTGTTCGACCTCTACAATACTTGCACCTATACACTTCTTGTTGTAGAGTTATAATAAATTTTAACTCCGCACATTTACTTTCATTGTTTGATATATTTGTCGTGGGTTAATTGTTGATTAATTCGGGTTTCGTGAGCGGTCGCTTAGCGACATTGTAGTCCCGCCTTGTGTGGACTATTTTGACCCTCGCAAAACCTGAGTAAACAAATGGCGCCGTTGCCGGGGAGCAACAGCGCGTAGTTCGGGTCTTGTTTGTGATTGTGATTTGATTGTCTATTTTGCGGTTTTTAATTTTGCTTATTTTTGCTCTTCTATTTTGATATATCATTTGAATTGTCTAACCACCCTCTTGTTTGACTTTGTGCGAGGTGCGCGGATCGAGGGAGGCACTCCTTTCTAGGAGCACTCGTGCAACCACGTGAGGCGGCTTCGGCTTCGCACCAAGGCAGACTTGGAGGGAATTTTGAAGACAACTTCTGAGCTTTTATTTTATTGCATTTATATTTTTGTAATTTCTGTGAGAGAGAGACCACTATATTTGTAATAATACAGGTACCCCCGGACTTGGACTCTTGAGCCTAATTTCCAAGTGATTGTTCACTTGGGGGCTCGCCGCAGCTTTTTACGATTTTCTTCGCATTCTTTTTATTTTGTTTTGTTTTTCGATTTTATTTCTTTTGTGTGATTGAGCCTGTAGTTTTAGGATTGCTTGCGTTAGATTAAGGTTAAACACCTAATACTTTGCATGCACCTATAGTTTCGTTTGGACTTAGTCAAAATCTTAAACAGTTGATCATTAGCTTTCGATCCACGCGCCGCGAGCTCATTCCCACACAAGCGCTTTCTCCTAACTCAAATGTGTTGAGCAGAAGAGGGGTGAGCCTAGACCGAACATTAGGATTGAGGGTTGGTGGTCAGCTTGTGGTTCTTCACGATAATAGCAATTTCTGAAACTTAGGGCGATTTCATCGGCTTCTGCATTTGCATATAGATAGGTTTCAATTCTGTTGAGCATCCTTGCATGTAGAGTGCTGGAGGCAAGGTGAGCATTTACGCTTTAGCATTCATCATCGTTTTTGCCGCTTGCATTGCTTTTCCGACTCTCCCTCTGATTTTGCCAACCTAGGATCTTAAAGGAATTGAATCCTCGTTAGGCGCATGCATTTCTCGCTAAAAATCCAAAAAAAAGTGATAATTAATAAAATTGAGACTGCTAACATTACCTGACCCTAAAATCAATCAAAAAGAAAATCTTGTATTGGGGCGAGTAATTCCCTCATTGTCTTCGTTTTACATTGCTCGCGCACACGCTAAGGATTAGTGCCCAAATCCTATCTCAGCCCCTAAGTGTTTGCGCATACTTCGACTTCTCACCTAACTCTAAAACAGACAAGATAAAAAGACCGCTCTTTGCGGTCTCTACCGAGTTGAGTAGGTGAATTGAGGGTTTAACTTGTTTTCATTTTTGCTTGTGATTGTTTTGTGTGTGTTCAAGATCGTCTCTGCGTACTTGCGCCTTTCTTCACACTTCTCTTGACTTGATCTTCATGCTCTCCCGATCATTTTTCCTTTTGTTTCGAGATGGCCGATTGGGGTATATTTTGTCCGGACTTTGCGGACTCCTCGCTCGCTCCAGCCGGTCCACCTCATTTTTTCCAGGAGGACTTTGCTCCTGATTTTTGTACATATCCGACCAACCCACTATTTCAGGATCCGGACTTTGACCTTCACCAGTCATTTCCACCACCATCGCCTACACATTTCGACAACCCGCTCTTCCTTGAGTATCTTGATCCGGAATGTGATTTTTGCCCAGACCCACCGCCCACATTCGACACACCCGATCCTGAGATTTTGGAGTCACCTTTCATGATATCAACACTTGAGACCTTGAATTAGAATGATGGATCATATGAATTCGAGGATTGCCGACCTTACTAGTTTAAATAAGAACCAAAATGCCGCTCCAGTCTTTGAGGATATGGAATCATTTGAGGATTATCATGAGAGCTTGCAATCGCCCAAAATACAAAAAAATGAGAAAATTCTAAAAATACAAAAAGAGTTCGGGAGACACATGATCGAGCCAGACTGTGAGGAGAGGTACCACCTGCCAGATCCTTTGACCACACAACCTCTCACACCTTGTCCCACCTCTGACCCCGAGGATGCCGCTGTACAGAATGCTCTTGGCATGCCTCGTGTAGATGCTGATTCCGACTTCCTCCCTTGTATGGAGGAAGTCCAAAAATTTAAAAAAATATTGATTGAACCCGAAGTGGTGGCCACCATTCATGAGATTATCCGTGCCCCCCTTCAGCAGGCCATGACCGATTTATCTGCTCCTCTTCCCATAAAGAGAAAGCGGAGGAGCAGATCTGAGCGTCATATCTTGACCATGGGCCACTGCCCACGCCATCACACACCGTCCCATTCCTTGGAAGAAGAACACTGCCACACCTTTCATTAGTTGCAACATCTCTGACTTTACATGTGATCACACTCTCCTCGACGGCGGTGCTTCGATTAGCATCATACCCTTCTCGCTGGTATAGTCTCTTCACTTAGGGCCTCTCAAGAAAACCAGGATGATCGTACAGTTTGCTGATGGATCAATAAAGAGGCCGAAGGGTATCCTAGAAAACGCCGTCATTTCGATTCAGGACACGAGCCACATAGTTGATTTTGTCGTATTGCCCATGGAGACATCCACTGGGGAGCACTCTCCAATCATCCTGGGACGACCGTTCCTCGCCTCTGCGAGGGTCGTTATTGATTACGGATCAGGAGAGATTCGCTTCCGTCCTGCTGACGAGAGCGAAGCGTTGATCACCGCACCTACTGCCGACCAGAGACCTGCACCTGATATGACTTTACCTATCTGGCTGACCTCGAGGACCATGACCTTGATGATACTATCAAAGAATTTTGCTGCTTATTGGATTCCACTGAGACCCGAGAATTCCTCCCAGTTAAGGAAGACTCGGAAAGCATGGACCTCGGAGTTCCTTCTTCTGGGACTTGGCGATGTGTTGATGACATCCGCGGGATTTACACGATTGATACAGTTGAGCGGAGGGCAGATATAGAGACCATACAGGACGGACATGTTTCAACTTCTTTCACCGATGGGTCCGTCCCTGTTCACTTAGATACTGATGAGCCTAAGGCCGAATTTGATTTAGTTGCTTTTCTTCGGAAATTCGGGCCTTTTGATGAGAAAGATGATCCGGTTGAGATTATAGAGGACGAACAGAGCTCGACTACTTCCACCGATGATTTCGTGCCTTTTGATTTTGACTTGGACGACACCTCACAGACGACTCCGAGTACACTACTTCCGATGATGATGAGTTCGTCCCATTTCACCTTCGACACTAGCGAGACTCCAAGGCCGGACCTAATCACACTTCTTTCATTGATCCGTCTGTACCTTCACACCCTAGGGCCACTGAGGATCTTCACTCTGTCGACCCTGATTGGCTTCCGTCCACTGTGGACCCCGATGTCGACCTGCATCACACCAGATCCATTCCTCAGCGGTCCTGCAAGAAGGTTCGCTTTCAACCTTCTTGATCATGTGTACATCCATCTCTGTTGCTTATTCACTTTTGTGTGCCTCTGTTCTCTCTACCGTTTTTGCTCGGCTACCCATTTCTCGTGTTTGCCTTGCTTAGGACGTACCTTGTCCTATGTATAGGAGAGGTAGACGAGTTGAGTGTTCATTCTTCGTTCCGTGTCATCACTCCTATTGTTGCCTATACTTAGGGCTTCTTTTACCTTAAGTATATGGGGAGGGGTGTGTATATCCTCTGATCTATCCTTCCATCTTCAGATCTCTTTTCTTCTTTTCTTCTTTTCTTCTTTTCATTTTCTATCTTCTTCATCTATCAAAAAGGTGCCGCCCTTTGTAGACAGTCTTCTATACATAGGACGTACTTTGTCCTAAGTATAGGGGGGTGTGCACCCCGAGTTTTTCATTTATCTCGATCCTCTCCATTGTCTCCTCTTCTTGTCTATACTTAGGGATATCTTACCCTGAGTATAGGGGGAGACAATCCGAGTACGATCTGTTCATTCCCACCCTTGACCCTCCCTGCCTTGTGTACAGTCTGCTATACTTAGGATTATTTGATCCTAAGTATAGGGGGGACGGTCAACTTCTCATTCGTTTGTTCATCCATTCCTTTACTTATTTATTCTTTCGATTTTCCTATACTCAGTACGAGTTATGTCTTCTCTTTTCTCTATGATCTATGAGGACATAGCTCAAGCTAAGTATAGGGGGGTCGTATATACTACGTATATACTTTAGCCATAACTCGTACTTTCGTAATAATAAGACTAATTACTCTTTAAAATTCATTAAAATCCTTAATAAAAAGGTGTTTTGTTCCTCAAATTCTTTTTGTATTTACTGATTAATAAATCATGTGAAAATGTTTTTTGCAAAATGTTTGAAAAATAGTTTGAAAATCTTTGTGAACATTTATTGAAAACTATTTTGAAAATATTTTGTTACATGTTTATAACCTTTGTAAAAATGTGTGATTTGTAAAAATTTCTTTTCTTTGTGTGAAATAAAATGTTTGAAAAATGATTTGCAAATGGTTTGAAAAATGGTTGCAAAAAATATTTGAAAAATCTATATATACTATTTGAAAAACCTTTGCAAAATGATTTTCAAATGTGTGTACATGTTTGTAAAATGTTTGTAAAAATTATTTTGGACTATAGTTTTCAAAAATTGTGTGAAAAGCTTGTGTCAAATAAGTTTGAGGAATACATACATCTCACCAAAATCCACTATATGTATATATGTATAAAATTGATCACTTACCTTGTAAATTCTTAAAATCCACTTCTTGTATATATAAGAAGCATTCCCGTGTACATATTTTAACCTAGTTTTCAGCCAAAATCTTTTGTTTTCAAAAATCCCAAAAACATTTGCAAAATTAAAATCCAAAAACATTCGAAAAATATTTTTGAAAAATACAAAAAAATGCATCTGCATATGCATGCATCATATTTTCAAAAATCCATAAAAAGTTCAAAATCTTGAAAATTGCATCACAAAAATATTTTCTGCATTGCATGTGCATAGCATTCGCATTTTTCGGATTGAGTTTGATAGTTGAACGAGTCTAAGTAAAATCCGAAGATTGGAGCTTGATTGGACCTTAAAATCTACCTAATAGGAACCTTATAGGAACCGGGTTTGAGGCACTTTAGGTCTAGTTGACTTAATTCTTTGAGGATCACGGGACTTGGTTCAATGGATTCTTGACTGCCTAAGTAGAGTATTTCGGAGCACAAGCATGACTCTTGTTGATAATGACCTAACTTGGACACCTACACCTTTCACATGGCTCAACTCAGTTGGAGTGGTGAGGGGATTGGATTTGCCGGTATGAGACGCACACAAGTGGAAACATTTGTCCTCCTCTAGGGAGGGAAGTGCACCCCAAACCGTCCAGTGATTAGGAAGTCTAAAGACAGGAAGCTGTGGGTTGCAATAAAGCTTCAAAAGAGGGATAGTCTACTGGCTCAAGAGGAAAAACTCCTTATGTAAAGGCTGCTGTGAATAGTATTTCAAAAAAAAAAAAGTTCAGGCATGTACAAAAATAAAAAGCCTACAAGTATGTTGTAAAATCAATAAGCAAGCTTGAGTTCCAAAGTCATATCATGTGAGCCTGCAGCAGGATGACTTGGCTACACTGGTCTTGCATCCCAGGATAGGTAGCTACACTGGCTAACGTCCATTCTTCTCTTCACCCCTCCTCTTGAGCTGGTTGCCACTTGAACTTAGAAGGGAATACCCCGCTCCTCGAGGATGGAGTCATTGGATTGGGGAATCATTGGGTTGTCGTACTGGAGAAGTCAGTTTCTTTGTCATTCTAGTTGGGGAGAGCCACCATCACTTACACTGTACGAGTCAGATTCATAGTCGTAAGGGTTTGCGTATGAATTGAAGTATTTCTGACCTCGCTGTTGAGAAGACTTGAGCAGAGTTTTGGGATTCTCAGGGACTGTTGGATTTCAAATTCGGTTCTCAATAAGGTTCCATCCGCACTAAAATTCCAAAGGTCCGACTTAAGCTCCAAACTTTGATTTTGTGAAGATAAGTTTGATAATTACACTTAATCCACCTTCTTCTTTTTCTTTTCTTTGTTTTTCTTTTCTGCACTTATTGCATAAGTGTTTGCTAGGGACTAGTAAAGGCAAGTATAGGGGGATGATGAATCTGCGTTTCATCATCTTTATTCTATCATTTTGGCCTTAAAAACCCTAGTAAATGCATGTAAATAGGCGTAGTTCATGCATTTTAGCATCTATGTATATGTGTGTAAATATTGTATAAAATGCGGTTTTAAACACAAAATTATAGAATAAAGAAAAGAAAAGAAAAAAATAATAAAATATTGTAAATATTTTATGACCCGAAACCCCGAGACCTAGGCATCTTGATGAATAGGTCGACAAGGAATAAAGTAAGGGGAGATAAGGGCCAAAATACAGATCAAATACCTATATGTATTAATTCATTCTTTATTCATTTTGGGACCTATTTTTGGTTCCACTTTTTGTGCATCAAATAAAGAAACTTTGTACATGAAAGTTGTAGCTAATTTTATAAAGAAAAATACAAAATTGATTTCACTGAAAAATAATGTACAGATAAAAAAGTTATGGTCTGAATAAGAATCCAGAATCCCAACTTCCCAGACCCGTATCTCACAAATAAAAACTCCAAATGCAGCATACTCACCTTTAATTGTATATAGAAGAAAATAAGCTATTTATTGGCGGTGGTTTCGCATTTGGCGGAGCTACGGTTTGAAAGTTGAGTTTTGGACCCCGTTGTATAATTGTACATATTAAAATATTCAATTTATTATTTATTTATTATTTTTATATTTTTATATTTTTATATTTTTATAATGTTGTAAATATTATTTATAATAATTATACACATTAACATCAGAATAAAAATGAAAAGAAAACTCAAAATAAAAATCCTCATAAATACAATACATAGGTATAGGGCTTATATTTATACCTATATAATACATACTTTTATTTTATTTAATATACAAAACACATCAATAAAATAAAATAAAAATATATTTATGTGTATAAAAGTATTTTTTAATTTTATAAAATAATAAATAAAAATAATAAAACTAAATACACAAATTAAAAATAAAAGAATACAATATATAGATAATATACCTATATAGGGGTATAAAAGCAACTTGTAAAAATAAATATCATAAAAATAATTAAAAATCATAATAAAATAATTTATAAAATTACAAGCATTTTTTATTTTATAACCATAATTAAATAAAATAGTTTGCTATTTTATTTCGATTTTTAAAACACTTTTCTCAGGTTTTTTCCTGGTTGGTCCACGTGGACCAACCAGGAGGGCTGGAGAGTTGACCTCGGTCAACTCTCTGCCCAAAACCTGTGGTATGTCAGAAGTGGCCGTTGACCCACTTTCACCCAATTCTCGAGGCCACTCCGTTACTTCTTTCATGATGGCGTCTTCTTCGAAGTTGTTCCTCGATCTTAGATGAATCACGCCAGATGATTTTTTCGACCCTTGGGTCGTTGTTTCGCCCATGATCGCGCCTCGAAGTTCGCCCCTTGGCCAAGTGTCAAAACCGCACCCATTTCCCCCATTTCAGTTTGAACTCCATTCGACCCGTTCTTTCCCCCTTTTGTCTGGTGCTTTGGACCGGTGATGGTGACAGCACCACCTCAAAACCCATCAAGGCGGTGTTCGGCGAGTTGTTTGGGCGTCTCCACCCATCTCCGGCGAGCTTCGCCGTGAGGTTCTTTCTCCTCAGCCCAGGCCGAGTTGAGGTCAGATTTTGCTTCTTTTTTCTTCACCTTTTAGCTAGATGTAGAACCAGGTTGCATCTCCATGATCTAAATGCTTGTTTTATCAATGATTGGAGCCTCGACTTCATCCTAATCTCCACGCCGGAGCGCGACTCCGGCGATCATCCTCACTCTACGCAAACCACCCTCTCCACCCACGTTTGCACTGGGACCTTCTGCCGGCTTGGTGTTCTTTCATTTGCAGGTCCCTGGAGCCGAAGGGCCCCATCTGGGGTTGAGATTTTGAAGAAAGAAGGTCACATGGGTCGACTCCGTCCTCCCCCGTCGCAGCGGCTTATCGGTGGTCATCCTGCCGTTTTTGAAGCCGCCGTTCGCTTGAGGGGTCTCCCAGGTGTCGTACTGGGCATTTTGGAGGGATCCTAACGCCGGTGAGCCTCCATCATCGTCGGAAGAAGTCCAGCTCCCCGCTGTTCTTCCTCTGTTCTTGCTGGGGCCCTCTACACCGTCGATCGAGCCCAGATCTTCGTGAAGCACAGCTGCCGTTGGATTCTGATCACCCCAGCCGTTCGATCACGCGAGAAGCTTCTAATCTGGGCCGTCGGTCTCGAATCGGCATTTGCACCTGTGGCGTTGACGCGTGGCATAAGTGGGAGGCCCGCCTCCGTTCGATCACGCCAAGGCAAGGGGATTTTGCTCTTTATGCCCCGCCGGATTTCGTATTTGTTGTTTACTGTTCAAGCTTTCGTCTGCTGTTCAAAGATTGTGTAATATTTGCGACAAAGCCCCCGGATTTTGTGTAATCGCTTGGAAGCCCCCGCCAGGTGCGCGTGCAAGTCACGCGCATCTTGGCATTTTTGCAGGCGCCCCCAGAAGTTTTGCCACATTTACGTTTAGTCCAAAACTTTTTAATTGCAGTTATAAGTTTCTGGTTATTTTGCATGCAAGTCCTCAGACTTTTGGCTATTTACTATTACACCCTTGTCAGTAGTGTAGTGTCTTTTTGATGTCTCTATTTTATGCATGCATCCATAAAACCCCAAAAAATCTCCAAAAATCACATTAAGCTCCTGCTGTAGTGTAGTTTATCACCATATTTTTATTTCTCATATTTTTTTCATTTTAGTATTTATTAAAAATCAAGAATAGCCATTTTGTGCACTGTCTAGCTTAAAAAATACCAAAAAAATATAAAAACTCATCAGAAAAATCCCAAAAAAATATATTTTGTTCCCTTTAGCGTGTCTTAGCTCCAGACCAAAAATCATTAAATAATACAAAAGAAAACTCCAAAAAATCACAAAACTCTAAAAACCTCTACAAAAATATAAAAAATTCTACAAAACTCTTAAAAATACAAACTTTGTCTCTAAATTTTCTTTGTTTCATTGTCTTTCAGTGAAAATTAAATTGGAGAATTTTTGCTACAGTTTTCTATTTTATTTCTCCATTTTAGTTTTAGCCTTGCATTTTCTTCACTGTTTTCTCTATTTTGCTAATTAAAAATACCGAAAACATTCTTAAAAATTCCCAAAAATCACAAAAACTGTAAAAAAAGTATAAAAAGACCAAAAAGACTTTATTTTCTAATTTTTGGACATTTTTATCTATTTTTATAAATATCTCTTTCTCCTTTTTATTACATTGTTTTTGTATTCCAATATTGAAAAAGAAAATAAAAAAATATAAAATATAAAAAGAAAATATAAAATCAGTAAATCAAAAACCAAAATACAAAATTATAAAATTGAAAATTAAATAAAAAATATAAAAATTAAAAACCCACAAAAAAATAGCGTAGTGGACATTTGATCACATTCACACATTTTGGTGCCTTAGTACCCTGTTCTACCTGTCTGCTCCCTGTGTTCGACCTCTACAATACTTGCACCTATACACATCTTGTTGTAGAGTTATAATAAATTTTAACTCCGCACATTTACTTTCATTGTTTGATATATTTGTCGTGGGTTAATTGTTGATTAATTCGGGTTTCGTGAGCGGTCGCTCAGCGACACTGTAGTCCCGCCTTGTGTGGACTATTTTGACCCTCGCAAAACCTGAGTAAACACCATGGTACGCCAATTAAGTGAACTATCTTGTCTCCAAGAAAGTTCCCGAAGATTGTCCCAAGAGCAGCATCGATCGACTCAAGTTGGATTCGAGACATTACTATTGGGAGGATCCGATCCTTTTCTTTGAAGGACCGGATTGTGTCTGGAGGAGGTGTATTCCTTAGGAGGAATACCATAGTTTCCTTACTTTTTGCCATAGTCTGGAGGCAGGAGGACACCACTCCGAGAAGAGGACCACATGGAAGGTATTACAGTGTGGCTTATACTGGCTGACTCTGTTTCGTGATGCTCTCACCTTTGTGAAGTCGTGCCTAGTATGCAGCGAATGGGAGGAACCGTTGGTTCCAAGGATGAGATGCCAATGCAGCCTGTCATCGTTTGTGATGTCTTTGACGCGTGGGGCATTGACTTCACAGGCCCATTCCCGGTTAGCCATGGTTTTGAGTATATCCTTCTTGCGATGGATTGTTTGTCAAGGTGGATGGATGCTATTCCGACCTGAGGCGCGAACAACAGGACTGTCTGTAAGTTTATCAGAGATCATATAGTTTCTAGGTTCAGGGTTCGCAAAGTATTGATATCCGTTGGGGCATTTTGTGAACATAGATGTAAATAAACTTGTGAAGGATTACAACATCGATCACCATGTCGCTAGTCCTTACCACCCACAGACCAATGACATGGCAGAGGTGTCGAATAGGGAGGTTAAGACCATATTGCATAAGCTTGTCAGCTTAGATAGGAAGGACTGGTCTCATATCTTGGGCCAAGTCCTTTGGGCCTACAGGACAGCTTACAAGACACCATTAGGAACCTCCCCATTCAGGATGGTATTTGGGAAGCCATGCCATTTGCCCGTAGAGTTAGTGTATAAATAAGAATGGGCAATCAAGAAGGTCAATTGGAACACATACCGAGGGTAGAAACAGAGAGAGATGGATCTGGATGAACTTGTGGAGATCAGAAACCGAGCATACGACAACGGTTTGGTGTACAAGGACAAGGTAAAGCGTTGACAAGATAGATTTATCAGACAAAAGACCTTTGCTCCTAGACAGAAGGTATGGTTGTTCAATGCGAGGCTGAAGGGTTTTCAAGGTAAGCTCAAATCCAAGTGGACGGATCCGTTTATAGTCTTTGTTGTGCATGACAGTGGATGTGTAGAGATCTCAGATCTTATAGATGGAGCACATACATCCCTAGTGAATGGACAACTGCTGAAACACTTTGTCAAACCAAACGAACAGTTAGTCTATGTTGAGGAGATTGTTTTCATGCGTGAGGCAGACTCAGAAGACACACATAAAGCCACACATGAAGCTTTGCAACATTGATATCTAGCCATCAATAGCATCAAAAAGATTCAGATCAGATCATGATCTATCTGTATATTCTCATTCCTCCATTTATATATTTTCATTCTCTCCCTCCCTTGCGCTTCTAATCACTCGCCCTGGCTCCATATCGTTTCATTTTATGGCTATACTTAAGATGACCATATCCTAAGTATAGGCTGGAGAGTGACCTGAATCACTTCATCATTCTCTGTACATTCTCCAGATCTCATCGGTTCTCACACTAACTCTCATCCTAGACTTAGGCTAACAAGAGCCTAAGTATAGGGGGGACTGATGCCCATCATGTATATATACTCATCCATTTCCCCTCTTAACCTCGCCCGACCATTTTTGATCTTCTTCTATACTTAGGCTACCAGAGCCTAGGTATAGGGGGGCGGAGAGAATTCTATACTTTTTGTTATTTCAGCTCATCTACGCTTAGCACGAGCTATGTCTTTTTCCTTGCTTCTCGTGCTTTGAGGACATAGCACACGCTAAGTATAGGGGGGCGTGTATATATTACTTATATACTTTACCCATAGGTCGTAATTTCCTGTATTTTTGTATATATTATGCAATAATTACGGGGTGGGTAAAAATTGATTTTTTTGTAAAATGCATATATACTAGTATAATATGTATAACATTTGTATAATTTGTATAATACTTATAAAAATCTTGTAAATTTTGTTGTAAAATAGGAGGTATACAAAAAAACAAAAAAACAACAACAAAAAATGGGCTTCTTATTTACTCTTGCATATCATCCTTGCATTCAAAAAAAATTGTCTTGGACTTCATTCATTTCTATTGCATTTCATCTACATCTCGTCTGCATATCTAACATATGCAAAGTGAGAAGTTAGTGGGTTCTGAGCCAAGTTATGAATAGATGTCGAGTATGGATTTTATTTGACCTTAATCTACCTGATTTTAGAGGAACCTTATTTGATCTGTAGTTAAGATTTTTCAGGTCGAGTGACTTAATTCTTTGAGTCCGTATGTCTATGTTCACATGTCATCTTGATTGGTCTAAGTAGAATATTTCATACACACGCACGATTCTTTTAGACAATGACCTAACTTGGACAAGCACCATGCACATAGGCATTCATTGATGAGGTGGTAAGGAAGTAGAATCCTTTGGCTTGGAGTAGCACATGGGTGGAAACATCCATCCTCCTCTAGTGAGGGTAGTGCATCTCAACCTAGTCTAGTGGCGTCGACGTCTAACGATGGGATGCTGTGAGTTGCGATAATGCTTCAAAAGAGGGATAGTCTACTAGCTCAAGAAGAAAAACTCCTTATGTACATGCTGCACCTTGTATATATGTCAAAAAAAAGAGAAAAAAGAAGAAAAAGAAAAATGCAGAATCTCCAAAAGTGGACAGGCATGATTGAAAAGTAAAATGCCTACCAGGGTATATATACAAGTTTAGAAAAATAAGAAGAGCTTCAAAGCTTGCAGCTGGATGACTTGGCTACATTGGTTAAGCATCCCAGGATAGGTAGCTATACTGGATGCCATCATTCTTCTCTCCACCCCCTCTTCTTGAGCTGGTCACACTTGAACTTAGAAGGCAATACGTCGTTCCTTGAGAAAAGAGTTGCTAGACTGGGGGATTAGAGTTACCTTATTAGAGGAGGCCGTTTCTTTTCCATTTCTGATGTGGAGAGCTATATTTCACTTACGCAATACAAGTAAGATTCATGGTCATCAAAATTTGCATATGAGGATCTGTTCTGACCTGACTATTGAGGCGACCTGAATAAGAGACTTGTGGAACTTAAAGGCTGTTAGGTCTTAAAGTCAGATCCCAATAAGGTTACGCCATGTTATTTATCCTAAGGTCGAGTCAAGCTCCATTTTCACCTTTTGTTCATGACCTTGGTATGGAACCCAAAATCATTTCATCTTGCATTTGATTTTAGTTGCTCGAGGATGAGCAAGATTTAAGTATGGGGGTTGATAAACCTGTGATTCATAACTCCAAAAGTTGAAAATAGAGCTTTGTTCTCGATTAATTAGCTCCTTATCTCCACTTATATTGCATAATTAGCATTCATGCATGTATAAATAATATGTGCATTTTAGCATGCATATTTGCATTAAATAAGGAGCCAAATCCACTTGTACATAATCATCTGTATATTATCCAAGTTCACTTATTTCTATCTATTTTATACTAATTCTAAATCCAATAAAATCAACTCTATAGTACTAACACTAATAAATGAAAAATATCAAAAAAATACTAACTTGTAAAATTGACCAATAAAACCCAAATCCAAGTTTGAGACTAAGAACCCTAAAATGAACATATCTCTTTCATATAGTGTCTGATTTAGGTCTACTCACTTTTAAAGTAATATACATTCAAAGACCTTCAAACAAGACCGATTTCATAAAAATCGGAGATTGTATGTGAAACATGGGTTTTGGGCCCCTATTGTATATTGTACATATTGACCAAATTACCCATTATATTATTATTTTATTTTCTTAATTTTTAAAAAATCCAAAAAATATAGATTAAGTTGTAAATATTTCTTTCATATTTTCTCTAACTTTATTTTGATTTTTCTCTTATTTAAAAATTAAAAAAAGCAAAATATAAAAATACAGTATTTTATACCTATGAGATACCATCAAAAATACACTTTGCACAGATGGTTTATTTTGATTTTCATCATTCACAAAAGTTGTAGATCTTGTCGAGACGAGTAACTTTTGTGTTGATCACTTTTTGATTTAACCTCTTTTTGATTTGACCCCTTTTGTTATTTCTTTTTTATTTTTATTTATATTTAATTTTTGAATTTTCTGGGAGCGACACGCGGCGGGTCCAGGAGCCGCCATGTGTCATCCTCATTTTATTTTATTTATTTATTTGCTTAAGTTATTTATTAATTAATTTAATTATTAAGTAATTTATTTATTTTAAATATTTTAATTATTGTTTTATTTTGTTATTTACATAATTACCCTCAACACGTGGCTGCCTCCACGCGTGCCACGTGGCCCCTCCAAACCCATGCTAGTCACGTGCCTAGCATGTGACCATTTCCCCTATCCTTCTCTCCCGTCCACACCCACTCCCCGCAAGACCCGCCTCCTGCGGTGGTTGCAACTGCAACTCCGCCTCACGAGGCCACTCACACCTCTCTCATCTTGCCATCCCGTGCACCTCTCCTTCTCTCTCCCTCAACATCCCCACAGGACCCGGTCATCCTCGCTCTCCCCATTTCCTCCACCCCTCTATGCGCGACTCGCCCATCCTCCTTGTGCAGTGCACGGAGCATGCCACTTCTTTCTGCCCACGTCCTTTGTACACCTCCGCCCTTCTTGCCCTTCACTCCCACATACCTTTAAAGCAATCCCCTCCACCCCTCATCAACACTATCCGCCACTTTCGAGCTGAGGAGAGGAGAGCTTCCAAGAAAAACTCTAGTGGCAACTGAGTTCTTCAAGTTGAGCGACGACCCTACGCCTTCCAGGCGACATCCAAGGTTGGAATCCAACCTTGTAGCAACAGTTTCTTCGATCTACTGCTTGACCTTCACACTCCCCGTCGTACGCTCGAGGTGACAACCAGAGAGTCCTCCGCGACTTCTCCTCCCCAGGAGAATCTGATCATCCTCCAGGTGAAGTTTCTTCTTCCCTCCTCCTCCTTCCTTTCTCTCTCCTCGATTCACCATCCTCCATCCATCAAATATCAAAAACAATTGCACTTTCACGGATAAATCACATGCTACGAATGTGATGGTGATTTTTATTGCATTTTTGACGAACTTTCATGAGTCAATTAATGTGAAATTTACACCAGCAAAACAAATACACTAAGTTCCCATGTTCACAGGGGAACTTCCCCTATTTTTTCCATTCCTTCCTTACTTCACCATGCCGTCTTTGATCCTTCTTCTCCGTCAACACATGCAACCGAGTATCTCTACCACCTTAGTTCTCTTCCTCAACTTCGCAGCCTAGGCTCCAAACCTTTGACATACGAGCTCCACCACACCTCACATCAGCCATTTCCCGCCTCCACCCTTCCTCTCCACCGCAGGCCACTTGCGGCTGCAGGTCTTTCAACAGGCCAACCAACGACCCCACCATGGCTCACGTCCGCTCTGGCAGCTGCGAGAAGCACTGCCTCTACTGCCTCCACCGACGTTGTCCTGGGTGCCATCGCCAACCACCCTCGGGACGCTTTGTCTCCAGCCGCGCGCCACCTCGACCGCTAAGAATCCGTACCCCCCTCGTCACTCACCGCACTCCGCTCAACCGCCCGCCCCGACGACCCTTGGCCGTGTGTAGGACGTCAGAGCGCTATCAACCAACGCCTCATGGCTGGACCGACTTCGATGCCGCAATCACGTCTACAAGCTCTGCTGCCTCGCACGTCTCCGCTCCCATAGCCACGTCGACACCTTCTCACGATGCCCCTGGAGCCGTGCCCTCGTGCAGTTGCTCGTACACCAGCTGGCCGCACGCCCGTGCTCCACGCCCTTCATGTACATCGGCAACCGCTCAGCTACCCTCGCCAAGCTCGTCGTCACCGCAGAGACCCATCGACGGTGAAGCCTCACGCTTTGCCTGACCACCTTCGTGTCAATCGCTCTAGTCATTAGGTCTTGCTCTCCACCTCCATTTGGATCCATCGTTAAAACAAGGAAGGGGATACAACCATTACCAAAGCCTTCCCTCACGTGCGCAATAGGAGAGGTGGGGGTAAATTGCAAGAGAAATCCCCCAGTTCCAGTGGTTTGTAGAAAGGGACCTTCAGTAGAGCAATCATGTGAGGTACCCGCGCATTTCTGGGAAATTACATGCACGACCCCTCTACTGGAGCGCACACGCGCATCATGTGGTACGCTGGGAACTTTGCACAAAAACCCTCATTTCTCTAGGTAATTGCATGTGAGTCTTGTCAACATATTTTTTATTATCAATTTTATTTCTCTATCTCTGTATAGGCCCTTATGTTTGCATAATTATTTGTAACCTCATTCGCATCATTTTATTGTTCAAAATATTACTCATTGTAGATCAACTCATGCTCTATCATTGTGGATGTTAAATTTATTGATTCAATATTAAATTCTTCCATATTCTAAAAATTGCAAAAAATTCACGGTAGGTAGAGTTTGAATAAAGCTACTTAAAATCGTCATATTTGCACGTATATCGAGGTCGCAATAAGTTAATTGGTGATTTGTTTAATTAATTTTTAATGAGTCATAAATCAAGCATTTTTAGGATTCGATAATTTTCCTGGATTTCTCTCACATAGAAGTATCTGGGATAATTTTAGTTTTTGAAAATAATTTGTTTTATATTTATTAAAATTAATTTGCGAAAATCACCCTACATTCATATTTAATTCTTTATTAATTCATAGAGTCAAAAAATTCCAAAAAAAATACATTAGTCTAATTTCATCATTTTTTACATTCTAGCCAAGTTTGAGATTTTTTGGGCATTGTTCGAATGTAATTTACATTTGAGTCCCTCAACTTAGCTCGAAATTGCATTACATTTTTAACTGCATTTTAAAAATACCAAAAAAATATTTCTCTCAAAACCTAGGATCTAGATCGACTTTAAATAAATCCAAGGAGAAAGTTGCCTCACTGAGTTTGACCTTGGGCTTGTCCAAGTAAAAAAAATAACCGCTCGCTTTTAATTGGATTAATAATTGAAGAAGTGGTTTTTGATAAATCCGATAATTGCCCGACTGCAATAAATGAACACATATTTTAATCGTTAATTCAACATTACTAAAGGACTAAATTTCAGGTTTTTCAGTAAACCAGACAGAGTGGGTGAGGATGTAGCCCCTTAGGAATAGAGCTAAAAATCCTTAGACTTGTGCCTTAAGCGAATGGACTCACTCTTAGGGTCCTGTTATTGCTGCAAGCACTTGTCTCTGACCATTAGAAGAAGTGGACTTGCTTCTTGTTGTTGTGTTCCATCAGCTGAACTTGAACTACCTTAGGAGACTGAACCTGTGAGCCTATATAAGATTGTTTGAATCACTAACTTAAAATTGCCAAGATAATAAATAAACCAACCTTTACAGCTTTAGGTGTTAAGTTGGTGAAATTATTCAAAGGGGTTTGTACGCATTGTATTGTGTGAGTTGATTCAGCATATTACTTGTACAATAGTACTAGGTTTCATTTTTGAATATATCGTGCTCGACATAATATTCTCTTTGACTTCGAAGATAGATAATTGGCCGGATTTTTATTAGGATTTTGCTAACCTTTCATTGAACCATACAAATGTCGCATCTTCACAGGTCCAAACATCTCTTCCTATTAGACCTAACAGGATTCAAAATAACCCTTGTTTTGATTCGGTGTATCATGATTCAGTCTTGGGGGTGGTTACATCCCCAACCAACCCTTTTATGTCTTCTCTTCTCGCTGAGGAAGACCATTTCCTTGGTGAGATTGATTAAATTTCCATTTCTTCATCAAGATCTCACTCCAATCCTTTTATTGATGAATGTTTAGAAGATTTGTTCAGGTTGCCTCATAAGAGACATAATGGAAAGGAGGAAGAACGAGAGGACTGCATGCAGTATTAGTTAGGCTAACAGAATCTGAGAAGAACCAAGCACTTACGAGAGCACAACTTGGCCAGATATAATTGGGTAGAGATGCACTTATGGACGCAACATACAACCTTGGGCAATATCAGATGACCAACTAATTGAGCCTAGTCGAGCCTGAAGTAGAATATGAGTTAAAGTGGTCATTTTTGAGTTTGTTGCCTCATTTTTGTGGGAATGCACACGAGGAGACATACACATTCCTTAGGGACTTTGAGTTGGTCTACACTAACCTTAGGCATCCTAGGTTTGTCCAAGACTACATTAGTCTCAAAGCCCTTCCTTTTGCCTTAAAGGATAGGGTTGACTATTGGATGAAGAACCTGGGGGTAGTTATAACTGCCTTTGTGAAGTTCAAGGACATGTTTTTGAAGAAGTTCTACCCTTTGAGTAGAAATAATTTGATGCGCTCACGCATCATGAGTTTCTCCCAACTTCCCAATGAAGCTTTCTATGATACATGGGAGAGATTCAAAGATCTCTTATAGAAGTGCATTGTCACAGCTTAGAGCCTACCATCCTGGTTCAACATGTTTATTACGGTCTACACCCTGAGGTACGTGGTTTAGTTAGTGCTTCTTGTGGAGGCAGCTATACTTCACGAGGTGCGGACATTGTCTGGAAGGTGTTTGAGCGGATGACCGAGACGAGTAAAGCATAGACCACGAGTCAAGCTTATTTAGAGACCTCCATACCATTCTTATCAAGTGGGAGAGTGAAGGCTACAGTGGATCCTTTTGACATGGGTATTATAGCAGAGAAACTCACAATAGTTGAGAGGATCTATAAGCAGATGGATGAGTTGGACAACTTATCCAAACTGCCTAAGTAGATGGTGGATCTTTCTGAGAAGGTATCCAAGATGAGGGTACCTGCCGTGGTCGAAAATGTGGCTCTTGTATATCTTGTTCACCATATTCAGGAGCAACAAATGACAGGGCCACCCTAGCCATGGGACGAAGACCAGCCTCTAGCCCATTCATATCAGCAACAACCACCTTCTGTGGATACAATTTCTAAGGAGCCTTCCCAAGAGTTGGAGGTAAATGGTGTGTGGTACACTCATGACCCTGCCATGTAGGGGAGTTCTAGGGACCGCTTTCCTTACCAGCATCCCCAAACCTTCTACAACACATTATTTACTCCTACAACCCTTCCAGCACCACAGAGTTCTAGAGCCATTAAATTCCGGGCACCAAGGCAAAATCAACAATAGTAGTATGTCCATCAACAGACGTACCGGTTGGGCCAGCAGGGCCCGCATGTTCAACATTCTATTAGCGACAACAGTTTCATGTCCATCAGGGTTGTTCTTACTCTTCTTCCAACAACATCACTCATCTTCAGATCCCACATATTTTCAGAGGCATATCGTTGAGGAGTTGCGTTCCTATAGAAATGAAGTTCAGGATTTGAGGGTTGATCTCAACCGTCTATCCTGCTTACATGACGAGTGCATGGCCCCTTCTACATCTATTCCCGCCTAGGTTTAGGCTAATCCCAATAGTATGAATATAACTCAACAACATCATTCTTTTGATCAGGAATACTACTCAGATTCTCACAAATCTGAGCACGAGATCTTTCCGTTTGATTGTGTCAATTATATGTCTCTCAGGGAAGGATGGACCATGGTCGTACCTAATCGGCCAAGGGACATGCAGTGGACCGATCCTGGAGGTCAACCTGAGGAGACTTCAGACGAAGATGAGACGAGGCACATCCAGCAGCATCTTCATCATGAGGCAGAGACATCCAAGATAAGAAAGAGGAAGATTCAAGGAGCATTACGACAACTTGAGGAAGATTCAGATTCTACGGAGGACCTTGCACCTTTGGTTGAGGAGAATACACATTCAGCAAGCATTCCCTAACCTGTAGTAGATGATTCAGTTTTACATTCCAAATTAAATGTAAAAGATTCAGTTGTGAAAAACTCCATTTCTAAGAGTAATAAAGTGATTGTTTCTATTTATGATTCTGAGTTTTCACATTCTTCTATAGTTATCCCTTCCTCCGCACTCTTGCGACAAGAATGCATATCCTGAATAAGATTCAAAAAGCTGATCATGAAATTGTGTAGTTTTGCAGAGATAATATTATGGTTAAGGTGGCATTTGATGAGTATTTGGCCAGCCATCCTGCATTTCAGAAATACTTGAAGGTGAGATGCACACCTAGCAAAGTCAGGAGGAAGAAGCTGAACAGTTATGTCAAGACACATGTTCTCTCGGTTGCCGCTACATTTCATCTCTAAAAACCATCAGTTGTCAAAGAAGAAGAGAGATTTAGGTGCACATTATGCGGTGAGTCATATCGATGACACCACGTTTGCACACACTCTCCTAGACAATGTCTCTTCGATCAATTTGTTATCCTATGCCTTGTATGAGAAAATGAAGTTGGGACCTTTGCGTAAATTTAGAGCTTTGCTTCAGTTCATGGACAAGTTGATGCAAAAGTCTAAGTGTGAGATCAAATATGTCATTATCTTGATTGAGGGACAAGACTACATGGTGGAGTTCACTGTCCTTGAAATGGACATCCCCAATCATAAAAAAGAGTCACAGATTATCCTTGGATGACCTTTTCTTAAGACAACTGGAGCTTCCTTTGATTATCAGACATGGATGATAAAGTTCCATCTTCCAAACAAATAAGTAGAGTTATAGATTAAGCAAACGTAATGGCAGTGACTTGATTCAGAGTCTAGCATAGATTTCTCTTCACGTTTAGAGGCAGACTGCAAAGTAGTTAGCACGGTCGGGTTTTGGAGTCAGATCCTGACAGTACAGAGCAAGACTCTCTCATCTGGAGAGGATAGTGTATGCGGAGCAGTTTACGATACGTTGCCAGAGTTCTTGAGATTTGCATCTCCCTATTCCCTTGATGACTTAGAAGTTCCTTTGGACTTATCGGTTCTTCTTCCTTCGGAACAATCAAGGGTATTTGATGATGAGTCAGACGTGGCTTTGGATGAACTATAACGTTTCAATCCGACTCCTTATTCTTTAATACAGTTGGTGGAAAGCATTACAAATAATTCATCTCCACTATGCAGCATAGATCCAGATTCAGTGGCCATTCAACCAGATATTCTTGACAATTTTATTTACTAGAGTTGAAACCACTACCTCCTACACTTAAGTATTCCTTTCTTGCTGGACCAAAGGACAAGTTTCCTGTCATTATTAGCTCTAGGTTGACTGTAGAGCAATAGACTAGGTTGTTAGAAGTATTGGAAAAAAATGCAATTTAATAGGATGGACTGCGTCGTATCTCATGGGTATAAACCCTTCTCTTTACTCACACCACATTTACATAAAGGAAAATGCTATACCTTCTCATGAATTTCAGAGGAGACTAAATCCAAAAGTTCAGGATGTAGTTAAGAAAGAGATAGAGAAGTGATTTGGAGTCGGGTTTATTTACCCCATTTTGGATTCCAAGCGGGTGGTCCCTCTTCATGTTATCTTAAAGAAGTCAAGAATTCAGATGGTTACCAAAAAGGAAGGAGTCGAGATCGCAACACGAGTACCCACGTCGTGGCATGTCTGTGTCGATTACAGACACCTGAAATGCCACGACCAAGAGAGATCACTTTCACTTGTCATTTATTGATCATATTTTGGAGAGATTAACAGGGAAAGAGTCCTTATGTTTTCATGATGGATACTCAGGAAACAACCAAGTAGTCATCACCCTTGAAGATTAGGAAAAGACCACTTGTACTTGTCCTTTCGGTACATACGCTTTCATGTGCATGCCCTTCAGGCTTTACAATGCCCCATGTACTTTCAACGGTGCATGATAGTCATATTTGCCGAAATGGTAGGGGATCTTCTAGAGGTCTTCAAGGACGGTTTCTCCATTCATGGTGATTCATCCGATTCTTATTTAGTGCACCTAGATCGAGTTCTTCAAAAGTGTAGGGAAGTGAATCCGGTACTCTCCTAGGAGAAGAGTCATTTTATGGTTAAGGAAAGTATCGTGTTGGAGCATGTCATCTCCAAAAGGGAATAGAGCTTGACCCTACCAAGGTAGAGGTAATAAAAAAACTTGACCTGCCAACCAACTTCAAGTCAGTGCGGTTTTTTTCTGGGGCACGTTGGATTTTATAGACGATATATTCAAGATTTTTCTTAGATTGCCCGACCCTTGACTGAGCTCTTAAGAAAGGACACCAAGTTTTTTGTAGATCACGTGTCTTGAGGCCTTTTAGCTCCTTAAGAAGAAGATCCATGACTCGCCGATTCTGTAGGTTCCTGATTGGTCTCTTCCCTTTGAGATCATGACTAATGCTTCAGATTTTGCTAATGAAGCCATATTGGGGAAGCGGCTAAATCATATACCATTTGCGATTCAATACACAAGCAAGGTTTTGGACCCATCATAGAAAAAATACACTGTGACTGAAAAAGAGATGCTTGCCATAGTTTTAGTTTTAGAGAAGTTTAGATATGATATTCTTGGCTCTAAAGTGACAGTGTATACCGATCATTCAACCATTAGGTATCTCATGGAAAAGAAGGATGAGAAGGCACATCTTCTTAGGTGGATATTGTTACTCCAAGAGTTTGATTTGGAAATCAAGGATAAACCCGAAGTCAGGAATGTAACGGTTGATCATCTTTCAAGGATTGAGACAAAGGATTCCCCTGATTCTGGGCCAATCGAGAAACCTTTCTAGATGAGTCGATCTGTCTTGTCGACTCACTCCCATGGTATGCCAACATGGTGAAAGAACTACCTTGTCTCCAAGCAAGTTCCCCATGATTAGACTAAGAGCAGTATAGATCGACTCAAGTCGGATTTGAGGAAATATTATTGGGAGGATCCGTTTATTTTCTTTGAAGGACCGAATTGTGTCCGGAGAAGGTGTATTCCTTAGGAGAAATATCAAAGTGTCCTCATGATTGTCATTCTCTTGAGGATGGAGGAGACCATTCAAGAAAAGGAACCACACACAAGGTGCTACAATGTGGGTTGTTTTGGTTGATCTTGTTTAGAGATGCCAATGATTTTGTACGGTCATGCCCTATTTGCCAGAGGATGGGAGGGACTGTTAGTTCTAGAGACTTGTGATTTTTTCTGATGTCTTTGACTCTTAGGGCATAAATTTCATGGATCCCTTCCCTAATAGCCAAGGTTTTGAGTACATCTTGTTAGTGGTGGATTATTTGTTGAGATGGGTGGAGGTTATTCTAACCCAAGCCACAAACAATAGGATTGTCTACAAGTTCATAAAGAATCATATTATTTCTCGATTCGAGGTATCTAAAGTTTTGATTTTTGATGGGGGAAACCATTTTGTGAATAGACAGATCAAGTATTTAGCAAAGGACTATGGTTTTGAGCATATATAACTAGTCCTTACCACCCACAATCGAACGACATGGTAAAGGTTTCAAATAGGGTAGTGAAGAGCATTCTTCAAAAGCTAGTCCGTTTTGATAGGAAGAACTGGTCTCAGTTGTTAGACTATGTTATGTGGGACTACAGGATGACCCACAATACACCACTTAGCACTTTACCTTTTAGAATGATTTACAACAAGCCATGTCAATTGCCTTTTGAACTATCACTTAGGGAAATAATGTAGAGTCCTTGACCTAAATGGATTGGTGGAAATACACAACTGAGCATATGACAACAAATTGATCAATAAGGACAAAGTTAAGAAGTGGCATGATGTGCATATTAGATGCACGAACTTTTTCCTGGGACAAAAGGTAAGGTTATTTAATGCAAAGCTACAAATTTTCCACAGGAAACATAAATCAAAGTGGATGGGTCCTTTTATAGTAAAGGAAGTGCATGTCAATGGCAGTGTAGAGATTTCAGAGCTTTCAGCGAATACATCTTCCTTTGTCGTTAATGAGTAGTTACTTAAGCATTTTGTGGAAACGAAGAAAGATTAACTCCCGTTGAAGTGATTGACTTCATGCATAGTGACTCAGTTTCAGAGTTTTTAAAAAAGGTATGATTCATCAGCATAGATACACATCAGAAAATTCAACATCAGTAGATTCTTAATCGTTCCGACTTCATTCTTGTAGATTTATTTTGACTTTTGTTCTTTTTCCTTACTACAATTAGGCTATTTTCAGCCTAAGTATAGGGGGAATCTGTACCTATATTTTTAATTTTTTTTCATTATTATTGCGCTTAATCTTTGGTCTCTTCTATGTGTTTACCTCTTTTCTTTACTTAGATTTTTCAAAACCTAAGTATAGGGGGACCATCCCTGCTTATTCATTCCGACATATTCTTTTCTCACTCCCACATGTATTATTTTTGGGCATCAGTTCTCACACTCTTTTACATTTAGATGGGCTATGGCGTCATTTTACTTTTTGCCAAGAGGACATAGAAAATGATAAGTATAGGGGGGAGTGCCGTATATATCGCATATGTACTTTACCTATAGCTCGTTTTTCAAAAAAAATCATAAAAGGCTAAGGGTATCGTATTATATTTTTTCGAACTAATAATTGTAAAAGGGATTTGAAAAATGATTTTTAAAAACTGTATACATATTTTTACATGGTTTTAAAAATATTTTACTTAGTTTATAAGAATTACAATTCTACTTCTTTAGAAAAATAATTTGTAAAATATTTGAAAAATCTATACCTATGTGACTACATTTATAAAAAGTATGCAAAACATGATTTCAAGTGCTGAGGGTATGTGGGAATTAACCTAACTCTTCTAAATAATTTCTAACTTTAAAAAAATTTAAAAATAAATTATAATTAATTCTATTATTTCTCTTCAAGTCTCCTTTAGTGCCTTCTTGTCCTTAGTCGATATAAGGTTGTTCAATCTTAGATTCTTACAAAGCCTACATGGAAGAAAGTCTTGATTTCAACTCGATATTTTGGAAGATCAAGTCGATCAAGAGTTCACTGAAAAGAGTGATGTCGATTGAGGAAGATGATTTATTGATAGAATGATTAGAGATGGAGGTGTCAACACCATTTCTTGAGGATGTTAAGTTTATGGATTATTGTATTTCTTGTAAGTTGGGTCATCCTTGTGTGTCTAGTTTTCACTTCTAAGGAAAACCCAAAAGTCTGCTGCTGGATTCCAAGGTTTGATTCGTCTTCCCATGATTGTGAAGAATTTCGAGGCTTTCCACGTGGATTTGGATATCACTTTTGAGGAAGAATGGCATCATTCTAGAAGATTAAAATTCCAAATCGATGGCAATCCTTCTTATTCAGATTCTGAAGTGTTCTCTGTTAGGAGGAAACAGTTGAAAATAAGGCGACCTATGGTTTTGAACCTCAAAGATCAAATCTTGATTTCTAAGGAACTAAAGTCTGTTTTGTTGTATTGGGTATCCTAGTGTAGTTTGTGTTTTTGTGTTGATTTGTCAAGGGTGCCCATTCTGTTGTCTTCGTCTTAACAAAAACTAATAATATCCTCAATTCTAAATAACTAACTCAATAACTAATTAATTGGTTTCTCCCTGACACTTTCACTATGCACGCATGTTTTGAGATGATCTTTAACACTGGGTTTAAGGAGTCCATAGACTAAGTTATCAAGTCTTAATCATTAGGGTCTTGGACTTAAAAATTCAAACTTCCCTAGTTAGAAGATATGCATGCTATATTGCATGCTTAATCTCCTTTAAGAATTTGACTATCACCCACATGCACGACTGCATTCATGATTGAGATGAGTCGAGTATTACTGAGGAGACTAGGATTTGAGGCTTGAATTTGGACTTTATCTATATGATACTCGAGGATGGTAAAAGATTAATGACGGCTTCATGAAATCTGAGTGTCAGCAACTTAGCCAGTATGGTACATGTTCTCATGCTATCTCTTGACTTTGACCTAAAGTTCCAGGGTGTGATGAAATGAAAATTAATAAGTTCATCAGTATGCGCCAATCCTTGGTAAAAGCAGTGGAGCTAGCCAACAAGAAGGGAAGTTCCCTCACAAAAAATGATGATGAAAATGAAAAGCAAAAGAATTAATAATGGCGAGCGCTCCCAACCTTTAAGTGTCCACTTGCACTAAAGTTTTAGGCTTTTATAAGTTGGGCTAGTTCCTCAAAAAGGGCTCTACATCCTTAGCGATACAAGTATGGGTGCAAGTATATTAAATGCTTTAAAAGGACGCACTCCGGTGTACTCCTGTGAAAACAAGTACGGACGGTTCAATCTCTCTTTAACGGACACACTGATTGGTAAAATAAAAGAATTACACTTCTGTCGAGTATTGGCACTTGAGAGAACCCAGTTCCAATAAGAGGAAGTGAAAATAAGTACCCAATCCTAAATCCTCCATCAATTGACCATCCAACAATGCCTTTTAAGTCTGACGAACTAAAGAGATGGTGAATTTAAACGAGACTAGATTTCTTCCCTAGTGTTGAGGGTTAGGTCCAAAGGAGAGCTTTTAAGATTGGAATTTTTGGTGTTATCGATAGTCAAATCTTATGAGTGCAGTCAACACTAAGTCATACTTCTTATATGTGTGTGTGTAAATTGAATGTCTGACAATTGGAGAAGCTAAATTCCTTTTGATTAATACTTTGATCAACTTAGAGTCTTAAGAGTTCTAAAATCTAGTGTTCTAGGTGAAATCAAGCCTTGTAGGCTCACACACACATGTCAGGGATCCCACTAATTAATCTAAATTTCTAACAAATTCTTTATTTATTAGCTTGAGGACGAGCTTAGCTAAAGTATGGAGGGGGGTGATAAATCCCAGATTTATCAACATTATTCTTTAATATTATCTCTCTTGATTAAGAAAATCACCAAGATTCAAGAACAATTAACCTTTATTATTAATTTGTCTGTTATAAATAATTAACTCTAATTATAATATATTATATATCATGGTATAGTGCTAATATTTTATTTATCATTAAAAATTAGAATAATATTGTACATTATCTATTTGACATTAAATATATAACAAAATACAAAATAATAATAATAAAAGAAAAGAGAATTGTTACCATTGTTTTACTTGTCTAATCTTTATATATGTGTAGATGACCTCTTTTCTCATTGTTTCTACATGAAAGTTGTAGATATCATGTTTTTTTTTCTAATTCTTCTTCCTTTTATTTATTTATGATTTTACTCGATTTTAGCATTTTACTTAATTCTGATTGGGCAACATGGCACCTCCACAACCACCCACTTGGCCCCTTCCTTTCACGCCACCCGCCTCTCTTCATATATTGTTCGATCGTTGTCCTTTCTTTAATCCAATCGTTAATATGCACCTCCTTCTCAACTGCTTGATCTGATCCCATGATCAGATCAAAGCACTCCATTGGCACCTCTTTAGTGACCATTGAATTTCATGATCCAATGTTAGATGTGCTTCATCAACCTCCTATGCCACTCTCCGTCGAAGTGACGTGAGTCGTTCAACTGCATTTTCTCCAGTTTTCCACCTCTGATCTGACAACCTATTCCATCATTTCAACCACCAAATTCTTCACCGAACCTCCCTCATTTTCATCAACTCCTCATTCATCTGTTTCTCTTCTTCATCCGTCAGTTTCAAGTAGCAGAAACCACCCCCGTGTCTTATCCACCTGCAACTCCTTCTTCATAAACCCCATCTCCTCTGCCAGCAACCGTAATCCACCACCCTTGTGAAAATATCCGAGCAATCATCCTTGCCAAAGTGACAATTAGCTTCGATTTGAGGGCAAAGGAGACCATCTCCAGGCGAGATCCTTGGTCATTGGAGACTAAGTTGCAACATTGCAAGTGGCTGCTCATGCTTCGATTCCTTGCCAGAATCGTCAAGCGATGATCTTGGAGTATCTAAAGCTCCAAATTTGGCATCGATTCATCATCTATTCACCTACCGTGTTCAGCCTAGTTCTAGTAAGTTTCTTTATTTCATTTTCTCCATTGTTTGCTATTTTATCTGTCAAGAATCTTTATCGATTTCATTCTTTGAATTGATCAAAATCCTTCGCATCACATTCCTCATCCATGCATATTTTCGAGTTTGACTCTTCGCTTCACCATGATTGTGTTTTCCGCCGTTCTCTTCTTCTTCCTATAGGGAAGAAGAAACCACTAGGTCTTGACTCCCCCTCTTTGTAAACCACTCCAGACCACTCCATTTCAACCTCAATATCTTTGTCTAGGATTTGACTATTTACTCACAACTGCAGGTGATGCAAAGGCTTCCATGATCGGAGAACACAAATGTCCTCCTGTCTTGATCTTCATCTTTGACCACTCTCCTCCGATCCTTCATTAGATATTTCTCCCACACTTCCTCTGCATACGAGCATCTTTGCGAGGGATTTGTGGAGCTTTCCAGATCTTACATAGGAATAGAGGATTGGAGGATACCTCACTGGATCCCCATCTCTACTCAACCGCTTGCGGAGGAGCTTCATTGAGGATGAAGTACAACCACTGTTGGATCTCCCAATTTGGGCAAGATTCAATGCTCCAGATCAATCCACGTCTTTCAGCAGGCCTCCACAGTGAGCTACATCTTCGTCCGATCGAACTTGAGCTGAGCCAATGCGTTATTGACATGTCATCATCAAGCCTCCTTCTAGACCTCGAGGACGTCATGTGTACAATGCACATGGCCTAGGATTTTCACAACAACACCCTCACACTTCTCAAATATTAAAATCGAGTCCCTAGTGAGCACGCGCAGAGCGCGTGCCTTCTGAAGTTTTTGCGAGATAAGTCCAATATTTTCAAGATTTGTATTTGTATCCTCCTGCACTTTGTGAAAGTTATATTCTAGCCTCTACAACTTTATCTTATTTGCATTTAAGTCCATTTTGGACCTTTTTGTGATAAAACTTCATATATTTTTATTGCGTATATACCCCTGGATTAAAACATCAATAACTTTTTATATATTGATCCAAATGAAGTGAACACATCTACAGTTAGAAAACTTATTTGATATTCAAGTGACTCTTTATTTGAATGAAGATTGACACATGTGCATTAATTGAGTTATTTATTCCTGAAATTGATTGACTCATTGTTTATGATCATTAATATACATACTAATCTCTTTAATCCTTATTAATGCATCATTAATTAATTGTTTGGAATCATTCTCATAAATGCACTAAATGAAGCTTTGAGTAACTTGATGAATTGAGACATATTCTCCTCTAAATTTGGATTTCTATCTTTGATTAAAATTGTAATTGGTAAATTCAGGGGTTTTTTATATCGTACATCATTGTGTATTGTCTACAAGTTGTTTTCTTCATTTATACTAATTACATAAACAATGTTTTAAAAATTGCATACATTTTGTGTATTGCATCTGCTCGATACAATTAGCTTCTATAACACTATCATAAATATTTAAAACTTAAGATTAAACCATAAATTGCTCGTGTCCTCGTGTTCGACCATGGACTTCCCATGTTTATAAATCAAAGCTAGGTCCTCTTCACAGAGATATCTGACCCAGTTCTGTGTAGTTCTCTAAGTGCTCGTATTACAATGAGTCTGAATTATCATACACATTAAGTGAATTATCAGGTGGGTATGTACAAAAAGAAAAATCAACAGAAAAGCCCCCCCCCCATAAAATATAGGTGGACTGGTTGGAGGGTATGAGGGATCCGCAAAGTCCGGATAAAAATCACTCCAGTCAGCCATCTCCAAAATAAAAGAAAGTGATCAGGAGAACACAAAGGTGAAATCAAGATATGTGAGAGTAAAAGGTGCAAATGCATAGAGAAGATCTAGTATACACATAATCAATCACAAAAAAATATACACAAAAAACCCTTTAATTCATCAACTCAACACAATAACGATCGTGCACGTTCGTTCATTTTATCTTTTATATTTTAGAGTTAGGTGAATTCCACAAAATTGTACAAACTTGTAGGAAGGCTTGGGAATGGGACACTAATCTTTAGTGTGTACATGGCAAATAAAATGTGAATATAATGAGGGGTTTACTCTCCCCAAGATAATGATTATATCCTTTTTAATTTTAGGGTCATGTAAACAGTTCCAATTTTATTAGTTATCACTTTTTTGTATTTTTAATAGAAATGCACGATCCTAATGAGGAGTCAATTCCTTTTAGATCGTATGTGGTCAAAATCAGAGGGATAGAGTCGAAAGCAATGCGAGGAGAAATTGATGACGAATGCTAAGTAGAAATGCTCACCTTGCCTCTGGCTCTCTTCATGCAAGGATGCTAAGCATAATTGAAACCTACACTATATGCAATGCAAGCCGATGAAATTTCCTTAGAATAGTACTTGCTATTATCATGAAGCACAAAATGCTAATTATCCAGATAAGAGACCTAAGGTACGATCTTGGCCCTCTCAGTGCCCACCACAGTGGGTCTTGTAAGCACCGTGTGAGGTTTCTCGTGGCACGCGATCTCAAGTCCAAATAATCAATAATTAGATTTGACTAAGTCTAAAAGCGAGCTATAATTACATGAAAATCAATCATGTCTTTGGACCTTAATCCATCATCAAGAAAATCCTAAACAAGGGCTCAATCACACAAAACAAATAAAAAATAAAATCGTGATACAACGAAAAAGAAAAGCGAAGAAAACACGACAAAAATGATGAGGCCCTCAAGTGAACTATCACTCAGGCAATGGACCTCGTGAAGTAGAAATGTCCGGGAGAGTCTAAATTATTACAATAAATGTGTCTCTCTCTTACTTAAATTACAATCAAAATAAAATAATATAAAATACAAATGGAGGTGTTTTTAAAATTTCCTCAAATTCTCTCCTATTGCTCTCTCCTGCCGACTAGGTCAGAAAGCTGACTCCTCGTCTTAAGGGATGCGCCAAATCTCCTAAGAAATCCACCCTCGATCTGCGATCCCTCGCAACAAGGTCAAATGAGAGAAAGAGTCAGAAAATTCATAAATAATATCAAGTAAAAATGAAAATAAATAAATGAAAATATAGACAAAAAGAGAAGAAACAAGTGATATGGCAATCTATATGGTGTTGCTCCCTGCCAACGGTGCCATTTGATGAGTGGGGTTTCTCGCGGGTCAGAAATTATCATCACAAAAAGTGAAGATAAATTATCGCTGAGGCGACGCACAAGAAATCCCAAGTCAATCAATAATTAGCCCATATATAAATATAAAAATGTAAATAAATGTATGGTGTTAAAATTTATTTTATTTAAATTTACAAATTATGTGTATAGTGCAAGTATGTAGAATGCCGAACACATGGAGCAAATAGTAGATTGGGCAAATTAATGCACAAATTTGTGTTCTTCTTGTCTGTTTGTTGTCTGTTTGTGTGGGTTTTTAATTTTATATCTTTTTTATTGTTTTTTATTTTTAATTTTTAATTATATTTATTTTATATTTTATGTTTTCTTTTTATTTTTTCTGATGTTTATTTCCTTTTCTTTTTAATATATAGTATAGGAATATATATAATTGTATATAATACAAGGTAATATAATTATAAATATAAGAAGGGCTTTATATTTTTTTTTGTTTTTTTTATTTTTTAGAGACTTTTGCTAATTTTTATGCATTTTTAATGCAAAATATCCCAAAATAGGGGTTAAATAAATATGTCGAAATGATTTGAGAATTTATAAATAGCAAAAGTATCTAAAATTTCCCAAATCAATTTTAATATGTAATAAATAATATAAAGAAAATTATAGAACAAAAATATTTTTTTTGGAATTTTTGAGTATCTTTATATTTTTATAAATAATTTTGGATCTTTTTAATCTTTATCTTTTTCTATTATTATGGATATTTTATTCTAAAGTTGACAAATATTAAGATAAATAAAATACTTTTTTAGATTTTTTTAAAAATATATTTTTTGTATTTTTTAACTTAAATAGTGAAAATATGCTCTTTTTTATTTTTCTAAAATGGTTAAAATGCCTAAAATGTAAATGCAAAAATATGGCGTGAAAATACAAGCATGCATACACTTAAACCTATTTTTGTGTAATTTTTGGGGATGAGATATATTTTTAATAAGGTATTTTTACACCCATAACCCTGAGTTTTTTCGCAATATCATTCATGACCCTACATAATCGCGAATTACACGGGAAACCCTGAGTAGTCACTCTGTCTCACACTCATGACCCTCCGTTAGTTTAATATGTTAACTCAATCATATAAACGAGTTAATATAACCAACCTATGATCCAACAGTTAGGATTATCTAAAATAAAAAACGAGAAGAGAAAAATGATAAGGTGGAAGCTTGCCGGCGAATGGGGCGACAATGGAGGGCATCTTCGTGTTGGCGGAGGGAGTCGGCAGGCGAGCCGAGCCAGGGGGGAGGGGCTTGAGCTTAAGCTGGGCGGACGCGATGGGGATCGAGCTTCGACGGTGCACAGGGGGGTGGGGATGCTGTGCGGGGCTGGACGGAGGCGCTTCAGTGGGGGGGGTGGGGGGGGGTGGGGGGGGGCGCTTCTGCTGGGGCAGGGCTTTGGAGAGCTGATCTACAGGAGCTGCTACTCAGGAGGGCGGGGGTGCGCGGGGGGAGGGGGGGGAGGGGATGTTGCGCGGGGCGGTGATGAAAGAGATTTTCTATCGGTCTTGCATTCCACACAAAACGGGAATGCAGTCGCTGAGGTGACCGACAAAAGACCTCGATCAATCAACAATTAACCCACATGAAATATATGCAATGAATATCCAAAAATGTGGAGTTAAAATTTATTATAACTCTACATGCAAATGTTTATAGGTGTAAGCATGAGTAGAGGTCGAACACTGGGAGGCGAAGGGAATGTATGTGATGTACAATTTATTCAATTCATTGTTCATGTCCAATCCTTATTGTTTTTGTGGGTTTTTAATTTAATATATATTTTTTTTATTTTTTTTGTTTTTATAATTTTTATTTTTGTTTTTATATATATTTTTTATGATTTTCTTTATATATTATTATTTTTATAATATAAATGTGTATACATATATAACAAGATATATATATATATATATATAAGAAGGGAGAGAGAGAAATAGTATTAGGTTAAAATATGTTTATAAGTACTTAATATATATAATATATATATGTATATTTTTTATATTTTTTTATGTAATTTTTTTGTTATGTTTTTATGGAATCTTTCTAATTTTTTTTGTATTTTTTTATTTCCAAAATGTCCCTAATATAGGACTAATTAATCAGCCGAATATAATTTGGGTTTAAAAAATGTAAAATAAGTCCAAAAATTACCCAAATTAATGTTAATACATTAATAATAATATATAGATAATTATAAAAGAGAAAAATATATTTTTGGGATTTTTAAGGGTTTTTCTATTTTTATTGGATTTTGGAGCTTTCTGATTTTTCTATTTTTCTTTTTCATATTTTTAGGGTTTTTCAATTTCTGGACTCAATTTATATATAAATGTAACATATATAATTTTTTTTGTAATTTTTCAAAAACATTTTATAATTTTTTTGTATTTTTTAAAATTTAAACAATACAAGAAGGGCTCCGTTTTCATTTTTAATAATTAGGAAAAATGCAAAAAAAATGCAGAATAAAATATGGGCGTCAAAGAACACTGAATGAAAAATCTTTCCTAATTTTTCTACATTTTTCGGAGCACCATAGATATTTTTAATAAATAGATAAAAGACACAAAAATTAAACAGCCTGGCAGGGGCATTTTTGCAAATAAAATAACTACAGGGGGCTCTGTGCAAAAATACCTACAAAAATAAACATTTATTTAAACTTTTGGGGCTATTTTACAATATACAAAAACCGCCAGGGTTAGAATGCAATTTTCACATGCCTCACATAGGACTACACGTGAGGCGCGGAAGGACCAAATAGTAATTTTCAGAAATATGGGGGTCCTACTGCAAATATCACAATTTATTGACAACGTTCAAACTTATTTACAGAATTAAAAATTAAATACAAAAAGTACGGGGGTTGGTTTTGCAATTTACCCCAACAGATGCTGGATCTAACGGCTGGTCTTCGTTCACTTATCCACGTGGCGCCTCTACGTGAGCCGATGACGCTTCACGATCCACGGTGAGGATTAGATCTCCAAAGTGATCTGATGGTCTGAGCACTGGGGGATCGGATGGCTGATCTTCGACCTGGGCCTTCATCTTCATCCAACGACGGGGAGCTGACGTGGAAGAACATGGAAGCAAGCTCGCCGGGGCGAACTTCTTCCGACCAGATCTCGCTCCTCCACCGGTCTTTGCCGCACCTGAAGGTACCAAAAGCTTCCTGGAAGGTTGCTCTATCTGCTGGAGGGCTTGGATTGGCCGGAGGCACGCTGGAGCGTCGCCACGAGCTTGGAGAAGAAACGGAGCTCCAGGTACCTCCGCCAGTTGATGATTCGTCTCCTGGTGCCTTTTAATGCACCTAACCTGCACAGGAAGACCACATGGCTCGAGGGCTTCACCCTCGACCTGAAATTGAAGCTGTTAGCACGAAAATGGGCGAGGTGGCGAAGCTTCCGACGAGCGGCGGAGCTGAAGCTTCGATTCGCAGATCCAGGGAGGGATCCAGGTGGACAGAGTGGTCTGGCATGGAGAAGACGGTAAGGAATGAAATGACGGTGGAAGGGTGGTCGGAAAACAACGAGGGTCACAGTGGCGAAGTCGCCGGAGCTGAGCTCCGGCGAACTTCGATTTAACTAATCTACGCTATTCTAATAATCTAAATGCAAAATAAAAGACAGGAATAAAATGCAGGAACGAAAACCTACCTAAAAAACGTAAATGCGCAGCTCGACTTGGCCGGAGGGCCAAGGAGCAGGACGACTGCCGGAGCGCCGTCGTGGGCGCATCTCCTTCCTCCGCGAACCTCATCGAACCTTCAGGGGACCTCCTGCTGTCACCAGGATGCACGCTTGGCCAAAGGCGAGGGTTCTAGGTCTTAGGAAATGGCCAAAAAGCTCGGAAGAAGAAGATGAGTTTATTTATAAACAAGAGGGGGCACCCTTATTGACCGGCGATTAGCAATGAATCCGGGCTATGTTCAAATGAATAAAAGATGCGGCGAGGATCATGATAGTCCTGGGAGAAAATTCCATGAAGAGATCGACGGTGACAGAGCACTGAGTCGAGCGAGAAAAATGCAAGAATCTCAGGGAGTTGACGGTTCTGACGGAAGTCAGAGGCGCAGGGGGAAGTTGACCATAGGTCAACAGTCCCTGGCCTTTGATTGACCCACATCAGCCCGAACTTGACCTATTTATTTGATATAATAAATGAATTAATTAGATTTTGCGTATAAAATAAAAAAATGTTTATTAAATAATGTAGTATTTATTTATGATTTTTATTTATTTTTTTAAGTATTTTATTATGGTTTTATTTTAATAATGTATTTATAAGTATATTTATATGTATTTTTTTATTTTGTTTATTTTTATTTTATTATTTTATTTTCTTATTTTATAAATTTATAACTTATTTTTATGAGTATAAATATATTTTTATTTATTTTTTATAAGTTTATTTACATGTTTAAATAAATAGGGATATGTATATGTAGGTATACTTATAGGTATTTTACCTATATATTATACATACTTTATTTATTTAATGTATTTTATTTGTTTTTATTTTGAATTTGTATTTTTAATAAGTTATATGTAATCTTTACATTATTATAAAAATATAGACAAATAAAGAATAAAAGAATAAAATCCCTTTTTATTTATATACATATAGATAGCATAGGTATTTTGTCTATGTGTTTCATAGACTTATTTTATTTTGCAAATTCTTTTTTTCGTTTTCTTTTACTCTTAATATGTACATGTATTCTACACATTATTTACAAAATTCTAAAAATATACTTTTGTAGAAATAATAAATATTGAATAAAATGAATATTTTAATCAGTACTATATACAAGGAGGGCCAAAAACCTAACTTCCACAGATGAACTTCAAAAATTATGAAACTAATTTTATTAAATAGTTCTTGGGAAGCTATATACAATTAAAGGTGAGTTTGGGTGATTTGGAGTTTTATTTGCAAGATATGGGTCTGTGAAGTTGAGATTTTGGCTTTTTATTCTGGGTATAAAATGTACACTGTGTATTATTTTTACACAAACTCAATTTTGTATTTTTATTTACATTATTATCTATAATTTTTATGTACAAAGATTCTTTATTTGATGAACGAATAATTATATACAAAATAGGTGTCAAAAATGCATAAATGGATGAATAAATAAATAAGGTATTTCTTGTATTCTTGGCCCTTATCTCCCCCTACTTTATTCCTTGTCGACCAATTCCATACTGGCCTTGGTCTCGGGGTTAGGGTCATAAAATATTTGCAATATTTTATTCCTTTTTCTTTTCTTCTCTTTATTCTATAATTTTGGCATTAAAAACCTTATTAATACAATAAATAATGAATGCTATTATATACAAATTAATGCTATTTACATGCATTTGCTGGGATTTTTAAGGCCAAAATGATAGAATAAAGGTGATGAAATGGAGATTCATCACCCCCCTATACTTGCCTTTGCTAGTCCCTAGCAAATACTTATGCAATAAGTACAAAAAGAATAAAGAATAATAAGAAAAGAAAAAGCAGAGATAAAGAATTTGAAGAATAAATTGAATTGATCATGATTATTAAACTCATCTGTACAAAATCAAAGTTTGGAGCTCAGGTTAGACCTTGGTGTGAAAAGGTGTGCGGAACCTAGTCGGGAACCAAATTTAAAACACCACAGCCTTCGAGAGTCACAGAACTCGGTTCAAATCACCTCAATAGCCAGGTCAGAACTAGACTACATCATACGCAAACCCTTATGACTATGAAGCTGACTTGTAAAGTGTAAGTGATAGTGACTCCCCCCAACTGAAATGACAAAGAGACTAGCTTCTCCAGAATGACAACCCAATGATTCCCTAATCCAACAGCTCTTTCCTCGAGGAGCAGGGTATTCCCTTCTAAGTTCAAGTGGCATCCAACTCAAGAGGAGGACGTAGAGAAAAGAATGGACGGTAGCCAGTGTAAATACCTATCCTGGGATGCCTGACCAGTGTAGTCAAGTCATCCAGCTGCAGGCTCACATGGTATAACTTTGATGCTCAAGCTTGCTTATTTTCTTTACAACATATGTATATTTTGCAGGCATTTTATTTTTGTACAGGCCTGACCATTTTTTTTTCGACATAGTATTCACAGCAGCATTTACATAAGGAGTTTTTCCTCTTGAGCCAGAAGACTATCCCTCTTTTGAAGCTTTATTGCAACCCACACTCTCCTGTCGTTAGACCTCGTGGCTACTGGACCAGGTTGGGGTGCACTTCCCTCCCTAGACGAGGACGAATGTTTCCATCCGTGTGCGTCTCAGACTGGCAAATCCAACCCCCTCATCACTCCAACTGAGTTGAGCCAAGTGAAAGGTGCAAGTGTCCAAGTTAGGTCACGGTCGACAAGAGTCATACGTGTGTTTCAAAAAGTTCTAGTTAGTCCACTGAGGTAACTTGAACCTAGCCCTGATTTCTCAAAGAATTAAGTCTGAATAGACCTGAGGTACCTTAAACCTAGTTCCCATAAGGTTCCAGTGCAGTTAGGTGCAGTAAGGTCCGACCAAGCTCCAATCTTCGACTTTATTGGACTAGTTCAATGATCAATACTCAATCAAAGAATATAAATGCAATGCAAATGCTATTTACAAATATACAAAGAATAATGCAATTTTCCAAAGAATTTGATAATAAAGAGAGAAATTTCACACAAAGAATTTTTGAAAAATAAAAGAAGAAAATATGTACAACTATTTACACGGGCTTGCCGCTTTATTTTTACAGGTCTTAAAGAATTTTAAAGAATTTACAGGTTTTAACAAGGTGATTTACTTAGGTGTATATACAATTAGTAAAGAATTTTATGTATTTTATTTTATTTTATTTATTAAGATGCTTTTATTCCTCAAATTTATTTAGAAAACATTTTGAAAACTATAGTACACAATAATTTTTGCAAATATTTACAAATATTTGAAAGACATTTTGCAAAGATTTTGCAAACACTATATATACATTTTTCAAAATATTTTTACAAAATGTTTTCAAAACCATTTGCAAATAGATTTTTAAATCCTTTATTTCACACAAATAGAAGAATTTTTGCAATCAAAATATTTTTACAAAGGTTGAAAATACTTCACAAAAAGTTTTCCAAACAGTTCACACCATTTTTCAAATCATTTTGCAAAAATATTTTTAACCTGATTTATTAATCAGTATATACAAAAAGAATCTGAGGAATAATCACGTCTTTTTATTAAGGTTTTTAAAGAATTTAAAGAATTATTAGCCATATTATAAAGAGAATACAAAAGTACGAGTTATGGCTAAAGTATATACATAGTATATACGACCCCCCTATACTTGGCTCGAGCTATGTCCTCATAGATCGAAAAGAAAAGAGAAGACATAACTCGTACCAAGTATAGACAAGTCTAAAGAATATATGAATAAGAGATGAAGGAAATAGAAGTTGACCGTCCCCCCTATACTTAGGATCAAGTAATCCTAAGTATAGCAGACTGTACAAAGCAGGGAGGGTCAAAGGTGGTAATAAACAGATCAAAGAATTAACAAATCAGGGGTGCACCCCCCCTATACTTAGGACAAAGTACGTCCTAAGTACAGAAAACTGACACAAAGGGGTGACACCTTTTATTTAGATACAGAAGATAGAAAAGGAAAAGAAGAGATATATAAAGATTGATGAAAAGATCGTGTAGAATATACGCATCACTCCCCCTATACTTAGGGTGAGATATCCTTAAGTATAGACAACAACAAGAGTGACGAAACTGAACGACGAAAGAACAACACGGTGTGTACCCCCCTACACTTAGGACAAGGTACGTCCTAAGTGTAGACACAAAGATATGGCGATAGATCTCTAGGGCACACATAACATGCGGGAGAAAGAATGAACAAGGCACACATATATACAAGTGGTGAAAAACTGGTGGAGTACAGGACGGTATCTGGTAAGCGACTATCGTGCTCTCGTCATCACCTCCCTGTGAGAACGAGGACGCAGTCGGAAGGTGAAAATACACCCGAATCTGCAATCAAGTGGGTGTCAGCTATCGGGCACAACAGGTCGAAAGGTTAGATATCGGGTTTGGTAGCATGAAGCAATCAATCGGCTCATAGGGTCAACATGAGGGAACGGAGCCGATACCGTAAGACCGGGAGGAAGAAAGAGCAGTACAGACTCCGCTGGTCAATCAGAGGCTCAGTAAGATATGGAAAGGTAAGGATCAAGAGACATCATGGCATTCGGTGGTCATGAGGTCTGAAGGTCACATGAGACACACCGAATACTACAAGTCATGGCTCAACCCTGCGAGGGTCGTCAAGGTGAGCAGGCTTAAAGGAGCCATAAATCAGACCATAATCAGAAGACGTGGTCCAGTGATTCGCAGATCGGATACACAATCAGAGGGGGGACCAAGTACATATCAGGAAAATCGGCTCCGTGCTCCGCAGATCGGAGACACAATCAGAAGGAGATCGAGTAAAAAGCTCAGAAGACTCGGTTTCGTGCTCCAACAGATAGGAGACACCAGAAGTGAAACCGAGTACCTACAAGGTGATGTACCCTCTTGCATATAACCCTCGGGGAGTAGTACATGCTAGTCAATGAATAATAAGAAAAAGACTCGACCTTGCGAGGACCATCAAGGAGAGCGGACTCAAAGGAACCTAGCCAAGGCGGTCTCATGCCCCAATAGATCGAGCGCATAATCAGAAAGGGAGACCAACTGCCTATATCAGACGAATCGACTTCATGCCCCAACAAATGGAGGCACCAGAAGTGAGTGAAGCCGAACGTAAAGAAAGTGTCACACCCTTCCGTAGATAGGCCTCGGGAAGTAATGTGATCTACACAGTGAATAATCAGAGTACATCTCGTCGTTGCGAGGGTCGTCAAGGAGAGAGAAGGCTCAAAGGAGACGGATCCATCAGACGGATCCACAGAGAATATGGTCATGGTAGGCGGCAGACAGCCTACCAGCAGAGGAGACCATCATAGCTATAATGTGTCATAGCTTCTCGCAGATAACCCTTGGAGAGCTATGAGCTAGGCAATGAATAACTGTAATATCAAGGCTCGTCCTTGCGAGGACCGTCAACGAGAGCAATCTTTCAGTTGGCCTCATGTACCGACAAGTTGGGTAAGCAGGATGGAAGCCAATCAAGCATATCATCTGACTTGGTTTCGGGTCCCATCACGATGATGACCCAAGTAGTGGATGAAACCATAGTCCTAGAAATTGTCGCATTCTCCCGCAGATAGTCCTTGGGGAGGAATGCAAGCTATATCAATGTAGGTCTAGGGAATGCTGGCAAGTCATCTCAGGTCCTCAAAAGCATTCAATCCTTCAATCATCCGGAGGGCATAAGATCATTTGAGGGAGAAAATCATAAGGCCAATCATAAAACATCCCTCGGGTAAATCCAATCAGCTGAGATGGCACGAAAAATAGTCAGGAATCCTCTCAGTGCCAGGGTGGATTAGAGAGTCAGGAGATCAAGGATGGGTCAAACAGGAAGATGAGAGATCATGCAGGATTCACACACCTTTATCAGGCAATCCATATCAGAATAAGCAGTCAATCCTCAAAATCAAGATGGCTGGAACCTCAAGAAAGATAGATCAATCAATACTCATGAAATCTTCATCAAATTCTCGCATCATATCACATCCTCAATCCGGTGTGCGAGATCTAAATCCTCAATGATGCATCACACCTATGCTCTATGCATCATAAATCCTCAATCAGCTCATATGCTCGTATCCAAAGTCAAATCCACCAAGAGTAGTATATCCATCTCAGCATCCTCACTCATCGGCCCGATTTACACAGATAATCAAGGTACTCATGGAATCCTCGATGCGGGCTATTGATGTGCACAACATTCTCGGGTGAAGGAAGAGGTGATATGGAGGGCACAAGGAAGGTGGATCAGAAGAGTAACATACTAGAGTGGAGAAGCTAATTGAGCTTACGTGCCAATATCACGGGTGATAGAAGGGTGATATGGAGGGAACGAGGAGGGTGGGCGAGAAGATCGAGACACATACAAAATTGGGTGTTCCACACAGGGCGGGAACACCTTCAAAATGGTGGTTCGAAGAGCAGGCTCTCCTCGAACCGAAGAAGAGGGGGATGGTACGGTGGATACGAGGAAGGTGATGAAGAAGATGTCGGGAACGAATGGACTTGGTGACGAAATGATTGAGCTCAAGCGCCAATATCATGACTCAATGCAAATGAAGAAGTATATGTGTAAGAGAGGTAGAGAGACTCAAAGATAAAAAATGCATGACTCACACGGACGGGACCTACTACTCTACTGAAAGAAAAGCATAATGGACTTCAAGTCACAATCAAGACACAAGGCAAACCCCCAATTCACCTACTCACACAGTGAAGACCGTCAGGTGGCGGCCATTTATCTTTTCAGTTTTAGAGTGAGGTGAGAATCACAAAGTTGTACAAACACTTAGGAGGCTTGATGGGATTTGGGCTCTACTCCTTAGTGTGTACGTGAGCAATTTAAAACGCATACAATGAGGGGGTTATTCTCCCCAAGACAAGGAAGTCTATTATGTTTTTTTTAGGTCCAATAGAATTAGCAGTACCGATTTTATTTAGGTTATCACTTTTTTTGGGTATTTTCAATGCACGTGCCTATCAAGTTTCCAATTTCCATTAATCATCCTAGGTTGGCAAAAACAGAGGGAGAAGATCGAAAAAGCCATGCAAGTCGAAAAACAATGATGCATGCCAAGTAAGAAGACTTACAGTGCCTCCCAGCTCTCTCCATGCGGGATGCATAACAGAATTTGAAACCTATGCTATATGCAAATGCAAACCGAAGAAATCGCCCTAGGTTCAGAAGTTGCTATTATCGTGAAGCACCACAAGTCGCTCACCGATCTTTAGCCTAAAAAGTCCGGTCTTGGCTCACCCCTCCTCTGCTCATCAAACTTGAGTTTAGGAGATAGCGCTTTGCAGGGTTTGCTGTGGCACAAGAGCTAAGAGATGGTGAGGCGACTGTTTAGAGTTTGATCTAGGTCCAAAGCAAACTATAGGTACATGCAAATATATATTAGGGTGTTTGGACCTAACTCTACGAGCAAGCATCTCCTATAACTAAGGCTCATTCACACAAAATAATAAAAATGAACTAAAATAAAGAAAAGGAAAAGCGTCAAAATCATCGAGGCCCCCAAGGGAACAATCCCTCGGGCACTGGACCTCGGGAGTCAGAGTGTACCTGTGAGAGTCCTGTATTATTACAATCCAAGTGTCACTCTCTAACATAAATATACATATTAAAATAAAATGCATAAAATAAGGCTGTCATCCAAAAATTCTCCTTCATCTGTTATTGATGCTCTCTCCTGTTGGCTGGCGTAGAAAAGCCAACCCGCCTTGCTGGGGTGCATAGGTCCTCCTAGGAGGTCCTCCTTCGCTTGGCGGTTCCTCGCATCAAAGACAAATAAAATGAGATGGGTCAGAACAGTCAATCAATAATCTCAATAACGATCAAATAAACAAATAAATAATGGACACGAGCAAAGAATTAAATAAATGAACAAATAACCACACAAAATCCTACAAAATCCGTCGCCTCCCCGGCAACGGCGCCATTTGATGAAAGAGATTTTCTATCGGTCTTGCATTCCACACAAAGCGGGAACGCAGTCGCTGAGGTGACTGACAAAAGACCTCGATCAATCAACAATTAACCTACAAGAAATATATGCAATGAATATCCAAAAATGTGGAGTTAAAATTTATTATAACTCTACATGCAAATGTGTATAGGTGTAAGCATGAGTAGAGGTCGAACACTGGGAGACGAAGGGAATGTATGCGATGTACAATTTATTCAATTCATTGTTCATGTCCAATCCTTATTGTTTTTGTGGGTTTTTAATTTAATATATTTTTTTATTTTTTTGTTTTTATAATTTTTATTTTTGTTTTTATATTTTATATTTTTTATGATTTTCTTTATATATTTTTATTTTTATAATATAAATGTGTATACATATATATAACAAGATATATATATATATATAAGAAGGGAGAGAGAGAAATAGTATTAGGTTAAATATGTATATAAGTACTTAATATATATAATATATATATTTATATTTTTTTATATATTTTTTTATGTAACTTTTATTTGTTATTTATTTTTTTATGGAATCTTTCTAATTTTTTTTTAATTTCCAAAATGTCCCTAATACAGAACTAATTAATCAGCCGAATATAATTTGGGTTTAAAAAATGTAAAATAAGTGCAAAAATTACCCAAATTAATTTTAATGCATTAATAATAATATATAGATAATTATAAAAGAGAAAAATATATTTTTGGGATTTTTAAGGGTTTTTCTATTTTTTGTTGGATTTTGGAGCTTTCTGATTTTTCTATTTTTCTTTTTCATATTTTTAGGGTTTTTCAATTTCTGGACTCAATTTATATATAAATGTAACATATATAATTTTTTTGTAATTTTTCAAAAACATTTTATAATTTTTTTGTATTTTTTTTAATTTAAACAGTACAAAAAGGGCACCGTTTTCATTTTTAATAAATTAGTATAAATGCAAAAAAATGCAGAATAAAATATGGGCGTCAAAAAACACTGCATGAAACATCTTTCCTAATTTTTCTACATTTTTCGGAGCACCATAGGTAATTTTAATAAATAGATAAAAGACACAAAAATTAAACAGCCTGGCAGGGGCATTTTTGCAAATAAAATAACTACAGGGGGCTCTGTGCAAAAATACCTACAGAAATAAACATTTATTTAAACTTTTGGGGCTATTTTACAATTTACAAAAACCGCCAGGGTTAGAGTGCAATTTTCACGCGCCTCACGTGGGACTGCACGTGAGGCGCGAAAGGTCCAAATAGTAATTTTCAGAAATATGGGGGTCCTACTGCAAATATCACAATTTATTTACAACGTTCAAACTTATTTTCAGAATTAAAAATTAAATACAAAAGTACGGGGGTTGGTTTTGCAATTTACCCCAACAGACGCTGGATCTAACGGCTGGTCTTCGTTCACTTATCCACGTGGCGCCTCCATGTGAGCCGATGACGCTTCACGATCCATGGCGAGGATTAGATCTCCAAAGTGATCTGACGGTCTGAGCACTGGGGGATTGGACGACTGATCTTCGACCTGGGCCTTCGTATTCATCCAACGGCGGGGAACTGACGTGGAAGAACAGGGAAGCAAGCTCACCGGGGCGAACTTCTTCCGACCAGATCTCGCTCCTCCGCCGGTCTTTGCCGCACCTGAAGGTCCCAAAAGCTTCCTGGAAGGTTGCTCTATCTGCTGGAGGGCTTGGATTGGCCGGAGGCACGCTGGAGCGCCGCCACGAGCTCGGAGAAGAAACAGAGCTCCAGGTACCTCCGCCAGTTGATGATTCGTCTCCTGGTGCCTTTTAATGCACCTAACCTGCACAGGAAGACCACATGGCTCGAGGGCTTCACCCTCGACCTGAAATTGAAGCTGTTAGCACGAAAATGGGCGAGGTGGAGAAGCTTCCGACGAGCGGCGGAGCTGAAGCTTCGATTCGCGGATCCAGGGAGGGATCCAGGTGGACAGAGTGGTCTGGGCGTGGAGAAGACGGTAGGGAACGAAATGACGATGGAAGGGTGGTCAGAAAACAACGAGGGTCACAGTGGTGAAGTCACCGGAGCTGAGCTCCGACGAACTACAATTTAACTAATCTACGCTATTCTAATAATCTAAATGCAAAATAAAAGACATGAATAAAATGCAGGAACGAAAACCTACCTAAAAAACGTAAATGTGAATCTCAACTTGGCCAGAGGTCCAAGGAGCAGGACGACTGCCGGAGCGCCGCAGTGTGCACATCTCCTTCCTCCGCGAACCTCCTCGAAACTTCAGGGGACCTTCTGCTATCACCAGGATGCACGCTTGGCCGAAGGCGAGGGTTCTAGGGCTTAGGAAATGGCCAAAAAGCTCGGAAGAAGAAGATGGGTTTATTTATAAACAAGAGGGGGCGCCCTTATTGACTGGCGATTAGCAAAGAATCTGGGCTATGTTCAAATGAATAAAAGATGTGGCGAGGATCATGATAGTCCTAGGAGAAAATTCCGTGAAGAGATCGACGGTGACGGAGCACTGAGTCGAGCGGGAAAAATGCAAGAATCTTGGGGAGTTGACAGTTCTGACGGAAGTCAGAGGTGCAGGGGGAAGTTGACCAGAGGTCAACAGTCCCTAGCCTCTGATTGGCTTACATCAGCCCGAACTTGACCTATTTATTTGATATAATAAATATATTAATTAGATTTTGCGTATAAAATAAAAAAATGTTTATTAATAATGTAGTATTTATTTATGATTTTTATTTATTTTTTTAAAGTATTTTATTATGGTTTTATTTTAATAATGTATTTATAAGTATATTTATATGTATTTATTTTTATTTTGTTTATTTTTATTTTATTATTTTATTTTCTTATTTTATAAATTTGTAACTTATTTTTATGAGTATAAATATATTTTTATTTAATTTTTTATAAGTTTATTAACATGTTTAAATAAATAGGGATATGTATATGTAGGTATAGTTATAGGTATTTTACCTATATATTATACATACTTTATTTATTTAATGTATTTTATTTGTTTTTATTTTGAATTTGTATTTTTAATAAATTATATGTAATCTTTACATTATTATAAAAATATAGACAAATAAAGAATAAAAGAATAAAATCCCTTTTTATTTATATACATATAGGTAGCATAAGTATTTTGTCTATGTGTTTCATAGCTTTATTTTATTTTGCAAATTCTTTTTTTTGGTTTTCTTTTACTCTTAATATGTACATGTATTCTATACATTATTTTGAAAATTCTAAAAATATAATTTTGTTGAAATAATAAATATTGAAAAATTGAATATTTTAATCAGTACTATATACAAGGAGGGCAAAAAACTAACTTCCACAGATGAACTCCAAAAATCATGAAACTAATTTTATTAAATAGTTCTTGGGATGCTATATACAATTAAAGGTGAGTTTGGGTGATTTGGAGTTTTTATTTGCAAGATATGGGTCTGTGAAGTTGAGATTTTGGCTTTTTATTCTGGGTATAAAATGTACACTGTGTATTATTTTTACACAATTTTGTATTTTTATTTACATTATTATCTATAATTTTTATGTACAAAGTTTCTTTATTTGATGAACGAATAATTATATACAAAATAGGTGTCAAAAATGCATAAATGGATGAATAAATAAATAAGGTATTTATTGTATTCTTGGCCCTTATCCCCCCCTACTTTATTCCTTGTCGACCAATTCCATACTGACCTTGGTCTCAGGGTTAGGGTCATAAAATATTTGTAATATTTTATTCCTTTTTCTTTTCTTCTCTTTATTCTATAATTTTGGCATTAAAAACCTTATTAATATAATACATAATGAATGCTATTATATACAAATTAATGCTATTTACATGCATTTGCTGGGGTTTTTAAGGCCAAAATGATAGAATAAAGGTGATGAAATGGAGATTCATCAGGCGGGTAGCTGCTTCTCGGGTCCGAGGGGTGGAGAGCTACTCGGCAGGAGTTGCTGCTCAGGGAGGCGGGGGTGTGCGAGGGGGGGGGGGTCTTTGCAGAGTTCCTCGGCAGGAGCTGCTGCTCAGGGGGGCGGGGGTGTGCTGGGGGGGGGGGATGTTGCGCGGGGCCAGGCGGAGGCGCTCGGGTCAAGGCTTGGAAGAGCTGCTCGGTTGTTCGGGGCTTCCTGGCTCAACAGGAGCTGCTGAGGGCTTTGAGTGAGCAAAGGATCGATGGGCTTTGCTTGCAGAGAGAGACTGAGGGGGGCGGCGGGCCATGCTTTGCTTGTAGAGGGAGATCGACGGGGGCAACCACTCAAGTGGGTGACAGAGGTGGATTCAAGCAGGGGCATGCACAGGTCACGAGGATAAGGGTGGTAAGGGGGGTAGGGTGCTTGAAAGGGAGGCTGGGCTTAGGTGGGCGCCTTGAGCTGCAGGGGTCGGCAACGGGGGGAGGTCTTTCAGCATGGAACGGTGGCAGTGGGAGCTTCAACCGGGGAACATGTGTGTGTGTGTGGGGGGGGGGGGGGTAGGGGAGACGACGTGGGGTTGCAGGAGTTGCTCGGCAGCGACATGCTTCGAAGGGGGCGAACGTGAGAGGAACCTGGGCGTGGGGCTCGGGGGAGAATGGGGGCTGCGAGAAGGGGAGGCGATGCAGGGTTGCAGGAGGATCTCGGCAGCGGCATGCTTCGAGGGGGCGAGCATGGGAGGAACTTGGGAACGGGGCTCGGGGGAGGACGGGTGCTGCGAGCAGGGGAAGCGATGCGAGGTTGAGGGAGGAGCTTGGTAGCGGCATGCTTCGATGTCATCTTATCGTAAATAAGAAAGAACTTTAAGGGTACTTTTGTCCTTTTTCAACGGAAACTGTCAAATATAACGGGTACCCTAAACAGAACATAACACAGGGTTATGTCATGTAAGAGTTAAGCATTACTCGGGGTTTCCTGTGTAATTTGTGATTATGCAGGGTCATGAATGTTATTGTGAAATTACTCAGGGTTGTGGATATAAAAATCCATTTTAATAAATGGAATATAATCACAAAAATTAATGAACTAGGAAGGGTATTTTTACATTTAAAAATAAAGTCTAGGGCTATAGTGCAAATTTTTCATAAAGTTAAAACTAAATTTTAAAGTTTGGACTAAAACAGAATACAAAAAGCAGCGAGGGTTTTCTGCGCAAATTGTCCACCTCACATGGGACCATACGTGAGGTGACCTAGCATGAACCAAATAACAATATGAAATAATTATAGGGGTTCACATGAAATTTTACCAAAAGTATTAAATATTCAAATTAAATTACAAGACTAAAATAAAATGCTACAAAATTTGGTGTATGAAATGTAAATACCCTCACTAAGGTGCGAGCGTGTGGTTGGATTCTCCTCCCTTATATATGTGGGTGCCTATCAATGGTCGATACCGCTTCGACGATCAATGCACCTCATTAGATCTCTCTCACAATCTGACAACAGAATGGTGGCGAGATCCAATGGCTGCAAAAAGGACTGGGACGTCCTCGTGATCCAACTGCTGCTGCTCTTCACTAAGAACGGGGAAGAGCAATTGCTTTGATCTCCTTCCTCGCGCTAGATTTACGGGCTCTACCTAGATGGGAACCTCGCGCCTAGTGCAAAATGGAGCTGATGCTCCTCTACGACTGCTGGTTGTGTTAAAGAATTTCGAGACCCATTGATGGGGTCCTTGATGGCCGGGGAAGCTCAAGTCTTTAGGAGTCCTATGTCGAGCACAAAATCGAACCTGCAGGAAAAGTACACACAAGCAAAATGAGGGTTCCTGGGGGATTTATTGGTGGAGATGGGAGGAAGATGGTGCGTGGCGGCAGCAACTGTGACGAGTGATGGAGGAGGAGTGCTGAACTCTTAATCTAGTGCGGATCAGGTGGAATGGAGTGGGTTGGGGCGTAGCAAAAGCGCAAGGGAGTTAAATGAAAGCGAAAGGTGGGTCGGAAACAGTGTCGGTCACGGTGGAGGGGTCGTCAGAGTTAGTCTCCAGTGAACTACAAAGGAACTAATCTACGCTAATGAAATGGATTAATATTTAATAAAAAAATAGGAAACGAAATGTGGAACTTAAAACTACTTAAAAAGCAATAAAAGGAACCTCTAGTTGGCCGGAGCCAACAAGATGAGTACCTCACACCGAGGTTCACCGGAGATGATGATAATCATCCTCCTACCATTCCTTTCTTCACTGCAATTGGCTGAAGAGAGCTCGTGTCATGAGCCTCAATACTAAGCATGAGAAGAGGAGTAAAAACGGGACAAATGATATTCAAAAAATCAAAATGGAAGAAGGAGGGGTTTATGTACAGGCGACGAGTAGGACGACTTCACCTAGGTTTTATGGGAAAATCGAGGATACTCAACCCTAAGCGAAGTGTCAGCATGGATGGTGGATGAACCTGGATGACAACTCATGAAGATTATACAAGGCCTCGAGGCTTATATCATGAGGGAAAAAATCAAGAAGGAGGAGTCAAAGGCTGGTCTGACAGGGCTACCACTTGGGTTAGAGAGTTGACCCAAGTCAACGGCGGTGTGACCTGATTTGTCCACGTCACCCGCAAAAAGACAAACAACCTAAAAAAATAAAGCCTAAAAAATAAAAATAATTCAAAAATAAAATATTATTTCATTTTATCAATTTTTGATTAAAAGATAAAAAACATTATTTTATGTAGTATTGTAATATGTTTTTTATTTTTATGGATTTATTTATTACAAGTTACTTTTTACATGTGTATTTACAGGTATATTGACCTATGTTTTGTATGTTTTATTTTTATTTTGTATTTTTGATTTTATTATTTTATTTTCATAATTTATGTATTTATAAAAATATTGTAAAATTCATAAATATATTTTTATTTTATTTTTTCTAATATAAAATGTACACTTAAATAAATAGAGTTATATAATATATTTGCTTAAGTATAATAAATTATTCTTCGTATTTTTTATATTATATTATATTATTTTATTGTTTTCTTTATGGTTTTATTTTATTTTTTATTTTTAATAGAATATAAATAATATTTACAAGGGTGTAAAAATATAAATAAAAGAATTAAAAGAATAATATCCCCTTTTATTTATCTACAGATATATTGTGCAATAGGATTGCGAAACCTAATTTTTGCATTATAACTCTAAATTGAATAAAACTACGTTCATTTGATAACTTATTAAAATTTATATACAATTAAAGTGTTTTTGATATATTTTGAGTTCATATGTTGTTATAGGTTTAGGAAGTTAGGATTTTGGAATCTTATTTTGAGGTAAAATGTATACTGTGTATTATTTTTGCTTGAAATCAATTTTGTATTTTTCTATGCATTATTATCTACACTTTTCATGTACAAAATTTCTTTATTTGAGGTGTAAATAATAAAGAATAAAATTAGTCTCAAAAATGTATTATTGATGAATAAAAGAATAGGAATTTTATTGTATTTTTAGCCCTTATCCCTGTACTTAATTCCTTATCTACACTACAACAAAAAGTATCTATGGCGACACTTAAGTAGCAACGATTATCGATATTCGTCAGTAAACCTTAACATGACAACGATTGAAGAAATTCGTTGTTAATTATTTAGAGATAGTAGCGATTATTATAAATCATCACGAACTTTTTATTATGACGAATAAAGTGGTTATAAATCACTGCAAGTGCATAGGAATTGAGAAACGGAACTGTCATGCCAAAACATGTGACAATGAATTGTAACGTGGCAAAAGGATTTTGATCCCACAAAGGTTTAGTTATAACAATTTATAAACAATTATGGTTTGGCTATATTTTGAAAAATACCCTTCTAAAAAAGGTCAAATCCGATGATCGAGATTCAATAACTCCTTCTCGAGAAAAAAAATCTAAAATCCTATTTAAAAGGGCACCTCAAGCGATGGTTTCTCGTCATTCACTTTTCACCAAAACCCTAGCAAAATTTGGTGGCGGAGGTGAAATCATGAAGGGCAATGTCATGAGGATGAAGTACATTGAGCAATCATCCAAGGATGATGGCAGTGGGCGATGATCTACGATGATGGTGGTGGGCACTTACTGATGGTCTAAGGCTGATGGTAGTGGGTAATGGGCGGATCATGACGGTGGTGGACGGTGGCGAGGGCATTGCGAGTTGGTGGAACCAAAGGGCGGAGGGCCAACGTGGTAATCGATGGTCTGAGACTGAGAATGATAGTCGATGACACGCGATGCATGATGGTGAAGAGAAAATGTTATTGCATGGTCATCATCGATGGCCCAATACCAATTTGGATGGATGGTGAACAAATCACAATCACTTTGTGATATAGGTGAGGGTATTGGGTGGTATCAGAGGTGAATGGTAGAGGTAAAGGGTAATAATCAATGCTATTTGGTTGAGGGCAGTTAACAGAGCGACAGGGGCGAGGGGTGTGAAGGGAATTCGGAAATGACAGAGGCAGATGGCGATAAGAGTGGTAGAGAACGATCATCATTTGGTTTGGGAAGGGGGGGGGATTGAGGGGCAACCTTATGTGTAATTTGTTGGTAGTATGCATCGTGTGTTTTTTTTCTAAAATTTTCCATTTTTATTGCTATTGTTAATTGGAATTTTTGAAAGGCGTGAAACAAACTCCGGGACAATATGATCATGATGAATCAAAATTGTCAACCAACTATACATTGACATGTATGTGTTTTTTGAAGCAAACAATGACATGTAAGTTACGATGAAAACTTTACTACCTAGTTTGTATTTAGATTGTGTAGACCCAAGTATGTGTTCGCGATTTTAAATTACTTGTTGATGTAGAACAACAGAATGTGCTCTCTGGAATTCGAATCGTGAAGGTTACAATTTATCAAGATTATAGGATTTTTGTAGCTGAGACAATATTATTGATTATGTAGAAGTTTTCCATGAGGTAGCAATAGGTCAAAGTTTAAACGGTATTTTTTTATTAAATTTTGTTTGGAGGGATATGTACCCTCAAGTTTGTCATTGAATCATATAGCATGGATATAATTGTTCTATTTGTGCTAGCTAGCTATATATGGCTATATTGTCATTTTTTAAGTTGTACAGTTTATAGTCTTGCATGGTGATTGTGTTATTGTAACATTAGAATTATCATGGATGCTTTTACTTGATTTATTATTTTCATATATTTATTTAAGGATATCCTTGTCATTCACTTGCTCTATTGTGCTACTAGTCGTCACAGATATCATTATTCATATGATTGGACTATAGAACAAGTCCTCGGATTCAATGCTTCCAGAAATTAACTATGAAGAGTTTAAAGACATCGTTCCCATATTGCAGGTGTTCTACTTGCAATTATACTTGTTATATATGTAATATGCATGCTATAACTATTGCAACATCAGAAATATGCATGTTAGTAAAGAAACATGCTATTAAAGAAAGAAGGGAACTTGAATTGAGATGTCACATTACTGAAGGATTTTACAATTATCTCAAAATGGTAATGCTTTATGACTCACAATTTAGGCCTCATATCTGAATCATAAACATGCATCAATAGCAGAGGCTTTCCTCTAAACCTCCATGTAACTTTTCTTTCCTAAATATTCTTTTTCTTACAAGCATAAATGCATATTTAGTGTATAATGTATAATTTTTTTAAATACTAGAACAATATGTTATAATGTGCTAATCTTTTACCTCTCTGATTCTCCTGACATGATCTACTGAGGATTGACTCTTGTCATCTTTCTTCTATTGTGATTTTCTAGGTAAATCCTTAGTCAATTACTTCAAAATATACATGATTTTTTGTCAAATGGTGTATTTTGAAGGTGGTATTTACATAATTTCTTAATGTCTGACTAGACTGATTTTTGTTATTTGAGTATTTGAGCGTCAACATTTTATGCAATTGATTCAATAAGTGAGGAACAAACTTAGGATTTCATGTAATCTATTCCTCGTGATCTGATGGATCGTCTTGTGCAGGATATATACTCTATAAAGATTAGATAAATGTAATTAAGATATTTAAAAAATATATCCTTAATTGTTGGAGAGTTATACAGTTTGATCCTTGTTGTCTGTAAATGCGATAGTTAAGAGTATGTGTTTGTGGTAGGCTTAGTTGTAGCTTTCCCATGTGCTTAATAATAGCTTCACAGGTCGAGCAACAAAGAACACATGGTCCTTTGCTCACACAAGTTGATGCGAGAGATGTCGTGACCAAGTTTTTAAGAGATTCATCTTCACGATTTATCTTACATATCACATATGCTTTCTTTTGTACCCACTTAAATTGTCTGGTGGCAGTGCAGTGTGCCTACCACCCAAAAGACCAAGGTTGAAATACCCCCTTGTTGTGGTTGCATTAGGTGTTCGACATCCAACGTAAAAAATAGTCGAATCTTTCAACATGGATTTGAGTAAAAATCCATGTAGCCGACCCTACTTATAGCGAGAGAAGGCTTCACCATTATATTAATCACATTTGATTTATTTTGTGCATGAACGCAACTCAGTCTGGTAGTTATTATGTGGATACTTGACATGCATTAATGCATGTTTATATGTGAATGTATGTCTATACATGAATACGTGAATACGTGCTATTTGTATTTTCTTATTGGTTATAATATATGGGAATTTTTTGAAACTTGAAGGCTTTAGATTAAGGAAATAGTATACCATCGAAATGATGTTATCATTTTTGAAATATTTATAAATGTACGGTCTTACACATATTTTTATATGTTAATATTTCTTTCTACATGTAGGTATTAATGAAAACGAATCTTTTGCTAGATAATGCAGATGGGATCTATGTAAAGAACCAGATGGGGAAACCACTGGGTATTTTTTTGAGTTATATGATAACCTTCTCCACCCTTTTGTCCACCTTTTTCACATTGTTTGCATCATAGGAAGGAATCTTCTGAAAGTAACCATATCAACCTCGATGATGAAAAGGTGAGTGGACATCCATCTTATTTTAAGTTTACTTTAAATTTTTTAGTGATCCTTATCCTGCAAATAATTTTGCTGACAAATTTGTGTATGGTGATATCTAATACTTTTATGGTTATGCCTATTATTGCTTAATTCATAAAAAACATCTCTGGCCATAAAATGGATAAGCTCCAAGACTATGAAATTTCTAGGACCAGTCTTCATCTTCTCTCACCTAGACAATGCATTCAACCAGTCCAAGTATCAGACCTTGATGTAACTATAGATGCAATACACATTTCACCAGGCGAGTATCCATGTTTTTGTAATCATGTGCTAAACGTATCCAATCTTAGTTATGAAGCAATTGATTGGTCTCATATGCTTGCAATTAAATTTCTTGAACAAGATTATTAAACTACCATGGTGAGAAAGTGATAGAAAAATCTTATATTTGATATAACTTAGACCTTTCTTACATGGATATGGTGTCTTGACATTATAACATGTTTCCATTCTTATAGACATGAACAACAAGAGAGAAACTTTGAGTTGCAGGGATCATGTGCATATAGCTTTTGGAGCAGCCAAGGTTGGTAAATCTAACATTTCCTTTTTGTTATATAAATCAATATCTTGACCTTACATAGGAGAACTTGAGATGCAGGAATTGAATATCTCTATTATCGTTGCAGAAGGCTTGTTATCTACTAATGCGGATATTGGGATCTCTCTAGTTCAACTAAAGGGAAAGCTTTGCAGTCAACTAGAGGTGTTGGGATCTCTGGATACATATATCCTGATTATGTATTTTCAATCATGTTATACATATTAGTTGGAGTGCTCGATGAATCTACTCAAATGCTTCTTTAGAGAATGGCGCCTCAACACCTCCCCTCTTTGCATCACAGTAGTCAGATTAAGTTTAATAATACGAAATCTTCTGGATAATCTAATATTAACATAGCAAGCAAACAACATTTAGTTAATATTTGACCGACTATTATACTAGTGATTTCATAATTAGTTATATTTCTTTGGAGATCTATGAGTGATGCCAGAATGAAACAATTAGTTGATACTTGTATATTAGTAGTCAATATATGAAATTATATTTAGCAAAAAAATTATATTTATTTATATAAAAAACCCATTGTTAGATCAATCTTTGATTTCTATGACAAATTATTCATCGGTATTGTCGCAAATAGCGACGAAAAAGATGTTGATATACATAGAAGACTCAAATATCAATATCCATATAGTGACAGAAAAAAAGTTTTGGCATTTTCTAATGGTGATACTTTTTCGTTGTAAAAATTTAAATTTAACGATGATTTTTATTCATTGCTATTTGATATTTCTCAACGGTTAATAATCGTTGTAAAAAATTTAACGACTTATATAGCAACAATTCTTATGATGAATAATGGAATTCATCACGATAGTATTTAGTGATGTTTTATTCGTTGCGCTCTTAACAAAAAAACCGTCACTATAGATCTCTATTGTTGCAGTGTGACCAATTCAATTCTTGACTTGGTCTTGTGGTTTCGGGTCATAAAATAACTTTGGTATTTTATTCGTTTCTTTTCTTTATTCTAAAATTTTGGAATTAAAAAGTATATGTTATATACAATAAATGGAATAAATATCGAAGGTTAATTTGTACAAAATAATGATATTTACGTCCACTTATCTAAGGTCTTAAGGCCAAAATGATAGAATAAAGATGATGAAATGGAAATCCGTCAGCCAATGATGGGTTAAGACTTAGGTTTTTAGGTTTGTTTTCTGAATTGAAGCCTATATTAAATCTTCTCCTCCTCTCATTTGACCTCTTGACTTGTTATATTCAGGTGACAATGATGACCAATAGAGAGTGGATGCATAAGCATGTACTTGATGGTCAAGTTTTATAGACTTTTCAAAGAGGTGATCGAGAATTTGTGGAATTTGCTTATGCTCAAGGTCCTAGTATCGTGGATTCAGCTGGTACTATCTTGTGTCCTTATCCGAAGTGTCATTTACTCAAGAAGAGATTTAAAGATGAAATTTAGTTGCACCTTTTAAAAATAATTTCATTAAAGGCTATCATATTTGGTGGAGGCATGGAGAGTTCATTGATTATATGACCAATGAGTCAAATGATGTTGAAAAAATTAATTCATTCATTTATAGAAATGGTTATGATGTTGTAGGACTAGAGTTTAACCTTGATTGTCCTGATGAAGAGGAATAACATGGTGAGTCATAAGACTTCTACAAGTTGTTGAAAAAGTAAGAAGAGCCTTTATGGTCGGGTTGTAGGACGTATTGAGAACTCGCAATAGTTTCAGAGCTTCTATTTACAAAAATGGAGTATAATATGAATCATCAAAATTTTGATGCTATGCTGATAATTCTCAAGACAATGTTACCCGAAGATGTCGAATTACCAAGAAATTATTATAAAATAAAAAATAATGTGGAAGATGGGTTTAGTAGAAGTTAAGATAGGTTCTTGTATAAATCACCTTATTTTATATTACAATGAACATGAGCATTTGACATGTTGCACTGAATGTGATGAACAAAAATTTCAGGAATCAAGTAAGAGTGGAAATAAAATTTCAAGGAAAATTTTATCATAACTCTAATATTAAAGTAATTATATTATTGTGAGAAAATAACTAAATATATGTAATGGCATGTAGAGCATAGTTGTAAAGAGTATATGGAGCATCCATCAGGGTTTAATTATTGGAAACGTTGATGTCATTTTTTCCTTCATTTTATGAGGAAAGAAGGAATTACATTATAAGCTATGTACATATGGATTTAGTCCACATGGTAGAAGTAAATATTACTCTTTTTGGTTACCTCCACGGTTGTGTAAAAAGAGACAATTCATATTTTTATCATTGTTGGTGCCATGACCTATACATATAGGAAAATACATCGTTGTCTATTTACGTCCTCTTATAGATGAGTTGAAGATGCTTTGGTGATTAGTGGATACATATGATGTCAATATATATCAAAAACTTATACAAAAGTTGCTCTACTCTAGACAATAAATACTTCCTGACTTATGAAATATTATCTGGATGGAGTACACATGGACTTAAAAGTTGTCCATATTGTATGGAGAGCACAAAATCTTTTCAACTTCAACATGGTCTAAAGCCATATTTTTTTATTTTCATAGCCGTTTTCTTTTAAATGATCATCCATATCGGAAACAGAAATAAGCATTTTAGAGGAATACAATCGATCTATCAGATCCTTCGACAATTAAGACCAGTGATATGGTATTATCGTGTTTAAAGGAATTTGACTATTCAACCACGGGAAATGGAGAAAATACACAACCTCTACCTGGTTTTGGTGATACTAATAATTGTATTAAGAAGAGTGTATTTTGAGAGTTACCATATTGGAGCAAGTTACTTTTACGATACAATTTAGATGTTATGCATATCGAGAAAAATGTCTTCAATTGCATCTTTTATACACTTATGAATGTAACTAGTTGTACAAAAGATATAATAAATTCTCATCATGATTTAAAGATCATTTACAATCATCGAAGTTATATATAAAAGATCTTGATACTGGGAGGGTCAAATGTCCAAAAGCGAGGTATACATTGGACAAAAATCATGTAAAACGTGTATGCGAATGCGCAAGTATGTGGAAATTCCAAGAGGGATGTGCGTCAAATCTCTCAATTTTGGTCGTTTTGAAGATGATTTCATTTAACGGAATTGAAAGCATGATGGTCATGTATTTATAGAAAGACTACTACCAATAGTGTTCAGAGGGTTGTTACCAAAAAACATCATCTATGTTCTATTAGATATAAGAAGATTTTTCTAGATTATATGTTCATTATGCATACATCTAATAGAGATGGAATATCTTGAAAAACTATTCCTGTGATTATATGTAATTTGGAGAAAATATTTACATCAGTATTTTTTAATTCAGTGGAGCATCTGATGTTTTGTAAAGCCTTGAACTTGGCCCCTCTCAGATCCAATATCACAAGATCTAGCTCGCTAATAGGAAACCAATGGAATTTGTTTATGTGAATCAGACTTCATTTCGAATTGTTATGATTTTGGGACAAAGAGAAGTAAGGAGGCTTAATATGTCATTAACCTTTAATGACTATCAGTATGATTAATTACACGGGATTAAAGAAACTAATGATTGATTGAGGACCACTAATGACCATTAGCAATCACTGATCAGAGTTCAGCAAAAGTTAAGCACAAGTCATGAAAGTTAAATCGTAATTAGTGAAAGTTAATCATGACTAGTGCTAATTAAACATCATTAGAGAATTTAGAAGCTTCTAGAAAGTTCTAATTTAAGCCTTAAGTTTCGGATAAGCTTTGGCCAAAATCATGTGCTAAAATCAAGGGTCGCTAACCATGATTAAGAGTTAAAAAATAATATACTAATTATGGTTAGCGATTTTCTGAAACATATAAATAGCCCCCTACCCATTAATTCTCTACGATTTCCATTACCACTACCCCGAGGGCTACTGTCGAGAGATCAGGAGGAGGAGAGGGAGGTAGGGAAGAAGCACCAACAAAGCATTGTTGGGAGGAGCGATCTTATCCTAGTTGGCTTCATAAGTAAGCTTTAACTTGAGCTAGATTTTCGATTCATCTTCTTTTTCAAGCTAGGTTTTTAATTCATCTTCCTTTCCAATCCTATTTGTGTTATTGTTCTAGTAGGAATCTGAGCATAGCCCTGTTCGGGTGTGGGAGGCTAGGTCGCCAATGAGCATACATGTTCTTCGTATGACTCACTCAACCATGATAAGAAACATGTTGATTCAATAGGTTTTATTAATTTTATAGTTGTTTTGATGGAGGAATATACGTAAGGCCCTACTTAGGTGCTGACGTCTAGTCACGTCAATGAACTCTGTGATTGGTCACACGCTTCACTCACCTAAGATGCATGGTCTCTACAGCTCTCCATCGCTTGTATTTCTATTGTATTCTTCTTGTTTAGCTGCTATTTCCCTCTCAATTATTTTATAGAGGAATCTCTTTCCTTTTTTTTTGAAATGTGTCCTGATATAAGTAAAGCGCTTTTTTGAAATTACAAGAGAAAATATGTTCTTCGCATTCTTCATGTTCTTCTCAGGTTCTTAATGTTCTTGATACTAAAGTGAAATTCGACCGTTTCAGGAGCATAAATCATCCTTTCTGAAAATGAGTCACTATAAAGCACTGCATAAGCGCGAGAGATCTTAGTGTTCTTGGTGTTCTTGTCATGTTCTTAGTCTTGCTATCGGATTTTTAAGTTAAACGAGTTGAGAATGTATGTTTATCATGCTCATATTTGAAGAACGTTCACATGCTTGTTTCATGATTTACTCTAAAATAATTGCTAAAAATAATTGGTGAAATAAATCATCCTTGTAATTGCTGTGATAATTATGTAAAATGATATTTATACTTGCTGAGAATTGATTTGGCATAAATGAGATCTTGTTTCAAGTTTCATACCATCTTTTGTGATAAGGATGAAATGGAGTAGATACTGCATGCTGGTGATGAAAGAGGTTTTACAAGGGTCTAAAATATCCTCACTAAGCGAGTATACAATGTCATTGAGGCGACCGCTCCTAAAGCCCTAGATCCATCAACAATTAACCCACAATAAGATAAAGCAAAGCAAAGCAAAAAGTGGAGTTAAAATTTACTATAACTTTTCAAAAATATTGTATAGGGGAGTGATGAATCTCAGATTCATCACTCTAAAAGTGACTAATTAAGCTCAGATCCCCAAAATTCATTGGAATTTCTTCATTTATATTGCATAATTATCATTCATGCATGTATAAATAGTAATTGCATTTTATCACTCATTATTGCACATAAAATAAGAAGCCAAAAATCCCAGCCCAATGGACATGTAAAATAGCCTAACGTCTCTGATTTTTTATTAATTCATGCTAACTCCAAATGACCTAAACTACATCCACTATGTACATATAACTAACAAGAATAAATAAAAAATACAAAAAAAACACTAACATAAATAAGTGGACCAGAAACTCAAACCCTAATTCTAGGATTTTCAGACTAAAACGCTGATATCCTCCTCATACAGTGTCCGATTTGATCCTAGTCACTTTTAAACTAATGTACGTTCAACAACCTTAAAAACAAGATCGAGCTCAAGTGAATCAGAGCTCATATGTGAAAGTTCAGTTTTGGGCCTCTTTTGTACATTGTGTATTTTAACAGTTTTTGACCTATTATTTTATGTATATCTATTTAACTCTTTTAATTTTATTTCTTTTATTTATTTATTTTCTTTGACAAATGTTTTATTGAAGTGTGCAAAAATCCAAATCCAAAATGAGCTTGAAATCAAAGAAACTAACTGAGTCCGAGTCTTCACTCACTGTTTGTACAAAAGTCCCCTTTCTCATATTTTATTTTATTTCTTCATTGTCTTAAGTAATAAAAATCTAAATAAATAGATTAATTTGTAAATATTTATCTTTGATTTTATCATATTTTTCTTAATTTTTATCTTATTTAAAATGACAAAAAATTACAACACCCAAAAATCAAGGTATTCTATGCACACAAAATACCCTCAAAAATATTACTTTATGCAGATGATCTATTTTGATTTTAGTCTCTTCATGAAAGTTGTAAATCTCATCGAGAGAGAAAATATCGTGAAGAAATTTTTTCGATCTGAGGTTGTTTGCTATTTATTTTGGATTTGTCTTTTCTTTTTATTTTTGAATTTTCTGGAGCTGGCACGTGGCAGCTCATGGAGAATTAATTAAAAAAGTAAAAAATGTAAAAAATAAAAGACCACATGGCATACACCTGGCCATCCGATCTGAGCTGAACGGATGGCCACTGTATGCCGTCCCCATCCTCTATTCAGCCGATCCCTTTCCCAATTAGGGCGGCGGCGCCGTCGCACAAAACCGCCAATCAACCAAATCTCCATGATCACATATCCCAATTAGATTGCCTCCTTCTCCTTTCATCTTGCTGCCATTTTCCATCTTCAACCGATCACCACTCCTCATCGTATCTCATAGTCGATCGCGTCCACTCATCTCGCTTAATCACCCTCGTCAAGATGCTTTCCCAAATCGATCGTCACCTTCTCCGCTATAAAAACCTCACCGTCACCACTTATCTAGGGCATCCATCGACAGAATCCATAGCAAAGGAGGACCCATGGTGATAGCCCGACCCCCCTCCTTCCTCGATGAGGTACAACCCTCCATGGCCATTGTAGAAGTCCATCCTCTGTCGTGGTTTGCCTAGCTCTATTCTCTTTACCGTTGAGCCACATCCGATACCACATCATCGCACCTCCACCATATTTCTCCACACATAGCACTATTAATCTTCCCCGTGTACCCCTTCTAATACTCGAGCCATCAGACTGCCTTCACGTTGGCCATTCTTCTGACGTGGAGCTCCACCCCGTGTTCTGCTATTCATCTTACCTTCATCGGGCCACACCTTCAACGGTCAGAGACCTATCTCCAAGAGATAGATGCACGTCTTCATCGACTGGTGGCAACTTCCACGACAACACATCCTGCTCCTCATGGACATCTCCACCTCCAGGAGCTTGCTACTTCACCACCACCACGAGCTTGCTACTTCGCAACTGCCAAGATCTCCGCTGCGACAACAAACTCTGCCTCCTCTTCATCGACACGATGCCGGTCAGCACCACTCTCCTCCGCTCACTCTCCGCCTCTCACTGGTCGCGAACCACCAGGCGGGAAGCCCGAGGCCCTCCCACGTGTCGTGCACGTGAGAAGGGAACACCAACATAGAGCACCCCCTCCCCCCACCCTACCCACGTGATACACACATGCAGAATGGGTTAATTGAATTGAGGCCCTTGGAAATACACCTTATTCCCAGCCGCCCCCGACAAAAAAAGGGTCACGCGCCATGCATATGACCCCTCTGTAATATTGCAGAGATACCCCTCGGGGTGTAGGTAATTACGCTTTAGCCCCTTTACTGCATCATTTTAATTATTGTAATTGCAAACAGAACCTTGTGTTTCACTTACTCTTTGAACTACATTACTGCATCATTTTGTTTATCAAAAATCTGCATTGTGGTCCTCAAATAATTATGTACAACGTGGCATGTTTGTGATATTTTTATGTTCTATGATTAATTAATAATTAATATTCGTGTGGAAAATTGCATATTTTGCACATTATGTGCTTAGAAATTCATGATTAATTTCCCGTAGTTCAAAAAATTACCAAAAATTCAAAGATAGTAGAATTATATGTGTTTAACATCATGCCCAAAAGGAACTGCATTTGCATGCATATTTTGCTCTATAAAATTTCTTTTATGCATTTCAATAATTAATTTCTAATAGGTATTACATTCAACATTCTTAGGGTTTTCGATTTTTCTTAGATAGATCACCTAGTAATTTAACTTTGATATTTTTATTTCCTCGAAATAAGTACTTTTATTGTTTATTATAATTAATTACTGGAAATCTCATGTTATGCATTCAATAATTCATAAAATATTCATATTGCATCCAAAAATTCTAAAAAATTTAAAATACATATATTTTACTATTATTTACATCTCGACTGAGTTTCATAATTTTTAAATAGCGTTTGATAGAAGATTGCATTTTAGTCCATAAAATTGGCCACATTTGCATTTGCATCCAAAATTTGCATCAAAAATACCAAAATTATTCCGCCTTGAAAACTGCGTATGAATTTCGATAGACATAATTCTATGTTGTTCCTTTGCCTCCTTGAGTTCGACCTTGGCACTTGTCCAAGTAAAATAAACATAAAATCACTTGAATTGATTGGATAAAATTTCTAAGTGATCATTTCTTGATTGATTCCGACTACCCGCTGATGAATCCGTGATTCATCATACTAAAAGATAAAAATAAAGCTTCATTCCCTCTAATTAGTTGCATATCATCATTTATTATGCATTTTTATCATTCATGCATGTAAAATTTATATTTGCATTTTAGCACTCATAAATGGAATTCAAAATCATCTTCACATTTTCATCCAACTTCATGAATTTTTAACTAATTCATGCTAACTCCAGTTGACCTCAAACCACTTCCATTGTGTACATATTACTAGCAAGAGTAAGGAAAAATACAAAAAAATTACTAACTCAAATAATTGGCCTGTGAGACAAGATCCCAATTTCAGACTAGATAGATTAAAATGCTCTTAACTTCCACATACAGTGTCCGATTTAGGTTTACTACATATTCAAAGACCTTCAAAACAAGACCAATTTCATAAAAATCATAGCTCGTATGTGAAAGTTGGGTTTTGAGCCTCTTTTGCGCATTTCGTCTTTTAGCAGTTTTTGACCTAATATTTTATGTACATAATTAACCCTTTTTCTTTTATTTATTATTCATCTATATTCTTTGATGAAAGTTTTAATAAAATCCACAAAAATCTAAATTGAAAATAAGACTAAAATCAAAGAAACTGACCGAGTCCGAGTGTCCTTTGCGAGTCTGTACAAATTTCTCACTTTTTCTTCTTTATTTTATTTCCATATTTCCTTATTTACTAAATCCAAAAAAATAGATTATTGTGTAAATATTTCTCTTTGATTTTATCATCTTTTTTCTTAATTTTTCTCTTCATTAAAAATAACTAAAAGAATTACAGAACCCATAAAAAATGATATTGTATGTAAATGGAGTACCCCAAAAATATCATTTTGCACAGATGATTTCTTTTGCTCTTAGTCCGTTCATGGCAATTGTAGATCTCATCATGACGAGCAATATTCAATTTTTGTGTTGAGCACTTTTTGACCTGAGGTCATTTGATATTTCTTTCTGATTTATCTTTGTCTTTTTATTTTCGATTTTTCTAGAGTTAACACGTGGCAGTTCCTGGAGCTGCCATGTGTCACTCACTTTTGACTGCTTCTTTTTTCATTTTAATAAAAAAAATAAAAAAATAAATAATAGAAGAGAAGACCTCACGTGCTTTGCACGTGAGGCCTTCCCCTTCCCCCTTTCTAGCCAACATCCTGCGCCTTCTCCTCCATCTTTTCCCTGTTCGGTCAAACCCCGGCCTCCGCAAACTCCTCCAACGACCACCATCCCTAACCACCCCTCACCGTTTACCCTCTATCATTATCTCCTCCCTCTTCTTTGCACAACTACCAGTTGCACCTCCTCTCTATTTAACCCATCATCGATGGCCAGAGCAGATTATCCGCCAATACCCACACGAGAGGGAGAGAGCATGAGAGGGAGGCCAGTGACAGGGACTCCCAACTCAGGCGTCGCGACCTCGATGAGATCCATCGAATACTCCAGTTCTTCTACCAGTACGGTCGAGGCAATAACCGGGAGTGGCGGCATCTCTGTACTCCAACCCCAGGCTATATCCCCCTTCCTCTTCTTCTTTCTTTTCTTTCCCATGTTTTTACCTCACTCCCTTGTTCCATCTATCGCACCATCACCCACACCACCAATCAATAACCACGCGGGCCACCTTCATCGACACCTCCTAGACGAAACCAGGAGTCGTCTTCACCATCAAGATCTCTCTACCGTCGATCTTCATGCTCCATCACCGGCACTAGCCCAGGAGTAGGAGGTCTTCACTGTAGCCACATGCGGCTTCCCCCGCCGCACACCCTCGCACATGCTGTGCCGTGTGTCCTCCAGCACTTTCACCTGTGCGTCACGACCGTGCGCTCCTCCGCCAACGACTGTCCAGCTCTTGCCTCATCTGCTCGCATCAGCTATCACCCATTGCCCTCGCATCACTCCAGCTCAGCGACTAGCCACTGACGTCCTCCGGGCACTGCAACTTGTGGCGCGTCTTCAACGAGCACTCTTCCTCACGACCAAACGCCCTCTCCACCTGTAGCAATTCGCTATCCGTACCAACAAGAGCTCCTGCTCCAACTCCATCGACCTGCATCAACATCACCACCAAGAGGTCCCCCACCCAAAAAAAAAGCACTAGCGAGCAGCAAGCCCCTTCCCAGCGGCCGTTCCGAAGGATGCCCTGCTACAAGCCCACGCGCATACGCAACACCTTTCTCACTGCCAGACACGAAGAAGGGAAGAAGAACAAACCCCCAGCACGTGACCCCACATGGGGGAGGAAACAAATTGCAAGAACACCCCTTGAGCTTCATGCAAAACTCATTAAGGTCCCGCTACTCCAGAGTCATGTGCGTTGCACATGACTTATAGGAAATTTTGCAAAGGAACCCTCTAGGATTTCGGTAATGCTATCTAGGTCCTGCTACTGCATTTTCTTTATTTTATTTAGTTAGTTTAATTGCAAATAGACCCCTACTTTCTTTTGTAATATCAAGCCTCAATTTTGCATCATTTATTTTCTAAAAATTCCATGATATTTATCAATTAATTCTCTACATTGTGGCATATTTGTAATATTTTTATTCTCTATGGTTAATTAATGATTAATATTCTTGATAAATTTACATACTTTGCCCATATTGAGCTTCTAAATTCATATGTAATTAACCGTAGTTATAAAAAAATTCAGGAATTAGAGGATTAATTGTACTATACATCGTGCCAAAAAAGAATTGCATTTGCATGCAAGGTTTTCTCAATAAAAATTACTTGTGGATTTCGATCTCCAATTTTTAATAGGTACTAAATCTAGTATTTTTTAAGGTTTAAGATTATTCTAAGGTCGATCACCTAGTGGTAGATCTTCGATAATTTTATCCCTTGAAAATAAATAGGTTTAATATTTATTAAAATTAATTATTGAAATTTACTTTGTTTGCATTATTTTATTCACAGAAAATTTATTTTACATCCAAAAATTACAAAAAATTCGTAGTAGCCTAATTTCATCATATTTACCATACTGGACAAGTTGAGGATGTTTTAACTTCATCTGACTGAAATTTACATATTAGCCCCTAAATTTTGTCGGAATTGCATTTGCCTCATTTATTGCATTTAAAAATATCAAAAAATTCCTCTCCGAAAAACTAACTTCAAGATAAACTTTAAACAACCTAAGGAGATAGTTCCCTCCCTGAGTTCGATCTTGGAACTTACCAAGTAGAAAAATAAATTGACTGCTCGCTTTAAGATACATTAATTAAATTTACAGTTTTTGATTAACTCTGGATTTATCCATCTACAACTCATCAAAATAACACAATTAAAAGGGCAAGTTCCGGTTCTTCAAATGACACTGTTTCCGGGGAGGTACGACTTAGGTTGTTTTTAAGAAAATCAAGTTTTTAGATTTTCCTTCCTCGGGTAGTCTGACCCCCGATTTTCTTGTAATTGTTTCTACATTTTTTCCTTCTTTTCAACATTTTATTTCTTTTATTTTTGTATATTTTTCTATGAACCTCTCTCTAAAATTTGATCTTCTATTTTTCATGTGAGTTAACCTGTGGTTCGGAGCTATCTTCTTAAAGACTGACGCATATCGGAGCGACCAGATACACGCCATTTTTTTATTTTTGGAGAGAGATAGTATTTTTAATTAATTGCTCATTTCTAGCAGTTCCCGATTGGGTTCTCACATGTGTAAAAAAGACTAAACATTTTTCTGTGGTGTATCAGCCTGTTTCACCCTCCGGTGAGGGTAGGGTCTGACTTGAGTGGCAAAATTAGGATAGGCACACGGTGGTATAAGTTGAAATTTGTTTGTGCCCTTTGTAATTTAGGACCACACTTTCACTATAATTATACACACTTTATATCGTTTTCATTTAGTCATATTCAACTCACTTCTTCCCGCTAAGTAGAACTATCTGTTAGGTACGTTTCCTTTGCTTGCATTTCCTATAGTGTAAAAACATTTCAATTCTGTATTGCATCCCACATGAAGAGCGTGAGGATCACTGTAAGTCTTCTGAACTGAGCATGCATCATTGATTTCATTGTGCATTCATTTTTCTCGGCTCTCCCTTGGTTTTATCACTTATGATTAAATGAAATTGGGACTATCCGTTAGGCATGCTTTGTATATGAATTAAACTTAGTGAAAATTAAGCTTAAAATCAGGAGTGCTAATACAACTTGAACAAAAAAGAATTGCATTAAAACTGAAACTGTTTTTCGGAGAGTAACCCCGACCTTGATTTCAGGCTCAGTAAGGTTACAAAGAGTGTGTGTATAATACACTAAGATAGAGCTCAGATCCCATCCTTCCATATCAACGTACCCCACTCTTCGCAAATATCATAGGATGAAGTATTCAAAGTTCAACTGACCAACACCAAGTAGCCTCCGCTTGCTTTGGCAAGTAGATAGGGGCGAACCAGCGGTGCGACACGACAAGTTGCTTAGTAACCCCATGGGGCGAAGTGACAAGCCTTGTCAACCTCCTCCTACTTCGGTAGGTAGATAACAGAATGTCCCTGAACATTATCAGTATTAACCGAGTAAGCTTGTGATAGGAGCTAAGAGAGGAAGGGCATTGGTAACTTAGGCGATATGTTAAACAGGGGAGACACAACCAGCATTGAGCCGACTCCCCTATAGACCATGCCATAATTCTTGCCAACTTTGCTTGAAAATCACACTTAAAATCAACCAGATTAATCAGACCCAGCTTTGGGTCCTTCACTGTGTTAAGTTGGTGAAATCGGGGTTTGATTTTGTGTATTAAATTGTGTGACAATGCACTTGCACACACAGATCGTGGTTTCACAAATCTTTCTTCCATTCCATTCGAAGATGACAGAATGCTGGCATTCATATCCAGACTCCATGGGCTGCAGTCACATGACAAATTCCCAATCTTCATTTCCATTTCCTTTTCAGAGAAATCCTCTTTTGAGGTAGCTTCTCTCCAACCATCATTTTTACCCACCCACCCACCCACCCTTGATTGAAAATTTGAGATAAAAACTGTTTATAGAACCGAACACGTTCTATGGAGACATAATGGAGCGAGCAGACTCAAGGATGAATATTGGCATAACCGACTTTGATAAAGAAACACGATTCTTGATTTCACTATTTGAACCATCCTCTACCCGGGATGATTCATAGCACAAGTATGATCACACTTTTCCATTGACCACATAGATGACACTCAAAGTCAAGGAAATAACACTCATGACCAAACCCTAATCACAGAAACCAACTACATCTCAGTTATATAAAAATGCCAATGTCGCGACATACCGAGTATAGTCATTCATCTTCGAGTCATGAGACAATAGTGGATGACATAGCTCGGATCAATAAGAGGACTGAGGTTTTGACTGAACAATTTGATAATGTCATCCAAATAGTCAAAGATATGATAATCAACATAGAGGAGTCAAGAAAACCACAGAGCGAACCCGAAAATCATCATGTGCTTGACACCTACACCCAAACACCATAGACCACAGGCCCTCCTACTGACTTTAGTGAAAATTCTAAAAAAAAATAAAAAAATTCAGAAAATTCAAAAAATTGAGCAACATCAATATGGAAGCATTTTGCAAAAGCCTGATCTTAGAGCTTCCATTAATCAAGGGCATAGAGTATGTTCCAGATCTTCAAAGATCTGTGAAGAGTCGATTATCAACTAAGATGACGGGAAAGAAAAGATCTCAATCACAATATCATTTAATCACTATGGTCTGTTCAATAGCGTTGACCCAAACAAACAAGGTCCGGAAAGTTAAACGGTTGACCAAGGAGACATGTGAAATTGAGAATACAGAGTTTAATAATGTTCGGATTGACGATGATTCCACACTAAATATCCTCTCAAAATCCTTGTTTAACAGACTTGAACTCGGAACTCTCAGAAAGACTCGAGTGATCGTTCAATTCCCGGTCGATCCATAAAAAGACTGAGAGGAATCATTTCAGCCGTCATTAATTTCCATGGTGTCGTACATAGAGTGGACTTCATTGTCCTAGACATTGAACACAGAGGAGATATATATGAGTCTCACATTATTTTGGGAAGCTGTTTCTAGCTTCCGCCAGAGCGACTATGAATTGCGAGTCTCAAGATATCATATTCCCTAACCCAAATCAAATTGATCAAGTTCTTGAGGACACACCAAACCCTCAAACAACCAAACCAAAAACCATCAGTCATGACATGGAAGAATCTTCAAATGTTCGAACCTCTCCACTTATGAAATGACTGATGAGCCTATGAAGGTGAACAAAATCAAGCGAGACACACCTGATTCACCACACTCGGACAAGGCTATGTTGGATCTCCCTCAGTCCACACATGCAAATCCAACAGAGAGTAAATACACAGGATGTGTGTTGACCTTACAAGAATATTGCAACATATATGGAGACTCATCTGATATGGAACCCATGGTCAGCACCTCACAAAGAATACCTCTTGAGCTGACTAAAAATGTCACTTTCAATATTTCAGGAAAAAAGTATCTCTTGAGGATTACTCATCGAGTTCGGAAGATAAGATCAGTATGAGAGAGCTCAGTTCGGAGAATCTGCAGCCTAATCGAAACAAGAATTCATATATCAACCCATGTTGGACTTTTCCTGCCCCCTCTATTATTCTTCTAAGGCCGACTCGCCATGTCCCATTCAATACACTGGAATGATTCATTATGACCAGACTGACACTTGTTCATCTGAATATTTAGAGGAAGAAAAGATTGAACTGAAAACTGAGCGAGCTCTGAGAAAAAAAAACACAAAAATATGAATAGTTGGAGTGACGTGACCGTTGAGTATTGTTCTGATGACAGCTCCGACGGTGGCTTGGATTCTTCTAATTCATCTTCTTCCAATCAATATTCCCTTCCACCAGATTTTATGAAAAAGATCGATCGTAAACTACCTTGATCATCAATCAACCTTTCCCTCACCCCCATCGGTTTCCTTGTATATTTTCTTCTTAGACTTAGGCCAAGGCCTAAGTATGGGGGGGGGGGGCGATGCCATCTGTATTTATTCATCATTCTACTCCTCATTCGATCTGTTTATTCTCCAGATCTCATCGGTTCTCACACTCACTCTTGTCATATACTTAGGCTTACCAAAGCCTAAGTATAGGGGGGACCGATGGCCGCCTTTTATATATCCATCAATTCCTCCTCTTGACCTTGACTGCACAACTTTTTGATCTTCTTCTATATTAGGCTGACCAAAGCCTAAGTATAGGGTGGCAGTTGACTTCTTTACCCTTTTTATTTTTCTCTCTATGCTTAGCACGAGTTATGTCTTCTTGTCGCTTCTTGTGCTCTGAGGACATACCACATACTAAGTATAGTGGGAGCTTGTATATATTACATATATACTTTACCTATATCTCATACTTTCACGTAATTTTATATATAGATGCAATAATTACGGGATGGGTAAAAGTAAAAAAACAACAAAACAAAACACACACAAAATAAAAAAGAGAAAAACATTCTCTCTTGCATATCTTCCTTGCATACCAGAAAAAAATCATCATATTGTACCTCATACCCATCTGCATTCATTTTTCATAACTAGCTTATGCAAAGTGGAAAGTTATTGGGTTTTGAACTGAGTTATGAGTAGAAGAGGAGAGTGGTCTTAACTTGGCCTTAATCTACATAATTTCTAGAGGAATTTAACTGAGAAAGAGGATTTTAGAAGCTTCAGGTCTTTTGACTTAATTCTTCGAGTTCCGCATGATAATGCACAACCTTTGACTCTCAGTGTCTAACCTAGTCGCCTGATTCTGGGTATAGCTTTTGAGTAGGGAATTAATCTGTTCTCTCGCACTATATACTTAATTTAGCTCAACTCAGATGGGGTGTTGGAAGACTGTGTGGGTCTCTTTTCTAGTAGAGTGGACATCTAATGATCGGAGTATGTGTTGAAATAAAGCTTCGGAAAAGGGATGGACGGCTTGACACAATTTTTCCTAAGACCCCAAAAGATGTACAGAAAAAAAATTCCATATCTTTAGGGGCATAAAAGATCCATGCGGAGTTACCAAAAATCCATACCAAAAAGAAGCCAAACTACCCAATGAATATATGACCAAAAAGGTCTAAGCTTCAAGAAAACCTGTAGATCTTAGTGGAGACTTGGCTAAATTGGTCGTCTTCAAAAGGAGAGATGACTACACTAGTCACCCTCCAATTCTTTTCCCCTTCTTCTCATTTCTCCCCTTTCGATTGTGAACATAGCGCAACAGACCTTACAAGGAAATACCTGACTCCTCGAGGATGAGTTATTGGGAGAGGGGTTTGCATTGTAGTCTGGTATTCTTGATGAGGAGAGCTAAAACCTTTCATACACATGAGACAGTTGTTCAAGTTTTATAGGATATGCTTTGCGAGAAGGACTGATCTAAGATGACTTCTAAGCCGAATATGTTACAATGATATGTAGAACTCAAGGACTGTTGATTTTTAAAATCCTAAGTCTTACAAAAATTTTGCCACACTATTAATCCAAAGGTCGGGTCTAGCTCCATTTTCACGTTTTGTTCATAACTTGGTATGGAACCCAAAATCATTTAACTTTTGCATTTCATTTAGTTGCTCGGGGACGAGCAAGGTTTAAGCTTAGGGGGTTGATGAATACGTGATTCGTCATACTAAAAGATTAAAATAGAGCTTCGTTCCTAAGTAATTAGTAGCATTTCATCATTTATTCTGCATTTTTATTATTCGTGCATGTAAAATTAATATTTGCATTTTAGTACAGATAAATTGCATTCAAAATCATCTTCACATTTTCGTCAAACTTCATGCATTTATAACTAATTCATGTTAACTCTAATTGACCTCAAACCACATCCATTGTGTGCATATTACTAATAAGATTAAAGAAAAAATACAAAAAATTACTAACTCAAATAATTGGCCTGTGAGAAAAAATCCCAATTTCAGACTAGACATAAAAATGCTCATATTTTCTGCATATAGTGTCCAATTTAGGCCTACTCACTTTTAAAAGTATTACACACATTCAAAGATTTCTAAAACAAGATAATTTCATAAAAATCAGAGCTCGTAAGTGAAAGTTGGGTTTTGGGCCTCTTTTGCGCATTTTGTCTTTTACAAGTTTTTGACCTAATATTTATGTACATAATTAATCCTTTATCTTTTATTTCTTTTTAATCTATATTCTTTGATGACATTTTAATAAAATCTACAAAAATTTAAATTGAAAATGAGACTGAAATCAAAGAAACTGACCGAGTCCAAGTGTCCTTTGCGAGTCTGTACAAATTTCCCACTTTTTCGTCTTTATTTTATTCCCTATTTTCTTATTTACTAAAAATCCAAAAAAATATATTATTGTGTAAATATTTATATTTGTTTTTATCATTATTTTTCTCTTCATTAGAAATCACTAAAAGAATTACAAAACCCCTAAAAATTGGTATTCTATGTACATAGAGTACGTCCAAAATATCATTTTGCATATATGACTTCTTTTGTCTTAGTTCCTTCATGAAAGTTGTAGACTTATCGATTGTAGACTTATCAAGGCGAGCAATTTTTGTGTTGAGCACTTTTTGATCCGAGATCATTTGATATTTCTTTTGGATTTATCTTTGTCTTTTTATTTTCGATTTTTCTGGAGTTGACACGTAGCCGCTCCTAGAGCCGCTACGTGTCACTCACTTTTGACTCCTTCTTTATTTCGTTTTAATAAAAAAAGAAATTAAAAAAATAAATAATAAAAGAGAAGACTTCACGTGCTTTACATGTGAGGACTTCCCCTTCCCTCTTTCCAGCCAACCTCGTGCGCGCCTTCTCCTCTATCTTCTCCCTGTTCAGTCAAACCCCCAACCTCCACAAACTCCGCCAACGACCACCGTCCCTAACCACCCCTCATCATTTACCATCTATCCTTATCTCCTCCTTATTCCTCGCACAACTACCGACTGCCCCTCCTATCTATTTAACCCATCATCGACGACCAGAGCAGATCATTCGCCGATACCCACACGAGAGGGAGAGAGCGTGAGTGGGAGGCCAAGTGACAGGGGTCTCCCATCTCAGGCGTAACCACCTCGGCGAGATCCATAGATGCCTCCCGTGCTTCCGCCTTCACGACCGAGGCAATAACCAGGAGGAGTAGCATCTCTATACTCCAACCCCAGGCGATATCCCCCTTCCTCTTCTTCTTTATTTTTTTCCTTGTTTTTACCTCACTCCCCCTGTTCCATCTATCGTACCATCACCCACACCACCGATCAATAACCACGTGTGCCACCTTCATCGACACCTCCTGGACGGTGCCAGGAGTCGTCTTCACCGTCAAGATATCTCTACCATCCACCTTCACGCTCCATCAGCGACACCAGCCTGCACGTAGGAGGTCTTCACCGCAGCCACCTGCGACTTCCCCTGCCGCAAGCTCTCGCACGTGCTGTGCCGCTGGCCTCCAGCACCTTCACCTGTGTGGCGCGACCGTGCGCTCCTCCACCAACGACTGTCCGGCTCGTGCCTCGTCTGCTCGCAGCAGCTACCAACCATCACCCTCGTAGCACTCCAGCTCAGCGACTAGCCATTGACATCCTCCAGGAGCCACGACTTACGACACGTCTTCAACGAGCACTCTGCCTCACAGCCAAACGCCCGTACCACCTGCAGCATTTCTCTTTCTACACCCTTAGGAGCTCCTACTCCAACTCCATCGACCCGCGTCAACATCACCTCCAGGAGGTCCCCCCCCCCCCCGATCCTCCGCCAAGAAGCACCAGCGAGCAGCATGCCTCGTCATGGTAGTCGTTCCTCCTCCAACGACAGCCTCCTGCACGCAAGCATGCCCTGCTACAAGCCTACGCGCGTACGCATCACCTTTCTCACCATTAGACACGAAGAAGGGAAGAAGAACAACCCCCCAGCATGTGACACCACGTGGGGAGGAAACAAATTGCAAGAACATCCCTTGATCTTCACGCAAAATTCATCACTGTCCGGCCACTCCAGAGTCATGTGCTTACTGGAAATTTTGCAAAGGAACCCTCCAGGTTTAGGTAATGCTATCTAGGTCCTGATACTGCATTTTCTTTACTTTATTTTTTTAGTTAGTTTAATTGCTAACAGACCCCTACTTTCTTTTGTGATTTCAAACCTCAATTTTACATCATTTTATTTTTTATTTATTAAAAATACCATGATGTTTATCAATTAGTTCTCTACATTGTTGCTATTTGTGATATTTTTATTCTATGTGGTTAATTAATGATTATTATTCTTGGGGAAATTTACATACTTTACCCATCTTGAGCTTCTAAATTTATAAATAATTAACCACAGCTCTAAAAATTACCAAAAAGTCACGGATTAGAGGATTAATTGTATTTTACATCATGCCCAAAAAGAATCACATTTGCATGCATGGTTTGCTAAATAAAAATTACCTCAATAAAAATTACCTTGTGGATTTTGGTCTCTAATTTTTAATATGTACTAAATCTAGTATTTTTTAAGGTTAAATATTTTTTAGATCAATTACCTAGTGATAGATCCTGGATAATTTTATCCCTTGAAAATAAATAGGTTTAATATTTATTAAAATTAATTATTGAAATTCACTTTTTTGCATTATTTTATTCACAGAAAATTCATTTTACATCAAAAAAGTACAAAAATATCACAGTATCCTAATTTCATCATATTTAATATACTGGCCAAGTTTGATGATTTTTGTACTTCATTTGACTGAAATTTATAAATTAGCCCCTAAATTTTGCCAGAATTGCATTTGCCTCATTTATTGCACTTAAAAATGCTAAAAAATTCCTCTATGAAAACCTAACTTCGAGATTAACTGTAAACCAACCTAAGGAGACAGTTGCCTCCCGGAGTTCGAACTTAGAACTTATCAAGTAAAAAAAAATAAATTGATCGCTCGCTTTAATAAACACATTAATTAAATTTGCGGTTTTTGATTAACTTTGAATTTATCCAACTACAACGCATTAAAATGACACAGTTAAAAGGGTAAATTCCGGTTCTTCACCCACTTACAACAAAATGACAAATATTGAAATGATAATTCATGTAAATTAAATTGGTGAAATTGCGACTCATTAGATGGTGCCGTTGCTGGGAAGGCAAATAGCTTAGGCTTTGTCTACAAAATCAGTGGTCGGTTTTCCTTATTCGGGTAGTCTGACCCCCGAATATTCATTGTATATTTTTCATTTTTTATGCAATTATTTTTATTTTATTTTTATTTTTTTCAGTATTTATTTTCTTATTCTCTTTTGACTATTTTTATGTCACTTTCTACACACTCTCTCTCTTATTTTTTTGTGCGAGGTACCCAATGCCTGTGAAGCAATTCTCTCGAAACCGATGCATCTTAATTGACCGCCAATCCACAGTAAAATTAAGATCGAGTCAAGTCATGAGAGAGCATAGAGTCTAGGATTTTAGTGTCTATAATTTTATTTTTTGTATTTAATTGCTCATTTACAACACTACCCATTTGGACTCTCGCGTGTGTAACATGACTTGAACTTTTTCTATGGTGTGTCGTGGCCTATTTCACTCTCCAGTAAGGGTGGAGCCTGGCTTGGGTGATTCGTAGGTTAGACATGCACATATGACTATTAGAACTTTTAGGATTTTATTGCTTGTGCTCGTGAAACCTATGACCACACTTCACGTTAATCGAGATGCACCTTAGATCGTTCAACTTAGTCAAAAATTTAACTCAATTCTTTAAGGCTAATAGAACTTTCTGCTATGTGCGATTTTGTTGATTTTCATTCATTTAGAATAAATTTCAATTCTTGTATTGCATCCCACATGGACATTGCAAGGAATCACTGTAAGTTTTCTAACTGAGCATACATCATCATTTTCACGTGCATCAGCTTTTCCTGAATTTCTCCCTCCTATTTTGTCACATAAATTTTAAAGGAAATAGGGACTGGATGGTAGATGTGTATTTGTGTTCTTCTAATTTTTACAGTGATCACCTAATTAAAATTGGGACTGCTAAATAAAGCCGACTAAATTAAACCATAAAATTGAGAATTGTTTAGGAGAACAACCCCGTCCTTGGATTGATTTATTATTCCGAGTGAGTGATAGACATACAATTACGGCTTGAGCCCATCTCCACAATCTTTGCTCAGACTACTAATTCTATAAAAACGATTAGCTACTTCTCAGTGAGGAAATATGGGTAGCCGGTAAACAGTCCGGATTTCCTTAGAAGAGTGGGTGGTTTAAAGGATGCTGTATAAGGCTCCATCCTTAAGTAATGGATAGTCATTTTATGGTTCGTACTTACACCCATACTTGCTAAAAGTAGGTACAACTAGTCGTAAGAATTTGGTTCAGCCTTTAAGAAACATTCTGGCACTTAGCAACTCACTAATTTCTTTCTAAGATTGAATTTATCACTAACTAAAATTGATAAGATAATTGCCCGAACTCTCACGACCCTCATTGTTTGAGTTGGTGAACCTGGGGTTTGTATTGCATTTGCATTGGCATGCGTAAACTGATTTCGAAGATAAAAAGACACACACTTGTGCCATCACTCTCCCTCTTTGATTTAAAAATTTGGGTTTCTTCTTGTGGGTATCCTGTGCACTGGCACCGAGATCAGCCATGTTAGTTCAACAACCTCCTTTGAAAATGATGGGACATTGGTCCGAGTACCCATTAGATCTGTACTTTGAAAACGAATTTGTCTCAGTCAAACCCAAATCATCTAAACCCTCTTCTGTCCAGAATCCTCCAACATTCGTGGGAAACTCTCATCCTCGGATGAATCCAACCCACTCGATAAATTCCAATCCGTTCTACTTGGATCATCCGTTCAAATTTAGCATAGCTTCATATTTCCCACCACCACCACCTGTGACCACACATGATCTACTACCATCATGGATTGAACCATCTTATTCCCGATTTGTCATCGAAACTCATGAACCATTTAAAGATCAAATCACTTTTGAGACACCGGACTAATAGAGACACCAAACCCAACCGTCTTTATTCTTTCCTCATGATTTTGATGGGATAGGTCCACAATTCACAGAAATACATCCGGAATAGACCTTAGGGAATAATAGGATGACCCGTTCAAATCGAATGGAGTGGCCCATACCTAATGATCAATCATACTTGATTGACCCTAACAATCAATTATCTATTGGCCAACCAGTCTACCACTCCTTCGATCAGCTTACACATACAGAGGATCGGATCAATGATATTGACACACATGATCCCTGTATAATTCCACTGTATGAGGAAGTTACTAATCATAATCAAGGACATGGAATCTTCTCAACCCAACAATACATTCCTTAGTCAAGATTTGTTGAGTATGAAACCTATAGATTCCTGCCAACTGAGCAGACTCCTTCCATTATTTTTCAGGAGAGAATTTCATAAAATAACAAGTCAAATCATATCTCGGATATTCTGAGAGAAACTTATCCTAGCTCATACCTGAAATGGAAGATGAAATGATTGGATCTCAAGTTGAAAAATGAGAGAATACTCAGGAATCCACATAGATTGCTCACATGATTGATCATAAAAAAATTTTGGAGGATAACATTTCGAGAATAAGTAAGAGTTATGAATTACTTGAGAATAAATTTAGAAATTTCACTGACCAAATAATTTCTTTTTATGGTGGCACAGGTATGGAAGTGGAAGATAGAATTATTGGATCTCAAGTTGAAAACCCCGAGAATACTCAGCAACCCATTCACCCTAGGGATGACTCTGACATCGACACTTCTGCATACTACCCTTAGGGATGAATCTAACCCCACATATCTAATCTCCTCATCTACTTGGGAAAATGACTCATCTACACACCACACCAAAAATACAAAAAAAATCGAAAAATTCGAAAACACCCAAAAAATGAAAAAATTAAAAAAATCTTTAAAGATTGAAAGAGGAGGAGATTTGAAAATTTTGGATCCTACTCCGAGGGAAGCACTTGATAAAAGATCAATTTTTGAACTTCTCTTAAATCAGGCCATTGAACACTTCCCCCGACTTGTAAAGATTTATAAAGAGTAAATTAATGTTGAAAAAGTTAGGCGAGATGAGAACACTAAAAGACATATCTTGTCAGTGGCCACCTCCTTGTATTGAGGAGAAAGATCAAGAGCCATAGAATGAAGCAGTTGCCCAGATTTGACTATGGAATCAAAGACACATCATTTACCTAGGCTCGAATCGATGACGACTCACCAATTAATATCCTCCCGACCTATGTATTTTACAAGCTCAAACTCGGACCTATCAGGAAGATAAGAGATATCGTTCAACTGGTTGATCGATCGATAAAGCGGCCTAGAGGAATCATTACTGTCATCATAACATTCCAAGATGCTCTGCTAAAGGTGGACTTCATGATCATTGATATTGAGCATAAGGAGAATTCACACAGTCTCCAATCATTCTCTGAAAGTCACTCTTAGCCTTAACAAAGGAAATTATAGAGTGCGGGACTTGAGAAATCAATTTTATAGCATTGGGAGTACTTTGATCTCATCCAGTCTTTGAAGAACCATGATATTCTGTGGTGACCAACAAAGACGTCAACAGCGGTAACCACCAAGCGGTAAAAGAGCCCTACCCCGCTACTACTCCTAAGATAGCGGTTGTTGAACTGGCCATTAGTTCAGAGACTCTCCCCACTCTTCCATTTCCCACTGCTATGACAATTCCCACTGAGGAACACCGAATATATGACTTCTTATATGATCATGAAACATATGCAAGGGCTTACCTTGAGTCAGATATGATCTTATCTTAACACCTTAACCAAATCGATCCGACTCAGTAGTGGACCAGTATTAAGACAACTAAGAACAAATATGTATGACGTGCACCGATCAGGGAGGAATATTTCAATGTAATTCATCTGGAGACTCGATTGTAAACAACTTACTCCCAGGAACAACACATTCACAAACAACACGAACCACAATTATCATTCCGATTGCTCCTTCATCTAGAAAGAAAGTCGCCTTTGACATGTCGGAAAAGGAACCTTCTGATGATTCCTCATCATGTCCGGATAAGATAATCCTTATGAGTGAGGTTAGTTCAGTAGCTTTGAAGCCTTATCTGAGAAAGCAACTGATTATCGACCCCCGTTGGATGACTCCTGTCCCTCACTACTATTCCTCAAGAGCCAACTCTTCGGGTTTAACTAAATATACCAGAATAATCTCTTATGCCCATAATGAGACTGGCGCTTTATTCTTCCTAGGATGAATCGCTTGACTCGAAGACTATAGCACCAATTGATAAAGAAACTTAAGAACATGAACATATGGAGTGCCTCCACCTTTATGTATTATTCTTCCGAGGATAACTCCGATGATGGTTGAGTATCATCTGATTCATACGCTTCATCTACTCTCCAGCATGATTTTCCTGAAAATAACTCTGACAATAGTTGGTAATCATCATCTTCATCTTCTTCTTATCATTACGATCTCCCACCATTGGCTCACAAAAAGATCTTCCGAAAATCACCTTAAACATCGGTAACCCTCCCTCCCTCCTAACACCATTGATCTCTGTGTACATCTTCTTCCTCAACTTAGGCCAAGGTCTAATTATAGGGGGGACAGATGCCATCCTTATATACTACTTTCCTCACCCAATCTCTCTCTCTCTGTTGCCCCTTTTCTACCCTTGTTCTGTACTTAGGCTGCCAGAGCCTAAGTATAGGGGGACCTGATGCCCACTATGTATACCCTCCTCTGTCTATTTCCACATCCTTGCCCACCTCACTTTTCACCCCTCTTCTATACTTAGACTATTCTCAGCCTAAGTATAGGGGGGCATGCCAACTTGTGTTTTTATTTCTTTTCACTCTCTTACGCTTAGTCTGAGATATGTCTTCTTTGCGCTTCTTGTGCTCTGAGAGCATAGAACTCCCTAAAGTATAGGGGGTGTATATATACAATGTATATATTTTACCCATAGCTCGTACTTTTGCGTAAGTATGTATTTATAGGATGGGTAACTAACTTGTAAAAAAATAGAGTTTTGCAACTAACACTGAATGTGTCCAAATGTGTGTGCAACCAAAATTTTGGAAAAAAATGGCTTCTTACTCATTTTTGCATTAAAAAAAAACTTTTGCATAAAAAAGAGAAAGAAGTCACAAAATGTGCATCTTTTGACTCATAGAGTCTAACCTGGTCTCGTCATTCTAGGTACGACTCTGGAATAGGGAATTAATTTGTACTCCCGCACTATGCACTTAGCTCAACTAAGACAAGGTGTTGGAAGACTGTGTGAGTTTCTTTTCTGGTAGCGTAAACATCTAAAGACCGGAGTATGGGTTGAAATAAAGCTTCGGAAAAGGGATGGATGACCGGGCATAATTTTTTCTAAGACCCCAAAACATGTAAGTAAAAAAAGATTCCATATCCGTAGAGGCACAACAAGATCGATGTAGAGCTACCAAAAATCCAAACACAAAGAAGCCAACTACCAAATAAATATTTGACCAAAAAGGTCCAAGCATCAAGAAAACCTGCAAATCTTGGTGGAGACTTGGCTAAATTGGACAGCTTCACAAGGAGAGGTAACTGCAATGGCTACCCTACAGTTCTTTCCTCCTTCTTCTAATTTCTGCCTCTTCGATTGTGAACACAACGTGACATACCTTAGAAATAAATACCTGACTCCCCAAGGATGAGTTATTGGAGAGGAGGTTTGGATGGTAGTCTGGCATCCTGGATGAGAAGAGCTAAAAACCTTTCACACACATGAGTCGATTGTTCAATGTTCACGGGGTATGTTTTGGGAGGAGGATTGATCTATGATTACTTCGAAGCCGAAACCGTGACAATGATGTGTAGAACTTGAAGGCTGTTCATTTTCAAACCCTAATTCTCATAGAAGTTCTGCCAAACTAATATCACAAAGGTCGTATCTAGTTCCATTTTCACCTTCTGCTCATGGTCTTGGGATGGAACCCAATCTCATTTCACCTCATTGCATTTCTTTAGACACTCGGGGACGAGCATGGTTTAACTATAGGAGGATGAAGAATCTCAGATTCATGACTTTAAAAATGACTAATTAAGCTCAGATGCTCAATATTCATTCGAATTTCTTCATTTATATTGCATATTAGCATTCATGCATGTATAAATAATAATTGCATTTTATCATTCATTATTGCACATAAAATAAGAAGCTAAAAATCCCAGCCCAATTAACCTGTAAAATAGCCTAACTTCCCTGATTTTTAACTAATTCATGCTAATTCCAAATGACTTGAAACCACGTCCACTGTATACAAATTACAAACAAGAATAAATGAAAAGTACAAAAAAATCACTAATATAAATAAGTGGACCAAAAACTCAAACCCTAATTCAAGGATTTCCGGACTAAAGCGCTAATATCTTCCTCATACAGTGTCCGATTTGATCCTAGTCACTTTTGAACCAATGTACGTTCAATTACCTTCAACACAAGATTGCGTTCAAGTCCATTAGAGCTCATATGTGAAAGTTGGATTTTAGGCCTCTTTTGTACATTTTGTATTTTAGCATTTTTTGACCTATTATTTTATGTATGTATTTATTTTTTTATTTCTTTTTTTATTGTCTTTGATAAAAGTTTTATTGAAATGTTCAACAAAGCAAACCCAAAATGAGCTTTAAATCAAAGAAAGTAACTGAGTCCGAGTCTTCACTAACTGCCAGTATAAAAGTCCCCTTTCTCATATTTTATTTTACTTCTTCATTGTCCTAAGTAATAAATCTAAAAAAATATATTAATGTGTAAATATTTATCTTTGATTTTATCATTTTTTTCTTGATTTTTATCCTATTTAAAAATGATAAAAAAATTACACTACCCAAAAATTAAGGTATTTTATGTACATAGAACACGCTCAAAAATACCACTTTGTGCAAATGATCTATTTTGGTTTTGGTCCCTTCATTAAAACTGTAGATCTCATTGAGACAAGCAACTTTTGTGAAGAAAAGTTATCGATATGAGGTTGTATGCTATTCATTCTGGATTTTTATTTTCTTTTTATTTCTAAATTTTCTGTAACAGACACGTGGCTGCTCCTGGTGCCGCCACGTGTCACTCATTTTTCGCATTTCTTTTTCATAAAAAATCTATTAACAAAAAAATAAAAAAATAAAAAAAATAAAAAATAGCACGTGGCATATATCTGGTTGTCCGATCTCGGTTGATCGGACAACCACTGTACGCCATCCCCCATCCTCCATTCAACCGATCCCTTTCCCAATTTGGGCGCGCCACCGCACACAACCACCAATCAACCCATTCTCCGTGATTGCATCTCCCAATAAGATCACCTCCTTCTCCTTTCATCTTGCCGCCGCTTTCCATCTTTAGCCAATCACCACTCCTCATCGCATCTCATAGACGATCGCGTCCACACATCTCGCTCAATCTCACCCATCAAGATGCCTTCCCAAATCGATCGTCGCCTCCTATGCTATAAGAACCTCATTGTCACCCCTCGTTTAGGGCATCTGCTGACTGAACCCATAGCAGAGGAGGACCGGTGGTGACATCCTGGCCCTCCTTCTTCCTTAGTGAGGTCCGGCCCTCCAAGGCGGTTGCAGAACTCCATACTCTATGGTGGTCTCCCCAGCTTCGGTCTCTTGGCCGTTGAGCTACATCCGGCACCACATCATCGCACCTCCACCATATTCCTCCACCCGCAACTCCGTTAATCTTCCCTATGTACCCCTTCAAATACTCCAACAATCAGTCCTCCTTCGTGGCAACCATTCTTCGGATGTGGAGCTCCGCCCAGTGTTTTGTTATTCACCATACCTTCATTGGGCCACACATTTGACGACAGGAGACCCATCTCCAGGAGATAGCTTCACATCTTCATCGACTAGTGGCTACTTCCACGACAACACTTCCTTATCCTCCTGGACTTCACCACCACCAGGAGCTTGCTACTTCACCACCGCCAGGACCTCTGCTATGAAAACCAACTCTGCCTCCTCTTCATCGACACGATGTCGGTCTGCACCGCCCTCCTCCGCTCTCTCCCCGCCTCTCGCCGACCGTGAACTATCAGGCGAGAAGATCGATGCCCTCCCAAGTGCCACACACGTGAGGAGGGAACGCCAACATAGAGCATCCCATGCCCAAGTGATACGCACGTGCGGGGTGGGTTAATTGCATTGAGGCCCTTGGAAATACGCCATATTCATAGCTGCCTCCAACCAATCAGAGTGTCACGTGCCACATACGTGTCCCATCTGTAATTCTGCTGAGATACCCCTTGGGGTGTAAGTAATTATGCTCTAGACCCTTTACTTAGTTATTGTAATTGCAAACAGACCCTTGTGTTTCACTTTCTATTTGAATGACATTACTGCATCGTTTTATTTATAAAAATTGCATTGTGGTCTTCAATTAAATCTGTACAACATGGCATGTTAGTGATATTTTTATGGTCTATTGTTAATTAATAATTAATATTCTTATGGAAAATTGCATATTTTGCCCATTCCGTGCTTAGAAATTCATGTTTAATTACCCATAATTCTAAAAATGTCCAAAAAATCAAGAATAGTGGAATAAATTGTGGTAAAAAAGAATTGCATTTGCATGCATATTTTGCTCTATAAAAATTATTTTATGCATTTCATTAAATAATTTTTAATAGGTATTAAATTCAAAATTTTTAATTTTTAATAAGAATAAATAGGCATTAAAAGTTGTTACTTTAATTTTATTTCTTTTTATTTATTTTTCTTTGACAAAAGTTTTATTTAAATGTGCAAAAATCCAAATCCAAAATGAGCTTAAAATCAAAGAAACTAACTTAGTCTGTGTCTTCACTAACTGTTTGCACAAAAGTCCCCTTTCTAATATTTTACTTTATTTCTTCATTACCCTAAGTAATGGAAATCTGACAAAAATAGATTGATGTGTAAATATTTATTTTTGATTTTATCATATTTTTTTATTATTTTTTCTTATTTAAAAATGACAAAAAATTACAATACCAAAAAATCAAGGTATTCTATGTACATAGAATACCCCAAACATATCACTTTGTGCAAATGGCCTATTTGTTTTAGTCTCTTCATGAATGCTGTAGATCTCATCGAGTCGAGAAACTTTCATGTAAAACATTTTTCGATCTGAGGTCATTTGCTATTTATTGTAGATTTTTCTTTTCTTTTTATTTTTGAATTTTCTAGAGCTGACACGAGGCAACTCCGGGAGCTACCACGTGCCCCTCATTTTTTGCATTTATTTTTTCTTAGAAAACTATTAATTAAACAATAAAAAATAAAAAATAAAATACCGCATGGTATACATCTGGCCGTCCGATCTCGGCCTATCGGACGACCACTGTACGTCGTCCATCTCACCGTCCGATCTAGGCCTATCGGACGGCCACTGTACGTCGTCCCCATCCTCTATTCAGTTGATCCCTTTCCCAATTTGGTTGGCGGTGCCACCACACACAGCTTGCAATCATCCCAATCTCCGTGATCACGTCTCCTTATCAGATCACCTCCTACTCCTTTCATCTTGCCGCCGCTTTCCATCTTCAGCCAATCATCACTCCTCATCGCATCTCGCAGCTGATAGCGTCCATGCATCTTGCTCAATCACCGTCGTCAAGACGCCTTCCCAAATCGATCGTCACCTCCTCTGCTATAATAACCTCATCGTTGCCCCTCCTCTAGGGCATCTGCCAACAAAACCCATAATAGAGGAGGACCGGTGGTGACAGCTCGGCCCTTTTCCTTTCTCGGCGAGGTCTGACCCTCCAGCGTCGTTGTAGAACTCCATCCTCTACAGCGGTCTGCCCAGCTCCGGTCTCTTTACTGTTGAGCCACATCCTACACCACATCATCGCACCTCCACCGTATTCCCCACACACAACACTGTTAATCTTCCCCATGTACCCCTTCGAATACCTGAGCCATCAGACCGCCTTTGCCTCGGCCATTCTTCGGACATGGAGCTCTGCCCCGTGTTCAGCTATTCACCATACCTTCATCGAGACACACTTTTGACAGCTGGAGATCCATCTTCAGGAGACAGCTGCGCATCTTCATCGGCTGGTTGCTACATCCACGACACCACTTCCTGCTCCTCCTAGACTTCACCACCACTAGGAGATTGCAACTTCGCCACTGCCAGGACCTCCACCATGACAACCAACTCCACCCACTTCCTCTTCATCGACACAACGCCGGTCTACACCACCCTCCTCTGCTCGCTCTCCGCCTCTCGCCGCACATGCGGGGATAGTTAATTGCGTCAAGGCCCTTGGAAATGCGCCTTTTTCCCATCTGCCCCTGCCAAACAGAGGGTCATGTGTTACGCACGTTTCCCCTCCATAATTTTGCCGAGATATCCCTCATGATATAGGTAATTACGCTTTAGCCCCTTTACTACATCTTTTTAATTATTGTAATTGCAAATAGACCCCTGTATTTCACTTACTATTTGAACTACATTACTTCATCATTTAATTTATAAAAAATTACATTGTGACCCTCACTCAATTCTCTACAACATGGCAAGTTCGTGATATTTTTATCGTCTATGGTGATGAATCTACAATTCATCATCTTAATTCATTTATTTTAGCTTAAAATCCCTTATAAAATACTTGTATATAATACTAACTCCATATTCTTACTAACTTGCATCTGTGTAAATATTGTACATATATTGTTATTTTAACCTAAAATAAATAAATAAATAAATAAAGGAAAAATAAAGAAAATAAAAAAAGAGACTATATATATGTAATAGATACAAGCTGATCCGAACCTTGAGAGAAGGTCAAGACTTGACCTGATCGACCAGGAATAAAGTAGGGGGTGATAGGGTCCTTAATCAGAAAATCCAAAAAATGTGCTAAAAATATTTTTCTATGTATATTTGTATACTTATACTATTTAATTTGCACATAAATTGACCTCAAATAAAATAATTTCAAAACAAAAGTTGTACATAAAAATGTTTCTTAAATAATAAAGATGTTTGTAAAATAAAATTATGTACAAAATAAAAGTAACCACATCCGGAAAGAGCCTTAAAAAGATAATTGAAAGACCAATTCCGACTCCATATGAACTCAAATTGAACCAAACTCACTTCTATTGTATTCTAAATTAAATTATCTTTAAAGGAGTTATGGTTTCATAATTTTTGGAGTTACGGTTGAAAAGATAGTTTTCTAGGGTGGTTTTTGCAATTTAACCATTTATTTATTGTATTTATTTAATTTTTTGTACATATTATATTTTTAATAATTGTAAATATTGTTCACTGTAGTTTACAGTAGATAATTTTCTTTTTTTTAAAAACTTATTAAAAAATTATCTCCTTATTTGTACATGCGTATAATGTACATTATGTATATATGATATGTATAAAATTAACCTCCTTATATACAAAATCACCAGAAAAATTAATATCTAACATTAAAATAAGTATAATTACTAACATTTATTTTATTTATTTATTTATTTGATTTGAAAACCTACCATGTATATAAGATATTATTATATACCTTAAATAACCACCATTAAGGTGGCTAATTAATTTTTTTAATTAATTATTTTATTAATTGATTTAACTCCAAATTTTATTTTTTAATTAATTTAATTATTTAATTTTTTTTAATTCCACCACTAACTCCCTTCCTTACTTCATTCAAATTTTGAATTTCAAAATTCGTTGTATTTTCTATTTAATTGGCTCCTCTTCCCTCATTCTCACTTGATCAATCTTTGGTGAGAGGAGCCTATTCTCCACAAGTCTTCCTATTGCAGAGAGATGCCTAACCTCCGAGCTATCCGGTGATAGCGAGTCAGCCTTCGTCGAGGCCATCACGACATTTTCCGCTCCCATGGTGAGATCCATATTTTTCTTCTCTTTTTTTATCTAAGTTAATCGTGGTTTAATTTTTGTGTTTCTCATTTTGTTGTCAAATTTTTAATCGTACTTAGTCATTAATCATTGTTCACCATGACCTGATTCCGATTCGATTTCCATATCATACTCTTAATCCCTACGCAAGTTCACATTCTATCTCCTGTAGTCTCTCATCTCCGACAACATACGGTGGTCGGAGAATCAGTTCCAATGCATGACCTACGCCAGAACTCTCTCGCTCACTAATCCTTAATTATTTGATTTTCTTAGACTGAACCGTCGTGCTCGATTCATTAATCTCTTTTTATTGCAGGACTACAGAATTAAAAAAAAAAGAAAAAAGGAGCATCTGCTGTTAAAAAAAGGAAAAAATATAGCTCCTATTCATAAATAAAATGTACAAAAAAATAAAAAGGGACCGATGGCAGGTCTGCCAACGCCAGCCCCCCGCTCCTGGCGCACCACCGATCACCCCCAGAATCTGCGGAGAGAGAGCTCTACCTTGATCTGTGCAAGAGCCCAACCACCTGAGGCCCGCTGCTCCTCCTTCGCCTCAGGGGCGTCACCACCACAGCTTCTACCGTTTGCCACGCCATCGTCCGAGCGGACACCCTCAGCCCTACGCCGACCAGCAGCAGCTGTCTTCACCCCACGGTTGCCAGCAACACCCCCTCTGCCAACACCCGCGTGAGGTTCGCCGACCTCCTCCATGTCATCTCCTCCTCAACGCTGGTCGCGCGAGCGGCGGATGCTCACCGGATTATCCTCTTCCCGCTAAAGCCCCTCCACCATTCAACGGATCAGCAAACCCTGCCAGCCCACCGCTCCCCCTCGCGCCAGTGCTAGGTCCAGCATCTAAGCCTCCTCTCCTAGGCTCCCCTCCGCTTGTTTCCTGGAGAAGCCCTCCTCCTAACCGCTGCCATCCAGCCTCAGCCACCTGCTAGCCACGCCTCCGCCGCAAGGCACTACCCATGCGAGCGTGCGCCACCAGCCAACCCCCGATCGCCCGCCACCCTTTCCCTCCTTGAGAGCGAACGAAGAAGGCCTTTTGGAGTGGAAAGACAAAACGCAAGAGGAACCCTAAAATTATTTTTTTGAATAAAGTACAGACATGCCCTCCAAAATTTCCAGATTTATGCATATGCCCCTACCTCTCCAGATCACGTGCAATGCATGTTTCCATTTGGGTAATTTACGATTTCTATCCTTAATTTATTTTTTGTTATAGTTTAATGCAAAGACTTGAATAATTGCTTTTTAGTCCCTATTTTACAAACTTTATTTTGAATACTTTTTATCATTGGAAGAAAGGTCATTTGCTGCTCAATAAATTCCTTAAAAATCAAGTTAGACTCATGTTGTGTGAATCTTCTTTGTATAAAAATTCCATTGCATTTTATTTTTATTTGTTATTATGAAAAAATCAAAAACACCGCATTTTCTTTATTTGGGAATTTAAAAAATCCTAAAAATTCAAATATTGCATTAAAAATTCCAAAAAAATAGATTAGTTCTTTTTTATTGTCTTTTAATTCCTACCCACTTTTCACACCATATATATTTATAAACTAAAAAAATGCAAAATATTAAAAAATAAAAAAAATCATAGAAAAATGTAGAAAACCCAAAAAATGTGATCTTAGTTCCTATTTGTAGACAATTTCCTCTAATTTTTTAGAAAAATAATTGCTGCAATTTTCGATTTCATTTCATATTTTAAATTGCGAAATAATCCTATTTGCTCACTATTTGCATTTTCTCCTATTTTTATTCATTTTAAAAATAAAAAATCTCTAAAAAGTTACAAAAACAGTAAAAAATCATATAAACACAAAAACATTTCCTTTAGACATTTTGAGCATTTTTGTTATATTTGAAAAACCTAAAAAGGAAAATTGCATTTCTTCGATGCATGAATTTGTTTTGAAAATCATATTTCTGAACATTAAAATCATTAAAAATTTGAAAATCAGAAATTTAAAAATAAAAAAAAAAATTTTAAAATAAAAAGATAAAAATTTCATAAAAACCAAGGTACTTAGCATTTGAGATTACTTTTTCCTTTCAATGAATTTTTTCGATTATTAGAATAACCGGCTGGATTTGTAGCCTGCCTGAGTTCGATCCTATTGCTATACAAGTAAATTAAATAGCAAAATTTCTCTTTCTAGACATTATTTTTTTTGTAATTATTTCAGCTTGAGATTTTTTTGTTGCGGGATATTTGGGTTGCAACGACAATTGCACACATTTATTTTACATCTGAATTTAAACACCCAAAAATCTCTCCTAACAAAATGGCGCCGTTGCTGGGGAAGCACGATGGAGGTAGTTAGGTTTCTCTTTTGAACTATTATTCTTGGTTGTAAATATTTATTTATATTTATGGACATTATTTCATTGTTCATATCACTGTATTTATTTAATTTTTCCTGCTCATATTTTATAATTGTGTTTCTTACACATTATTTCTTTCCTTTTTCTTACGAGGGACCGCACAGTGAAGGAGGCAATCCTAGGATAGTCGAAGCACCCAAGCTAAGCGGAGGCGACATGTTTCTTCTTGAAGCCGCAGGAGAGTGTAGGAGGAGGAGAAGAAGATATTGAGAGAGACCATAATTTGGAGCATAGATAGTTTTGATTTACTTTAGCATTCATTTTAGTCATTTGAACTCTTGTAAACGGACATTCATTTGTTGTGGCGTCTATTTCGCCAAGTACCTGTGCACTTGGGGGACCTCACCGGTTTTGTTTTAATCATCGTATTATTTTTTTGTTAACAAGGATTTTGTGAGCCACCTATTGATTTCTTTATTAACTTGCTTGAGCCAGGTAATTAATTAAGTACGAATCCCTTAACAAAAATTTTTGTACCTATAGAATAAAGTGTATTGGACTTAGTCAAATTAACTTGTTCTCGCCCGCTAATAGAAGATACTGCCAAGACGGTTCACTTGCATCATATAGGTTAGTTTTTTTTTCTGTATTTAAATTCTGTGCGGAACATTTTGCTTATAGAGTGCTGGCGACAAGGTACACATCTCTAACCCATGCATGCATCATTGTGTTTAATCGCACATTGGCAATTCCGATCTTCGTCCTTGTTTTCACTCACATAAGTTAAAAAGAAAATTGGACACTCGGTAGGCGATTCATTGAAAATATTCAAACCATTTGACAACTACCTAAAATTCAGGACTGCTAAAGAAAACTCAACCCTAAAATAAACGTAAGGAAAAATTCATTATTTCGGTGAGAGTCATCCCCTCCTTGTTTGATTTATCTATAGTGAGAGAGAGACCCGGACACTAGGATAGGCCACACCCGAACTCTCTTCAGACCACTGGTCTTGTGATTAGTTGGTCTCCAGTGAGGACTTCACCGGGTAGCCGGTAATCGATCCGAGACTACCTTAGCAGAGTGGGTAGATCAGGTAGCTGATAAATGGTCCGCACCCGTACTGGCTAGGAAAAACTAGTTGTGAGATTGAGACAGTCTCTTGGGAGCATTGGGTTGCTAACAGCTCGCTTAACTGCTCTGATAGATTGATTTCTCATCAAACTCTAAAACATGACAAGATAATTGACCGAGCTTTCACGGTGAAGCGAGTTGAGTAAGTGAATTGAGGGGTGTGTTTTTTGTGTATATTGTTTGTGATTGATTGTGTGCATACTCGATCCTTACTTGTGCCTATTTTCTTTGCATAGCCATTGAGTTGACTATCGTGTTCTCTGATCCCCATCTTTTGTTCTGGAAATGTCTAACTGGTGTGATTTTAATCCGACCTTTGCAGATCCCTCGCACCGTCCAGCCAGTCCACTTCCCTTTTTCCAGGAGGACTTTCCTCCTAGTTTTTGTATATATCAACCTAACCCTTTATTACAGGAATCAGACTTTGATTTTCATCTACTCTAATTCCAATCACCAGATCTTGGTATTTATAGTCACCTTTCATGATGTCCACACTTGAGACCCTGAACCAGATGATGGAGCATATAAATTCAAGGATTAGCAATCTATTTAACATAAATAAGAGCTAGAATGATACTCCACTATTTGAGGATATGGATTCACTTGAGGATAATCATGAGAGCTTGCAATCATCCAAAATATAAAAAATGAGAAAATTTTAAAAATCCAAAAAGATTTCAAGAGACACATTCTTGATTCATTTTGTGAGGAGAGGGCACCCATGCCAAACCATTTTCCCACACATTCATTGACCACATGTTCTACCTTTGAGCCCGAGGATGCCACTATACAGACTGCTCTTGGCAATCCTCATGTATATGCTGATTCTGATCTCCTCCCTTGTATGGAGGAGGTACAAAAATTCAAAAAAAGTTGACTGAACCTGAAGTGGTGGACACCATTCATGATATCATTAAAGCCCTACTTCACCAGGCCATGACCCATTTATCTGCTCCTCAACACAAGAAGAGAAAGCAAATGAGTAGATCTGAATGTCACATCTTGACCATGGTTACTGCCCATGCCATCTCTCACCGTTCACATTTTAAGAAAGGGAACACTGCCACACCTCTTGTGAGTTGCTCCATCTCTGACTATTCATGTGATAACACTCTCCTTGATGGCAGTGTGCCAATCAATATAATACCCTTCTCTATGGTACAGTTTCTTCATCTCGGGCCTCTCAAGAAACCAGGATGATAGTTCAAAGCTGATGGATCTATCCAGAGGCCGAAGGGTATTCTAGAAAACTTTCTCATTCTCATTCATGGCACGAACTTCACTTTTGATTTTGTTGTATTCCCCAAGGAGACCTCCACCTCTATGGAGCACCCTCCAATCATCATGGGACGTCATTTCCTCACCTCTGCGAGAGACGTTATTGATTATGGATCAGGAGAGATTAACTTCCGTTCTGATGTAAGGAGCGATGTATTGATCACTACACCAATTACTAACCAGAGATCTGCATCCCATGTGAGTGTGACCACATAGCCAACCCCAAGGATTTTGACCTTGATGATAATATCAAAGGTTTTTGATGTATGTTGGATGATACTGAGACCCAAGAATTTCTCTTCAAGGAGGAAAACTCAGAAAGCATAGAGTTGGGAGTTCCCCCTTCTGGTACGCGGTGATGCATTGATGACATTTGTGGGATTCACGTAATAGACACCCTAGAGCGGAAGGCAGACACTGAGAGTAGACAAGACAAACATGATTTGACTACTTTTACTGATGAGTCTGTTCCTACTCACCTTTATTTAGATGAGACTGATAAGGCTAAATTTGATTTGATTACTTTTATAAAGAAATTCATGCCTTTTGATGAAGATGAAAATCCAGTAGAGGCTCGTCAGGCTGGAATTGATCTTACTTTTTCTGATAATGAGTTCGAGCCTTTTTACTTTGATGTTTACAAGACTTCCCAAGCAAGACATGACCACACTACTTCCATTGACCGGTTCATGCCTGAACACTTTGAGATCACTGAGGATACACTCTTAGTCGATCCTAATATATTTATGTCTAATGCTTACCCCAATATCGACCTACACCTTGTCAGATCCATTCCTCAGCGATCTCGCAAGAAGTTCCATTTTCGACCTTCTTGATCTTTATACATCCACTCCTATTGTATATTCGCTTTCGTTTACCTCCATACATCCACCGTATCGCTCATCCACCCCATTTTCGTTTATGCCTAACTTAGGATGTACTTTGTCCAAAGTATGGGGGGTGGACGAGCTGAGTGTTGTTCATATTTGTCCTGTTCATCACTCCATTTGTTTCATGTACATAGGATTATTTGATCCTAAGTATAGGGGGGATTACTGACTTCTATTCATTTCATCTTTTCTATGAATCATTGCAGCATAGGAGTCTTTTCACTTTTCTATACTCAGCACGAGTTATGTCTTCCTTTGCCGCTCTCTGATCACTATGAGGACATAGTTCGGGCTAAGTATAAGGGGTTGTCATATATATTGTATATATAGTTCAGACATAACTCGTATTTTTTAAATACATTTTTTTGGGATATGTATATAATTTCGTAAAATCCACGTGTGTATAAAGACTTTGGTCACTTTTTATTAAAAAAACATAAAAAAACCAAAACAAACGTAAAAATAAAAAAAATAAAAAAATTCCTTGTATATGCTTGTATATATTTTACTAACCCATTTCCCTTAAAAAACCTAAAAACTACAAAACCAAAAGACTATAAAAATTTACAGAGAGTATTGACATTTAAATTAAGTCTCGAATAAAGTTGAAGAATGGAGCTTAGTTGGGCCTTAATCCACTTAATTTCAGAGGAACCATATAAGAAATGGAATTAATACTTTGCAGGTCCTAGCGATTAATTCTTTGAGTCCATAAGACTTTGTTCACATGTCGTCTTGATTAGTCTATATAGAATATTTAACAACAAACGCATGATTTTTTCAGACCATGGCTTATCTTGGACAAGCACTCCACACGTAGCTCTTCATGGAAAAGGTAGTAAGGAGGCAGAATCTTTTGTCTTGGAGTAGCATACAAGGTTAGTAAATCTAGGTGGAACCTCTCGTCTTCCTCTAGGGAGGCATTGAGATCTTAAGATAGGATGTTGTGGGGTTGCAATAATGCTTCGAAAGAGGGATAATCTACTATCTTAAGAGGAAAAACTCCTTATGTACATGTTGCACCTTGTATATATTTTTAAAAAACAAAGAGAGAGAGAGAGAGAGAGAAATGCAGAATCTCCAATAGTGGACAGGCCTGATTGAAAAGTAAAATGCTTGTCAGAGTATATATACAAATGAAAAAAATTATAATAAGAGCTTCAAAGTCAAATTTTTGTAAGCTCGTAGCTGGATGACTTGACGACACTAGTCATGCATCAAAGGATAGGTAGCTACATTGGTTACCGTCCATTCTTTTCTCCATCTCTCTTCTTGAGCTGGTTGTTCTTCAACTCAGAAGAGAATAACCCCGCTCCTCGAGGAAATAGTTGCTAGATCGGGGGGCTAGAGTTACCTTGTTGAGAGGGGTTGTTTCTTTGCTACTTTTGAGATGGGGAGCTATATTTCACTTACACCGTAGAAGTAAGGATTCATTGTCAGAAGAATTTGTGTATGCAGATTTGTTCTGACCTGACTACTGAGGAGACTTTAATAGGAGTCTTGTGGAACTTAAAGGCTGCTAGCTTTTATATCCATTTCCCATTAAGGTTCTATTGATGTGATTTTATGTGGTTTAAAAAGTTGTTTTTACCACGTCGTTGTTGTTCCACGCAAAACCGCAATCAAACAGATAAAATACAACTACGAGCATGAAATATGTAAGCAAAAAGTATGCGGCAAGTAGAGGTTTGAATCCACGGAGACTAAACAAATTTGCAATTTTAATTTGACATTTAACACATTGAATGATAAGTGAAATATACGAAATACAACTTGGAAAGGAATTACTTCAAACAAATGCAATCTAAGCAATATGGAAAGTAAATGTAAAGCATGAAATACTCGGAATAAAAGATGGTTCAAGAGTTTAGATGCAAATGACATATACCTAAACTAGAGAGAAGGAAATAGTGTTTCTCATTCACGCATGAAGCCGTTGCACTTTGTTGTTCCCCTACGACAACGATGATAGCTGCTGGATGAGAAGTGGGATGGAGCGACAAACGCTCTGAGTATGGGCTGGAGGTAACCGCTGGAGTGTCGGGGAAGAAGGGGCTGCGATCAGTGGCTGCTATGCGCACGAGAAGAACATTGGTGCGCAGTGGCGGAGATGCACTGAAGAGGACAGCTGCTGTGTGCGGTTGGAAGGCTGCTGGACGCTTGGACAGCCGCTGGGGGCTGGAGCGTGGCTGAGGCGCGCACAGCAGGTGGGCTGCGCTAGAGAGGAGATGGCCGATGGCTGGACGCACAGGCTACTGGATGTGCAGCGGAATGTGCGTGGAGAGAACGTGCGTGAGGAGACGAGAATGGGGAGGGCCTTGTGCGCTACTCCTGTACCTGCCAAAGGAAAAAAACGAGAGAGAGATGGAGAAGGGGAGGAGAGTACGAGTGCGTGAGAGGGGGGCTGTATGCGTGCGTGAAAAAAAAATGAGAGCTAGAGGGAGTATGCGTGAGATAGGGAGAACGAGAGAGGGGAGAGGGGTCGAGTGAATGGGAGGGAGAGTGCCATTTTATAATGGATTTTGCTTGGAGACATGCCATGCAAGTGAAGATAAAATACCATTATTAGTGTAAGGAGAGTTAATTGTTTTTCAGTGGGAATGCATATGTGTAGTCAGCTATGCATGGGAATGGGAGAGTGATTTTTATTATTGCATGGGGAAGGCATATGTGTTGGTGGCTCTTTATAAGGGAATAAAGAATGGAGTTTTTATACTAACTTCCCTCTCTTTTCTTATCAACATAAAATGTTAAAGAAATGTATGCCCATCAATGTGCTAGTTGTTGATTAAAACTCCATGAACTTTTGAGTTATTATTATTTTTTTAGAATAAAGCGAATTTCTTCAGGCTGATGATTTTAAAAAGGGATGATCATTTGGTTTTGGTAAAATAATATTTCCCATTATATAACCATATAGTAGATATTATTGAGAATGGTTAATCAAGATGTAGAATCATGAATGTGTCGATTTTATTCTGTGTAATTTAGAGGTTTTCTCTTGTTGTGTACATGGAATAATTTGGACATAGATTATGTGATTTTGGAGTTTATAGATCAATCATTCAGGTTGTATATCACATAATTTGATCATATTATCTCTGTATATATTGTAATCATCACACCCCCATACTTAAGTCTTGCTAGTCCCGAGCAAGAATAAGAAAAGAAATAATGAAGGACAAGGAGAATAGCCAAGATAGATCTGGTGAGGGTTTGCAGCACACCCTCCCACAAAGTCTTTGAATATTCAGTCCCTAACCACACAATTACACAAACTTCAGTAGAGTTGACCCGTGGATTAATGATTTGTTTGAATCATCTACTTGACTCAAGTTTTGTAGTTTCAACAGCCTCTCAATTCCAACAAAATCAGACATGGTTTCAAAAGGTCGATCAAGTCAGCTCATCCCTAAGAAACATGTATTCCCTTTGACCTTGAATGGATATAAATAGTGTTAGAGATGTTTTAGCTTTCGTGAGTCAAGAGAATGAGCTAACAATACAATCTATCAAGGTACCGAATGATTCCCTAGTCATATAGCCTCAGTCCTCACCTGAATTCAGGCATATTCTCTTTTCACCCAAGTATGTCAGCATAAATAAATAGGTCATACTTCTTCGGAAAATGGGAATTAACTTTCATGGTTTTCCGTAGACCGCTTTGGTCTGTTGCTCTCATTCTTTTCTTTTTGCAGAGCATAACCCTGGGCCTCTTTTAAAAATTTAGGTAGCATCATTGGGCTGCTACCACGGCTTTTTGGTGGAGAAGGGTATTTGGTGGTCTTCGTTGCTTTTGCTTTACGTATCTTTGCATGATTGGTGGTTTTTGGCTTTTGTATTGTGATATGCCTTTTTGTGGTGTTTTTGTCTTGGGTTTTGGCATCAAAAGGTAGTATGGGCTTAATATTGACTTTGGAGGCACGATACTGGCTTATTTGCTGACATACTTAGACTAGAGAGATCATGTTGCTCCTGAGTCTAGTTCCTTCATTAGCTATAGATAAGGTTCAGGCATTGGCACAACCAAGAGGGCAACTCCTCACCTCAACTAGATTGTAATTGTATCTCGTATAATAAACTCAATCAAGCTAAGTGCAGTGTGCAGTTGCTTAATATCCATTGAAGAGTTTTAAGAATGCTACTAGTTTCTCAGGTGATCTAGTTAGATACAGAAGTTCATTCACCAGTAGAGTTAGTGGAACTGAGAGAATAAAGTCCATATGGACTTGAAGAAAGCTTAAAAACTCATGCCTAGTGAAATTCTGATGAAGTTAAGTGGATTAGGGTCAACTCAACCTCAGTCTACGATTTACGCAGTGAAGATCTAATTTCTGAAAATAGGATAAAACTAGGAAGGATGTATTTTTGGTGGTTTTCTTGCTTTTGAAAATATTTTTAGGGGAATTTTTGCAAAAGAGAGTTTTTTTATGAAAGAGTATGCAATTTTGAAAAACTATGCAGACACCCCCCCATACTTAACAGAAACCATGTCCTCATGGTGAAGACAATGTGCACTAGGAGGATCAGAAGGGATCTGAAATGTATTTTTGTTTTTGTGTGTTTTTTAGAATGTAATGCAGAGGAGTACCCCCATACTTATCTATTGCAATGCAGTGAAAATAAACATGCGAGTAGTAAAAAGATATCTGTGAGGGGAGGCTCACGAGAGTGCATGATTTAACGCCTCAGCTAGGCGATGTGGTGGTTCTTTTTTCCTGCAGAAGGTATGTTGTGCAAACAGGCATAGGAACAGATGGTTCAACAACGGGTTTTAGTCTTTGACCATTGACTCTGAAAGTGGCTTTAGTGTTTGGGTCAGAAATTTCTATCGAGCCATTATCAAATACTTGAGTTACAATGTATGGTCCTTTCCATTTCGATCTCAATTTTCCTGGAACTAACTTCAGTTTTGCATCAAATAGCCACACATTTTGATTTTCCTTGAATGTTTTCCTCGAAATGTTGGCATCGTGCCACAACTTGATTTTCTCTTTGTATAGCAGGTTGTTATCATAGGCTTGTGATCTCAACTCTTCAAGTTCAGATAAGTCCAATAGTTGTCTCTTCCCAGCCTCATCATAATCCAGATGGCATTTCTTGATTGCCCAGAGTGATTTGTAGTGGACCTCTACAGGTAGGTGACACGACTTTCCATAGACTAACCAAAATGGGCTCATACCTAAGGGTGTGTGGAAAGCAGTGCGGTAGGCCCAGAGAGCAGAAGGTAAGTGTTGAGACCAGTCTTTACGATCCGAGCGAACAATTTCCTGGAGGATGGTCTTGATTTCTCGGTTTGACAACTCGGCCATTCCATTAGTCTGTGGGTGATAGGCAGTTGAGACACGGTGTTCGACTCCATTTTTCTTGAGTAAATTCTTAACTGAAGCATTCAGAAAGTGGGTGCCTCCATCACTAATGACCACCTTTGGCAATCCAAATCGAGAGAATAGGTCGTTCAAGAACTTGACAACGGTTGTGCTGTCAGCAGCACGAGTGGGAATGGCTTCAACCCAACGAGAGACGTAATCAACAGCGAGAAGAATGTGTTGGTAACCATGTGATGTGGTGAAAGGTCCTATGAAGTCTATTCCCCAAGTATCAAATATCTCGACTATATGCACGGGTTGGAGGGGCATCATGTTACGACGGGTCATTGTTCCATTAGTCTGACAGGCAGGACAAGATTGAGCAAAATGATGGGCATCTATAAAGAGGGTGGGTCAGTAGAAACCACATTGTAAGACTTTAGCGACTGTGCACTTCCCTGAGTGGTGTCCTCCACACCCAGAAATGTGGCAGTGAGTGAGGACATCCTTGACTTCAGATTCAGGGATGCATCGTCTCCATATCAAATCAGTACCCTCTTTGAAGAGCAAAGGGTCTTCTCAGTGATAATATCGGGCTTGGGCTTTGGTTTTTTCTTTCTTATGTTTTGGCTGATCATCAGGAAATGTGGAAGTGACGATGTAATTGACGATGTCGCCATACCAAGGGAGTTGAGAAACATACATGATACTTTCGTCTGGAAAATTATCAGAAATTGGGATTGTGTCTGTGTTTGGGGAAGGGATTCTTGAAAGGTGATCGACCACGACATTCTTTTCTCCTACTATATCTCGAATCTCTAGATCAAATTCTTGGAGCAGTAAAACCCACCTAGTGAGTCTAGGATTAGCATCGGTTTTTGTGAAGAGATATTTCAAAGCAGAGTGGTCTGTGTAGATAATAATGTGGGATCCTAGGATGTAAGATCAAAATTTCTCTAGTGAAAATACCAGAGCCAACAGTTATTTCTCAGTCATAGTGTAGTTCCTTTAAGCATCATCCAGGGTCTTGCTGGCATAGTGGATGGCATAGGGTTTTCCATCTTTCCTTTGACACAATACTGCCCCAACGACATAATCAGAAGCGTCACACATGATTTCAAAGTCACAGTTCCAATCAGGGGGTTGTAGTATGGGTGCTTCAGTTATGATTTTCCTTAGTGTGTTGAAGGACTCGTATGCTTCCTCGGTGAATGTGAAATCTTGGTCCTTTTCAAGTAGTTTGGTGAGAGGGCGGGAAATTTTTTGAAAAGTCCTTGATGAAGCGACGATAAAAGCCGACATGACCTAGGAAGGACCTTACACCCTTGATGTTCACTGGTGGACCTAAATGAGTGATTGTCTCAAATTTTGATGGATCCACTTCCATCCCTTTTTTGACACAACATGTCCTAACACAATCCCTTGTTTTACCATAAAATGTGATTTCTCCCAAGATAATATCAAGTTCACTTCAATGCATTTCTTGAGGACTCTATCCAAAAATCCTAGTGTTTCCTCAAAAGAGTCTCCAAAAATATAGAAATCAACCATAAATACTTCCATAAAATCGTCGATCATATCAGTGAAAATTCCCATCATGCATCTTTGAAATGTTACTGGAGCATTACATAATCCAAAAGGCATGCAGCGAAAGGCATATGTTCCAAATGGACAAGTGAAAGTGGTTTTGTCTTGATCGTCTAGTGCTATGACTACTTGGTTATAACCGGAATATCCATCAAGAAAGCAAAAGAATTCTTTTCCGGCTAGCTTCTCAATGATTTGATCAATGAATGGCAATGGAAAGTGGTCTTTTCGAGTAGCCTTATTGAGTTTTCTATAATCGACACAGACTCTCCAAGATGTTGCCACCCGAGTAGGGATATCATCTCCTTTCTCATTTTTCACAATTGTTAATCCAGCTTTCTTGGGCACAACCTGGAGGGGACTAATCCAAGGACTATCGGCTATCGGATAAATGATGCCAGCACTCAACCACTTGTATATTTCATTCTTCACAAACTCTCGTAGATTAGGATTCAACCGTCTTTGCATTTCTCGAGAGGGTTTACTGTCATTTTTCAAATATATGGGGTGTGTACAGAATGTCAGGCTTATTCCTTTTAAATCAGTTATTTTCCATCCAATAGCCTGAGAATTTTTTTTCAAAACCTCCATTAGTTGGCTCTCTTGCATATGATTTAGGTTGGCATTGATAATGATTGGTAGAGTGTGAGCATCATCCAAGAAAGCATACTTCAGATCTTTGGGTAGTGGTTTTAATTCAACAGTGGTTGTCAATGGAGTCAGAGTTGTAGTGTTTCCTGAGTCTATTACAGAAATAGTCTCAAATGGTGGTTCCGTCATGGACATGATCATGGTTGAGGTCAATGTAAGTTCAGAGTCTAATGTGTCCCAGGCATTATCAAGCTCGTCAATTTCTTGTCCAGTGAGAGGGCATGGTGGAGCTTCCAGTGCGAGATTCAGATTGTATGTGGCAATTTCATGAGAAGTATTTTTGTAAGTGGATCTAGAGATGTTCAAACTAACCTCTAAAGGGTCTTTGGTGAGATGGATGGGAGAAAAGTCATTTTGTATGTTGAGAACAGCACATCTTTCTATATAACCACAATCTTCATTCTCAGAGTCAATAGAATTGGGTATGATTAGATCAATAGGGACGGTTTTTCCATTGATTGAAAATTCGACTTTGCCCCCCTCATAATCAAAATGTGCCTTAGCTGTAGCTAGGAAGGGTCGTCCCAAAATGATGGGTGTTTCACTCAGTGTGTTGGGGGAATCCATATCATAACAACAAAATTAACAGGAAATTTATGTCCTTGCACTGTGACTATAACATCTTCAAGAAGTCCTATTGGTCTCTTCACAGTGCGATCCGCCATTTGTAAAATCATTGAAACAGGTTTTAGTCTCCCTAAGTCAAAGTGTTCTAGGATGGTGGTAGGGAGAAGATTGATTGAGGCACCATTATCTAATAAGGTGCGCTCGAAGATCAACTCACCAATCGTGCATTTAACCAAAGGTACCCCTGGATCTTTTTTCATGGGTGGTAGGAATTGGGAAATGGCATTTGATGTGGCTTGAGGAAGCACATACTTTTCTTCTTGATTATCCTTTGTCTTTTCTCTTGTTTTCCTTTTTGGTGTGCATTTTTCCTTTAAGAAGCGGGAGAAGGCGGGGACTTGTTCGAGGGCTTTTAAGAGCGGGATTTCAATGACAATGTCCGAGAATAGCTTTTCTAGCTCCGGATTGATGGTGGAAAATCGAGGTTTTCTTCGGTGAAGAGCTTCGGGAAAGGGGATAGCTATGGATGGGGAAATAGGAAGGGGCATGGTTATCTCAGTCAGCTTATCTTCATCATCAACCTCCTCCTCTATGTCAATTTGATCCTCTGAAGCTAGCGGTCTGGTGTAGGCAGAAGTGGTTTTCCCATTTCTCAAAGTGCCAGCATTAGCAGATTGGTTTGGACGGGGTGGGGTTTTGAAATTGACTTGATTTCTAGGTGCTTGTTGTGGGTTCCCTTGGTTTGTCCTAGAACATGTAAAAAATCCTTGATTCTGATTTTGGAAACCAGGTGGTGAGGTGAAAGATCCGACATGTGGTGGAGTTTGAAGTACTCCAGATGAACTAGCCTTGTTAGTGTTGGGATTGGGTAGAGGTTGAGGTGACAAGGCTGGGATATAAGATCCGATTTCGGCAAACTGTCGGGCATTCTCAGAGTTTGCTTTTTGTTGAGCTTCAGTGGCCTGTTGTTGTGCTATAGCCAGTTGTTGTATTGCTTGAGCCAGGGCATCGGAGTTAACTGCAGTGGTGGTGGGTTGAGCTATGGGTTGTGCCATTGGTTGTCTGGGTTGGGTGTGATTCTGGACATGATAGTTGTTCTGTCCATTCCACCCAGAATTTGATTGATCTCTCCATGTATTGTGGTTATTTGAAGGTGCTCCTCCTTGATTTCTATGCACCCAATTCACAGTCTCAGGATTTATGTCTTGATTATGGGTGAATGTGGTGTGGTCAACTTCATGGCTGGTGGGATTATTCATGGCCAACTTTTCTAAGGCTTGAGTCATGAGGTTCATTTGTTTTGAGAGGGTTTCCCATCTATCAGGATTGTCATTGCTAGATCTCTCATGATCAATGATATTGATTGTCCTCGTATTTCCACTGTATTATTCAATTGAGGAACTATTCACCAAATTGTCAGCCATATTTTCAAATAAAGTTGAAACAAAATGTTCATCACGGCTGACGTAATTTCCATAGCAAGAGACATCAATAACTCTCTTAAATGATGTATCTATGCCCTCATAAAATATCTGAACCAATTTCCATTTGGGGATTGCATGATGAGGGCATTTCCTTTGTAATTCCTTAAAACGCTCCCAAGCTTCGTGGATGGGTTCTCTGTTTTTCTGGGTGAAAGATGAAATAGATTGTCTCAGGGCAATGGTTTTTCCTATGGGAAAGTATTTCTTGATAAAGTCTTCCCTTAAGACATCCCATGAAGTGAGAGGGGTTCCGTAATTCCAAAGCCATTGGAGTGCTTTGTCTTTGAGTGAGTGGGTGAAGGCTTTCATGTAGATGTATTCTTTTTCTACCCCAGGGATACTCATGGTGTCACAAGCAGATCAGAAATCTTGGATGTGGAGGAAGGGATCTTCAGAGTCATTTCCATAGTATTTTGGGATCAAGGAGAGTGATGCGGGCTTTATTTCAAAGTCTCCTACTTCAGGCAGGATTTGGACCCAATGAACTAAGTCTTCTGCATCCGGGTTGTAATGTATGCTTATGGGCGGTGGTCGGATGAGAGGTGCTATGGTGTGGCGGATCGTCGCATTTTCCTCTCTTAATAGTTGCAGTTGATGCAGGATGAGGTCCATAGGATTTGGTCTTTCTTCTCCCATGTCTCCAAGGTTAGGTGAATTCTCAGTTGATGGAGATGAGTTGGATTTTCTTCAATAAATCGGGTCGTACTCTAATGATTGTTGCACTGGATTTTTCAGAGACTTACGACCTAGCATACACAACACAATCCACCAGACAATTTGTTGTTTCACCAACTCACAAAAAAATTACCGTGGAAGCGGTTATCTTTTCGATTTTTATTTGGTGATTCAACAAAAGTTATCAGAGAAATTAGAGTCCTTAAGTATGAGGTGGGTGTGGAAGATTGTGAGAAATCAATGTCCTAATTCGGCTGGGGGATCCAGGATGCGGTACTCAGATCGAGGATCTGCTTTTTTTCCATAAGAACATGTGCCCAACGCGTCGAGGAGTTATGATTTCTCTCTGCAATCCCACGTAGCATCAGGGATTTTTGTCTCTATCCAAGGGTTCTATGTGCTCGTGATTTTTGTGTCATACACGTGCATCAAGCAAGCATTCAGAATTTATCCGCTTTCTGCTCGGGCCACTGCGGTGGCCTTTCAAGCTTATCTTTTTAAATGATCAGTACACGATTTGGTGGTCTTTGAATTAGATTATCAGAGGGAGAAGACCACAGAGATGATGCAAAGAAGAAATATTTTTTAATTTTTTTTTCGGTTTAAGATTGGAGCGCAAACAAATGCAGGAAATTTTAAAAGCCTAAGATGCCTAAGAGAAAGAGGGACTCACATTGCCTGCACTTCTGACACTAATCCGTAATTTTTTGTCCTGCTGATGACGAGCTTTTCCGAGAAGGAGGGGGGAATTAAGATTACAATTTTTTTCTTTTACCAAATTACAAGTTTGCTAAAAAAAATGAAAAGACAAGTATTTTTTTTCTTTTCGAAGCCTAAGTACCTGCAAAAAAAATGCACGGATTAGAAACTTGAAATTAAGTTAGAATGAAGACGAAAAAATTGCAAACGTTGCTTAATCCCCGGCAACGGCGCCAAAATGTTGATGCGATTTTATGTGGTTTAAAAAGTTGTTTCTTTGCTACTTTTGAGATGGGGAGCTATATTACACTTACACCGTACAAGTACGGATTCATTGTCAGAAGAATTTGTGTATGTAGACTTGTTCTGACCTGACTATTGAGGAGACTTTAATAGGAGTCTTGTGGAACTCAGAGGCTGCTAGGTTTTAAATCCATTTCCCATTAAGGTTCTGTTGATGCGATTTTAAGTGGTTTAAAAAGTTGTTTTTACCACGTCATTGGTTTTCCAAGCAAAACCACAATCAAACAAATAGAATACAACTACGAGCACGAAATATGTAAGCAAAAAGTATGCGACAAGTAGAGGTTCGAATCCACGGAGACTAAACAAATTTGCAATTTTAATTCGACATTTAACACATAGAATGATAAGTGAAATAAATGAAATGCAACTTGGAAAGGAAATACTTCAAACAAATGCAATCTAAGCAATATGGAAAGTAAAGATAAAGCATGAAATACTCGGAATAAAAGATGGTTCAAGAGTTTAGATGCAAATGACATATACCTAAACAAGAGAGAAGGAAATAGTATTTCTCATTCACGCATGAAGCCATTGCACTTTTTTGTTCTCCTGCGACAACGATGATAGCTGCTGGATGCGAAGTGGGTTGGAGCGACAAACGCTCTGAGTACGGGCTAGAGGTAACTGCTGGAGTGTCAGGGAAGAAGGGGATGCAGTCAGTGGCTGCTATGCGCACAAGAAGAACATTGGTGCGCAGTGGCAGAGATGCACTGAAGAGGACAACTGCTGTGCGCGGTTGGAAGGCTGTTGGACGCTTGGACAACCGCTGGGGGCCGGAGCGAGGCTGAGGCACGCATAGCAGGTGGGCTGCGCAAGAGAGGAAATGGCCGATGGCTGGACGCACAGGCTACTGGACGTGCAGCGGAATGTGCGGGGAGAGAACGTGCGTGAGGAGACGAGAATGGGGAGGGCCTTGTGCGCTACTCCTGTACCTGCCAAAGGAAAAAAACGAGAGAGAGATGGAGAAGGAGAGGAGAGTGCGAGTGCGTGAGAGGGGGCCTGTTTGCGTGCATGAAAAAAAAACAATGAGAGCTAGAGAGAGTATGCGTGAGATAGGGAGAACGAGAGAGGGGAGAGGGGTCGAGTGAATGGGAGGGAGAGTGCCATTTTATAATGTATTTTGCTTGGAGACATGCCATGCAAGTGAAGACAAAATACTATTATTAGTGTAAGGAGAGTTAATTGTTTTTGCATGGGGAATGCATATGTGTAGTCGGCTATGCAGGGGAATGGGAGAGTGATTTTTATTATTGCATGTGGAAGGCATATGTGTTGGTGGCTCTTTATAAGGAAATAAAGAATGGAGTTTTTATACTAACTTCCCTCTCTTTTCTTATCAACATAAAATGTTAAAGAAATGTACGTCCATCAACGTGCTAGTTGTTGATTAAAACTCCATGACCTTTTGAGTTATTATTATTTTTTTAGAATAAAGCGAATTTCTTCAAGCTGATGATTTTAAAAAGGGATGATCATTTGCTTTTGGTAAAATAATATTTCCCATTATATAACCATATAGTAGATATTATTGGGAATAGTTAATCAGGATGTAGAATCATGAATGTGTTGATTTTATTCTGTGTAATTTAGAGGTTTTCTCTTGTTGTGTACATGGAATAAATTGGACATGGATTATGTGATTTTGGAGTTTATAGAACAATCATTCAGGTTGTATATCACATAATTTGATCATATTATCTCTGTATATATTGTAATCATCAGGTTCTACCACATTAATAATCCTAAGGTCTGACAGAGCTCCATACTATAATTTATGAAGATAAGTTTAATACGCAATAATGTCCTAACTTCTTTATTTTTCTTTTCTTTTTCTTTTATTCACTTATTCTTTCAAATAAGTATTTGCTAAGGGACTAGCAAAGGTAAAGCATAGGGGGAAAACATAAAAAAACAAATAAAAAAACAAAAAAAAACAAAAAAAATCTTGTATATACTTGTATATATTTTACTAACCCCTTTTCCCTTTAGAAAAAACCCTAAACACTACAAAACCAAAAGTCTATAAAAATTTACATAATTAAGATTTCAAAAAAATCTCTTACATGTGCATCATTTTTTTCTTTTCTTTCCGTCCAAAAATCCATAAAAAGTTAAGAAAATTGCATTCTTTTTGTATTGTACATATTTCTTGCATTTACATGTGCATGTTTCAAAAAAATTTCTTTCTTTTTGCATTGTACATATTTCTTGCATTTACATATGCTATTTTAAGGATAGTATAGACATTTAAACCAAGTCTCAAATAAAGTTTAAGAATGGATCTTAGTTGGGCCTTAATCCACTTAATTTCAGAGGAACCTTATAAGTAATGGAATTAAGACTTTTCAGGTCCAAACGACTTAATTCTTTGAGTCCATAAGACTTTGTTCACATGTCGTCTTGATTAGTCTAAGTAGAATATTTAACAACACACACATGATTCTTTCATACCATGGCTTATTTTGGAAAAGCACTCTACACGTAGCTCTTCATGGAGGAGATAGTGAGAAGGCATGATCTTTTGGCTTGGAGTAGCATATGAGGGTAGTACATCTAGGAGGAACCTCTCGTCTTCCTCTAGGGAGGGTTGTGCATGTCATCCTGATCTAGTAGCATTGAGGTCTAAAGATAGGATGTTGTGGGGTTGCAATAATGCTTCAAAAGAGGGATAGTCTACTAGGTCAAGAGGAAAAACTCCTTATGTACATGCTGCACCTTGTATATATTTTCAAAAAAAAGAGAAAAAAATGCAGAGTCTTCAAAAGTGGACATGCCTGATTGAAAAGTAAAATGACTGTCGGAGTGTATATACAAGTGAAAAAAATTATAATAAGAGCTTCAAAGTCAAATTTTTGTAAGCTTGCAGCTGGATGACTTGACTACACTAGTCATGCATCCAAGGATAGGTAGCTACATTGGTTACCGTCCATTCTTTTCTCCATCTCCTCTTCTTGAGCAGGTTGTACTTGAACTTAGAAGGGAATATCCCCTCTCCTTGAGGAAAGAGTTGCTAGACCGGGAGACTAGAGTTACCTTTTTTAAAGAGGTTGTTTCTATGCTACTTTTGAGATGGGGAGCTACATTTCACATACATCGTACAAGTTAGTCATAAGAATTTATGTATGTGGACTTGTTCTGACCTGACTATTGAGGAGACCTGAATAGGAGTCTTGTTGAACTTAGAGGCGGTTAGGTTTTAAATCCATTTCTCATTAAGGTTCCGCCACATTAATAATCCAAAGGTCTGACAGAGCTCCATACTACAATTTTATGAAGAAAAGTTTAATATTTAATATTGTCCTAATTTCTTTATTTTTCCTTTCTTTTTCTTTTATTCACTTATTCTTTCAAATAAGTGTTTTCTTAAGGGACTAGCAAAGGTAACACATAGGGGACATAAAAAAACAATCAATAACAAAAAAATCCTTGTATATACTTGTATATTTTTTAGTAACCCTTTTTTCCCTTAAAAAACCCTAAAAACTACAAAAACCAAAGGTCTATAAAATTTACGTATTTAAAATATCAAAAAAATCTCTTGCATGTGCATCACTTTTTTTTTGTTTTTGCTATCCAAAAATCCATAAAAAAGTGCATATTAGAAAATTGTTTCAAAAAATTTACTTTCTTTTTGTATTGTACATATTCCATGCAATTGCATGTGCATTTTTTAAGATAGTATTGACATTTAAACTAAGTCTCGAATAAAGGTGAAGAATGGATCTTAGTTGGGCCTTAATCCACTTAATTTCAAAGGAACCTTATAAGAAATGGAATTAAGACTTTTTAGGTCCAAACAACTTAATTCTTTGAGTCCAAAAAGACTATGTTCAGATGCCGTCTTGATTAGTCTAAGTAGAATATTTAACAACACAAGCATGATTCTTTCAGACCGTGGCTTATCTTGGACAAGCACTCTGCACACAGCTCTTCATGGAGGAGGTAGTGAGGAGGCAGAATCTTTTGGCTTGGAGTAGCATACGAGGGTAGTACATCTAGGTGGAACATTTCATCTTCATCTAGACAGGGTTGTGCATCTCAACCTGATCGAGTTGCATTGAGGTCTAAAGACATGATGTTGTGGGGATGCAATAATGCTTTAAAAGAGGGGTAGTCTACTAGCTCAAGAGGATAAACTCATTATGTACATGCTATACCTTGTATATATTTTCAAAAAAAAAGAGAAAAACATGCAGAATCTCCAAAAGTGGACAACCCTAATTGAAAAGTAAAATGCCTGCCGGAGTGAATATACAAGTGAAAAAAATTATAATAAGAGCTTCGAAGTCAATTTTTTGTAAGCTTGTAGCTGTATGACTTGACTACACTTGTCATGCATCCAAGGATAGGTATCTATACTGGTTACCGTCCATTCTTTTCTCCATCTCCTCTTCTTGAGCTGGTTGTACTTGAACTTAGAAGGGAATATCCCCGCTCCTTGAGGAAAGAGTTGCTAGACCGGAGGACTAGAGTTACCTTATTGAGAGAGGTTGTTTCCTTAATGCTTTTGAGATGAAGAGCTATATTTCACTTACACCGTACAAATAAAGATTCGTAGTCATAAGAATTTATGTATATAGACTTGTTCTTACGTTACTATTGAGGAGACCTGAATAGGAGACTTATGGAACTTAGAGGTTGTTAGGTTTTAAATAAATTTTCCATTAAGGTTCTGCAACATTGATAATCCAAAGGTTTTAGAGAGCTCCATACTACCATTTTATGAAGATAAGTTTATTTCTCAATATTGTCCTAATTTCTTTATTTTTCATTTCTTTTTCTTTTATTCACTTATTCTTTAAGATAAGTGTTTGCTAAGGGACTAGCAAAGGTAAAGCATAGGGGGATGATGAATCTACATTTTATCATCTTTATTCATTTATTTAGCTTAAAATCTTTTATAAAACACCTGTATATATTACTAACTCCATATTCTTACTAACTTGCTTCTGTGTGTAAATATTGTACATATATTGTTATTTTAACCAAAAATAAATAAATAAATAAATAAATGAAAAATTAAGAAAATAAAAAAAGAGACTGTATAAATGTAATAGATACATGGTGATCCGAACCACGAGAGAAGGTCAAGATTTGACCTGGTCGATCAGGAATAAGTAGGAGGAGATAGGGTCCTTAATCAGAAAATCCAAAAAACACGTTGTAAATATTTTTCGGTGTATATTTGTATACATTTACTATTTTATTTTTGCATAATTTGACCTCAAAATAAATAATTTTCAAAACAAAAGTTGTAAATAAAATTATTTCCTAAATAATAAAAATATTTGCAAAATAAAATCATATACAAAATAAAAGTAACCACATCTAGAAAGAGCTATAAAGCAATAATTGAAAGACCAATTTCGGATCCATATGAATTGAAATTGAACCAAACTCACTTCCATTGTACTCTAAATTAAATTATCTGTAAAATGGTTATGGTTTCATAATTTTTGGAGTTACGATTGAAAAGACGGTTTTCTGGGGTGGTTTTTGCAATTTGACCATTGATTTATTGTATTTATTATTTTATTTTTTTGTACATATTACATTTTTAATAATTATAAATACTGTTCACTGTAATTTAAAGTAAATAATTTTTTTAGAAAAATCTATTAAAAAAATTATTTCCTTATTTGTACATGTTTATAGTGGAAATTATGTATATATGATATGTAAAAAACTAACCTCCTTACATAAAAATAACCAAAAAAATAATATTTAACATTAATTAATTTAATTAATATAATTACAAAAAATTGATTGATTGATTTATTTATTTGATTTGAAAACCAACCATGTATATAAGATTTGATTGTATGCCTTTTAAATAACCACCATTAAGGTGGCTAATTAAATTTTACCAATTAATTATTTTATTAATTGATTTATTTAATTTATTTTTTAATTTAATTAATTAAATAAATTCCACCACTAAATCCCTTCCTTATTTTTCTTTTCATTCAAATTTTGAATTTCAAAAATAATTGTATTTTCTATTTAATTGGCTCATCTTCCCTCATTCTCACTTGATCAATCTTTGGTGAGAGGAGCCTATTCTCCACGAGTCTTCTTGTTGCAGTGAGGTGCCTAGCTTCCGAGCCGTCCGGTGACAGTGAGTCAGCCTTCGTCGAGGTCATCACAGCATTTTCCCCTCCCATGTTGAGATCCACATTTTTCTTCTATTTTTTTTATCTAGGTTAATCGTAGTTTAATTTTTGTGTTTCTCATTTCCTTGTCAAATATTTAATAGTAGTTAATCGTTAATCATTGTTCACCACAACCTGATTCTGATCTGATCTCCATCTCAAACTCTTAATCCCTACGCATGTTCACATTCTATCTCCCGTAATCTCTCACCTCTGACCACGTACGGTGGCCGGAGAATCGGTTCCAATCCATCATATACGTCGGAACTCTCTCGCTCACTAGTTCTTTTTTATTTGATTTTGTTAGATCGAGCTATCGTGCTTGAGTTATCTCTTTTTATTACAGGTCCACATGATTTAAAAATTTAAAAAAGGGAGCATCTTCTTTTAAAAAACAAAATATAGCTTATTCAAAAACTATATAAAAAAATAAAAAATAAAAAAGGTGCTGACTGTAGGGCCGCCGTCTCTAGCCACCCGCTCCTGGTGCACTTACGATCGACCCCAGAGTCTGCGGAGAGCGATCTCCACTCCGATCAGCATAAGAGACCAACCACACAAGGCTCGTCGCTCCTCCTTCGCCTCAGGGGCGTCACCGCCGCAGCTTCCATCGTTCACTACATCATTGTCCGCGCGACCACCCTTAGCCCTCCGCCGACCTGCAGCAGCCGTCGTCACCCCACGACCGCCTGCACCAGCCCCTCTACCTGCACCCACGCAAGGTCCGCCGACCTCCGCCAACGCTGGTCACGCGATTGGCGGATGATCACCCTATCATCCTCTTCCTATTGATGCCCCTCAACCGTCCAACAGATTAGCCAACCATGCCAGCCCACCGCTCCCCCTCGTGCTAGTGGTAGGTCCAACATCCAAGCTGCTTCTCCTAGGCTCCCCTTCGCTCGTTGCCTAGAGAAGGCCTCTTCCTGACCGCCGCCGTCCATCCTCAGCTACCTGCTAGTCGTGCCTCCTCCACGAGGCACCGCCCGCCAACGCTGCCCTCATGAGCGTGTGCCACCAGCCAGCCGCCAATCGCCTGCCGCCCTTTCCCTCCTTGAGCGAGAACGAAGAAGGACTTTTGGAGTGGAAAGACAGAATGCAAGAGGAACCCTAAAATTACTTTTTTGGGTATATTACACACAAGCCCTCTGACATTTCCAAATTTACGCATACACCCCTACCTCTCCAGATCACGTGCAATGTATGTTTCCCCTTGGGTAATTTACGATTTCTATTCGCAATTTATTTTTTGTTATATTTTAATGAAAGGACTTGAATAATTGCTTTTTAATCCTTGTTTTACAAATTTTATTTTGCATACATTTATCAATGGAATAAAGATCATTTGTTGCTCAATAATTTCCTTAAAAATCAAGTTGGACTCCTGTTGTGTGCACCTTCTTTATATAAAAATTCCATTACATTTTATTTTTATTTGCTATTATTAAAAATAAAAAACACTGCATTTTTCATGTTTGACACTTTCAAAAATCATAACAATTCAAATATCGCATTAAAAATACCAAAAAAATTAAATTCGTTCTTTTATTGTCTTTTAATTCCTGTCCACTTCTCACAGCATAATTATTTATAAAACTCAAAAAATGCAAAATACTTAAAATCTTCAAAAGATCATAGAAAATGGTAGAAAAATCCAAAAAATGTGATCTCAGTTCTTATTTGTAGATAATTTCCTCCAATGTTTAAGAAAAATAATTGTTGTAATTTTTTATTTCATTTCATATTTTTAAATTGCGAAATAATCATGTTTCCTCATTGTTTGTATTTTCTCCTATTTTTATTCCTTTTAAAAATAAAAAATCTAAAAATCTTTGAAAAATAAAAAAACATTAAAAAATCATATAAACAAAATTTTTTTCCTTTAGACATTTTTAGCATTTTTGTTATATTTGAAAACCCAAAAAGAAAAAAATTGTATTTTTTGTACATGAATTTGTTTTAAAAATCATATTTCTAAAATTTAAGAAATTACAACATTAAAATCATTAAAAATTTGAAAATCGGATAATATAAAAATAGAAATAAAAAAATTAAAAATTTAAAACGATATTTTCTTTACAAAAACCTAGGTAGTTAGCATTTGAGGTTCCTTTTTAATTTAGTTGATTTTTTTCCGATTATTTGAATAACCCTCGAGATTTGTAGCCTCCCTGAGTTCGATCCTGTTGCTATACAGGTAAATTAAATAGAAAATTTTCTCTTGCTACACATTATTCTTTTGTAATTATTTCAGCTTGAAAAAAATAATTTTTTTTTGTTGCGGGATATTTGGATTGCAACGACAATTGCACACGTTTATTTCACATCTGAATTCAAAAAGCCGAAAAATCTCGCCCAACCATGGTTAATTAATAATTAATTTTCTTGTAGAAAAGTGCATATTTTGCCCATTCTATGCTTATACATTCATGATTAATTACCCATAATTTCAAAAAATTCCAAAAATACAAGGATAGTAGAATTAATTTTGTTTAACATCATGCCCAACAGGAATTGCATTTGCATGCATATTTTTCTCTATAAAACCTGTTTTATGCATTTCATTAATTAATTTTCAATAGGTATTAAATTCAATATTTTTAGGCTTTAGGATTTTTCTGAGATAGATCACCTTATGTTATATCTTAGATAACTTTAATTCCTGAAAATAAGTAGAATTATTATTTATTATAATTAATTATTAAAAATCTCATGATCTATATTTAATAATTCACAGAATATTCGTATTCCATCCAAAAATTCTAAAAAAATTAAGTACATATATTTCACCATTATTTACATCTCGTCCGAGTTTCATAATTTTTTTGGACATGGTTTAACTGAAAATTACATTTTAGTCCCTAAAATTGTCCACATTTTCATTCGTATCCAAATATTGCATCAAAAATACCAAAAATATTCCGCCTCGAAAACCGCACACAAAATTAGATAGACATAATTCTAAGTAGTTAATTTGCCTCCTTGAGTTTGACCTTGAGACATGCCCAAGTAAAATAAACATAAAATCACTTCTATTAATTGGATAGAATTTCTAAGTGATCATTTCTTGATTGATTCTAATTACCCGCCTACAACGAAATGGCACATATTGAAACAATAATTCACGCAAATTAATGTAGGGAAATCGAGACTCATCAGGAAAGTAGTGTAGAGTGACGAACACATGGAGCAAGGGGAATTGACAACCATAAATGGTAAAAAGTCAAGAATTGTTTTTTGCATTTTTGTGATAAATTTTTTATTTTAGTGGTTTTTTAATTATTTATATTTTAAAAATTGTATTTTATACTTCTTTATGTTTTTAATTTTCTAATTTTACTTGAATTTTTCTCTTTTTATATATATAATAAATATACAAAATAGAGAGAAAAATTAGAAAACACCATAAAGTGCAGTCCTTTTTATTTTTTAAGGGTATTAAAAATATTTTTTGGTATTTTTAATTATTATAATAATATGAGTAATAATATAGGTAAATATAACTATATAAAAAATGTGGCTTTTAGATTTATAAAATAGTTACAAATACTTTAAAATTCATAAAATAAAATAGTTTGGATTTTTTAAATTTTCTATGCTTTTAATATTTTACTCTGAATTTTAATTATTTTTGTATTTTTAATTGAAGAAAAATAGGAAAATAGTAAACAATAAATATACCTGTCTAGTTTTGGATTTTAAAAATAGATAATTAGCTAAAAAATCCAAAACTAAATTTAATGGATAGTAATAAAAATAAGGAAAATACAGAATAGAAAACACAATATTTTGTATTTTTTAGTTATTTTTTTAATTTATTTAAGGTTAGAGAGTTGGTATGTAGGTATAAAATACAATAATAAGTAATTCTTACATTTTCTAGAATTTTTTAAACAAAGATTCTATTTTTTATGGATTTTTTAATGCAAAAAGGAATAAATACACTATTTATGTATTTTTAATGCAAAATTAATATTAAATTCCCTACAAAAAATATAGGTGATGAAATATAATATAAGGAACATATATTAAAAATCCTACAAAATTTAAATTCAAAAGGATATTTTTATTGAAAATAATACACAAAATAAATATACAATACTAACAAGGATGAATATGCAAATAAAAGTAAATAAAAAATGCAATCCACAACTATTTTATAAGGGCTTCTATGTAATTTATCCCTGAATATTTAATTCATTACATGCTGGTATGGGTGTAAAAGTAATTTATAAAACACGTTAGGGAATACATGCAATTATCTCAAAAAGTTTTGAACTGCAATACCAAGTTTCTAGACTAAACAATAACATAGAAAGATAGGGGTGTCCCTACAAAAAGTCCACCACCTCATGTGTATGGGCAAGCGAGATGACATGGCAGAGGACCTAAGTGCAAATAAAAACAATATAGGAGGTTACTTGCAAAATAACTAAAGTTTTTACACTAAAGATGAAAGTTTATGGAGTAAAAATAAAATACAAATAAATAGGGTTATAGAACAAAACTACCCCCTAAGGCATAATCCAACGGTTGGATGAGATCCAGTATCCACGTAGCACACCGTAGATGACGGATACTGCTTCGCTGATCAACAGATCTGATTAGATCCATGAGTGCATCTAATGGTCATTGTTGCTCACGATTGGACGACCATCATAAAAAATGGAGCTTCACTATTGATCCAACGTTAGCAGCCTCGTGTGAAGACAGGAATGAACTGTGCCACTTCCAAGCTTCGATCCTTCAATTATTCCTGCTCTGAGCTCCTTGGTTGTTGCTCACACGATCAGTCACTTCCTGGAGGTGCTCCAGTGCTCCTGGTTGCATCAAATAAACCGGGCTCATCGGAGGAGCCCTGGAGTTCGATGGAGCCTGGAGGTCTTTTCTTGGTGTGGGTACTCCTCAGATTGAGTCTTCAAGACCTGAAAAGGGTATGGAAAGAACAACAATGAGATGGGAAGGATCCTAGCCTTTATTGGCGAATGATGGTGACCTGATGAGCTGGAATGGTGTGCTCCAGTGAAGGGCAGTGGATGGAGCATGGATCCACTGATCTGTAGATCAGGGTTGCGCAGGTAGTTGAGGGGATGGAGAAGCGGAAGGAGAAGGAGATGAGGCAGTCAGTGAGGTCGGAAACAATCGAAGAAAGGTGGAGAAGGTCTCTAGAGCTCAGCTCTGGCAAACTTCAATTTTGATTTTTATGAAAAAGGCTATATTAACGAGAAATTAAAGCTACTCTAACCTATTCTAAGTTATATGAATCAAAATATGCAAAAGATAGAGGTTCATATGACCTGGTACAGCCAGGAGCAAACCACACGGTGGAGGAACTCTAACGAGGCTTGATCTGCTCGATTCACACCCTCTCCTTCTAGTTGGACCCTTGGAGAATCCCCTGCTATCACCAAGAATCTCAAGCATGCTTAGGGTTAGGGTTTTGAGCGGTGAAGAGTGATAAAATTTCAAAGTTGGTCGAAGTAGGTTTTATGTACGTGGGCTCCTTGACTCGGGACAAACACATCGTTCAACGATCCTAAGATTGTGGAATTGTGTGGGCTTGAAAGAAAATTTACCTTGGATCAAAACTCAAGAATAGATCCAGCTGAGAGGATGAAAGGAAAATAAGGGAAAATCGAGGAAACCACTTGGTCAGCAAGGCTACTAGATCTAGGGTTGCAAGGGTCTCAGTTGACCGACGGGTCAACCGAGGCTGCAACCCTATTGGTCTACTTAAGCAACGTGACAAAACAAAAAATAAATACAAAAAGAATTCAAAATAAAATAATAAATGATTTATTTAATTTTTGGTCAAAACATAAAAAATCCTTATTATTTTTTGTAGTATTGATTTTTATTATTTTTATAAGTCGATTTGTGATATGTTACGTATTACATGTACATATATAGGTATATTTAACTATATTTGGGTTATTCTACTTCTATTTTGTATTTCGTATTTTATTATTTTATGTACATATTTCCACATTTCTATTATTTAAATACATATCTATATTTTTATTATATTTTTTCTAAATTAAAATGTACACTTATTTAATTATAGGTATTTATACACTCATCTATTTTATAATATTTTTAATGGTTTTATTTTATTATAATCATGTATATATTATAAATAATATTTACATTAGAATAAAAATATAAGATCATGAAAATATGAAGAATAAATAAAATGAATATTTTATTCAGGTATAATGTACAATAGGCATCCAAAACCTAACTTTTTCATATTAACTCTAAATTAAATGAAACCATATCATTAAATAGCTAATCAAAATTTATATGCAATTAAATGTGATTTGGTGAATTTTGTATTCATTTAGAGAAGATACAGGTATGTGAAGTTGAAATTTTAGATTTTCATTCTGAGTATAGAAAGCACAATATGCATTATTTTTATGTTAAATAAATTGTTATTTTTTAATGTATTTTTATCTACAACTTTCATATACAACATTTTCTGATTTGATGCATGAAAATTAAAGAATAAAATAGGTCCTAAATGGACTCATTGATGAATTTAGAATTAGGGTTTTATTATATATATTGGCCCTTATCTCCCTCTACTTTATTCCTACCCAACCTAGTCATATTGATTCCTAGGTCTTGGGGTTTAGGTCATTCAATACCTTTGGTATTTTATTTCTTTTCTTTATTATTTTATTTTGGCTTTAAATGCATTCTTTTATATAATATTTATACAATAAATAGTATATGTTATTTTATGCAAAAAATGTTATTTACATGTATTTAGCTAGGGTTTAAAGGCCAAAATGAAAGAATAAAGGTGAGGAAATGGAGATTCATCACCCCCTATATTTTCCTTTGCTAGTTCCTAGCAAACACTTATGCCTCTAGGTGTAGAAAAGAAAGTAAAGAAAACAAAAAGAAAGAACTTGGATTTATTTTTTACTTTCAAACTTGTCTTCATAAAATAAAATTTTGAGCTCAGTCAGACCCTTGGAAGTTATGTTTGGTAGGAACCTTAATGGGAACTAGACTTGAGACACAACAACCTTGATGATCAACAAAACTCTGCCCATGTCTCCTCAAAAGCTAGGTTAGAACAAGTCGATGTCATACACTACCCCTTATGCTATGAATCTACCTTGTACAGTGTCAGTGATATGTAGCTCCTCTCGGCTGAAGCGGTAAAAGTCAGTCTTCTCCAACATAGTGACCCTAATTCCCCAATCCAATAACTCTGTCCTCGAGAAGTAGAGTATTCCCTTCTAAGTTCAAGTGCAACTAGCTCAAAAAAAGGAGGTAGCCAGTGTACCTTCCTATCCTACGATGCTTGACCAGTATAGCGAAGTCACCCGAATGCAGGTCACATGCATTTAACTTTGAAGTTTAAGATTTCTTATCGACTATATGTACATACATACTCCGACGAGAATTTATTTTCCTTGGATGTTTTTCCTGTCTATTCTTTTTAGAGTTTTTGATTATGCATTTTTTATACTATATACAATATCATTTATATACCAACTTTTTCCTCCTGATCCAGTAGACTCTCCCCTATTTGAAGCATTATTGAAACCTAGAAACTTATTTCTTTAGAACTCTTCGCTACTGGATCAAGTTGGAGTACAATGGCCACAGATGTGTGACTTCCGATGTTTCCACTAGGTTGTATCTCATTCCAGCAAATCTAGCCCTCTACCACTTCAACTGAGTTAAGAAAAGTGTAAGGTGCATGTGTGCACATTAAGTCACAATCGACAAGAGTCATCCTTATGTTTTAAAATATTCTACTTAGGCAGTTGATACGACACTGAACCTAGTCTTGTGGTCTCAAAGAAATAAGTCTAGTAGAACTGAAGCATCTCAATTCCAATTGCTTAAAGGTTCCTGTGATTAAGTGGATTATGGTCCAATCGGGATCCAATCATCGAATTTTACTTAAACCAATTCAATTATTAGCATCGATTTGAAAAATGCAAATGCTTTGTATAATGCAAGGAAAATATTTTTGTGATGCAATTTTCTGGTTTTGATATTATTATGGGTTTTTGGAAAAGTTTTGCAATTTTTATGCAGGTTTTTGAAAATATTTTGCAAGTGTGTTTGGAGTTATGAATTTTACAAAATTTTTAAGGATTTTTTACTAAGCTTAGTGAAAGGAATATGTACAATTATTTTCCCGGGAGTGCATCTATTTTACAAGGATGGCAGTGTAGGTGAATTTTATACAAAGGATTTTACTTGTTGATTCTCAGTAGGTATCTATAAGATTTATATACATGCTTTATACATTGTTATAAGCCTTTCACTTAAGTTGTGATTTACACAAGCTTTCCCAAATATTTTTTAAATATTTTCGTAAACACTTTGAAAGCTTATTTTTGTAAATAATTTTAACAAACATTTACAAGCCCTGAAATCATTTTGCAAATATTTTCCAAACAATCTATATAGATTTTTCGACTGATTTTTCAACCATTTTTCAAATAATTTGCAAATAGATTTTCAACAGAATTTATTTACACAAATTAAAGAAAATTTTTCAAAGAAAAGATTTTTACAAAAGGTTTGAAAATATTTTTCAAATGATTTTCAAAAGTTTCTTCAAAAGATTTTCAAACCATTTTGCAAAATATTTTTAAACCAATTTATTACTTATATTTATAGATATTTTTTATGAAAGTACAAGTCGTAGCTAAAGTAAATACAACGCATATATGAGAAAAAGGAAGATGTAACTCGTACTACGAACAGTCCATAGGACAATGACTAAATAATGAACGAATGGGATGTTCACCATACCCCCGATACTTTGGATGCAATAATCCCAATTATAGCAGACTGTACATAAGGTAGGGAGGGTCAAGGGTGAAAATGTACGAACTCATACACTTGTCCTATCCTCCCTATACTTAGGATAAAATATCCATAAGTATAGACAAAATATCAGGAGTTTAAGGGATATGTGAGGGATCTATAAATGAATAACTCCAGGTGCTAACCACCCCCCCCCCCGATTATTAGGACAAAGTACATCCTAAATATAGTAATGATGAAAGAGGCGAACGCTTTTTCAAAGAATAAAAAAATGAAAATGAAAAGAAGAAAACAAAAAACTTTTTGTGATTTTTATGCTCAAATGTTTGGTCCACTTACCTCTATGAGCTCATCTTGCGATACGACTTCGATAAAAAATGGACAGGATTGTATCATGCTCTAAATATGGCTTCAATAATTGTCCATTGACTACGAAGGGTTGTGCGTCAGGTGAGAATTCTGATATGAGTATACTTCTATTATCACACACAGTCTTCACAATGAATGGTCCAATCCATTTGCTCTTCAGCTTGCCTTGAAAAATATTCAACTCCACATCAAATAACCACATCTTCTGTCGAGGTTCGAAAGTCTTCCTACGGATGTGTTTGTCTTTCCATCATTCGACTTGCTCTTTATACATCGATCTATTATCATATGCGTAGTCTCTAACTTCAAGCAGACTGTTCAAATCATCTTTAAGATTCTTTCTAGCGCACTTGGAATCAAGGTTGCACATGTTTAATGTCAATAAGTATCTGTGAATAAATCCACAGGCATGTGGCAAGGCTTGCCATAGACAAAGCGATACAGAGACATCCTGAGAGGAGACTTGTATGTTATGCGATATGCCCAATGAACTGAATAAATCAGATGTGACCAATTCTTACGATCCGTACGTACGAGCTTTTGCAGTATTGTTTTAATCTCCCTGTTGGAACATTCAGCCAACCATTGGACTGTGAGTGGTATGGCACTGCAACATGATGTTCGATGACATATTCTTTGGTCAACTTCTTGACCTCTGTGTTGATAAAGCAGATCCATCTGTCAGAAATGAGAATCTTTGGGATTCCGAAGTGTGAGATGATGTTATCGTTCAAGAAAAGACAGACTGTGTGGTTGTATGCATTTCGGGCGGGAAATGCCTCCACCCATCTATGGACATAGTCGTCGGTGGGCATGATGTATTCAAAACCATGGTTGTTGGGGAATGGCCCCATGAAGTCAATGACTCAAGCATCAACGACATCGAATACCTGAATATATTTCATAGGCATTGTATCGTGCATGCTGATGTTTCCAGCCATTCTCTGATAGTCAATGCATTTCTTCACATAATCGTCTACATACTTGAATAGAGTTGGCCACCAAAGGCCACATTGAAGCACTTTTACAACCATCCTCATTCTTTAATGGTGTCCATCAACTTCGAGCTTATGGCGGTGGTCTCGGACACCCATTTCCTCCTCCTGAGGTATACACCTCCTCCAGATGCAGTCTGCACCTACTCAGAATAGATGTGGTTCTTCCCACTGGTAAAAGTGAATGTCAACCAAGAATTTATCGAGTTTAATCTTAGACCAGTCTGGTGGAGTCCTCTTGGATACAAGATAATTAACAATGTTGGCATACCAGGGGACAGAGTATATAGACAAGACTTCCTCATCTAGAAAGGTCTCACTGATTGGAATTGAATTCTGCTCAAGAGGCTCCGCATTAATTATTCTGGAAAGATGGTCTGCTACCACATTCCTGACGACTGGTTTGTCGTAATTTTCTAAGTCAAACTCTTGGAGTAGAAAAATATAATCAATTAGTTGAGGATTGGCATCTTTCTTGCTCTGAAGATATTTGATGGCAGAACAGTCAGCGTAGATTATTACCCTTGATCCGAGGAGAAGTGATCTAAAATTTTCCAACATAAGCACTACGTCTTGCAGCTTTTTTTCCGTCACTGTGTAGTTCTTCTGGGCTTCGTACATCGTTCTGCTAACGTAATGAATAGTAAATGGAATCCCATCTCATCTTTATCCTAGAAGAGCATCAATTATGAAATATGATGTGTTTGTCATGATCTCAAAGGATAGAGACCAATCAGATGGCTACAGGATAGAAGCATGTGTGATCAGGTCTTTCAACTCGTTGAAGGCTTGGAGAACACAATAACTCCTTGCCTAGCAGTTATGTCAATGGCAAGGCGAGTTTGCTAAAGTTTTTGATAAATCAGTGGTAGAAACCGACATGCCACGAAAACGACCGGACCTGTTTCAAATTAGTAGGTGGCTCAAGTTTAGAAATAACTTTCATCTTGGCTAGGTCCACTTCCATGCAACGCTTTAATACCATGTAAACCAGCACGATCCCTTCGGTCACCATGAAATTGCTCTTCTCCCATGAGAGCACGGGGTTCACTTCACAACACCTCCTTAGAACTTGGTCTAGGTACTACATACATTGATCAAGTGAATCTCCGTAAACCGAGAAATCATCCCTAAAAACATTGAGGAAACTACCCACCAAGTCTGTAAAAACAACTAGCATACATCTTTTAAATGTAGCAGGGGCGTTACACAGCTCAAATGGCATCTGTTAGAAGGTGTACATCACAAAAGAACAGGTGAACGTTGTCTTCTCTCGATCCTCAAGCATGATCGCAACTTGATTTTATAAGTAACCGTCCAAGAAAAAGAAATATTCCCTCGCGGCCAACCTCTCGAGAATCTGGTTGATGAAGGGTAATGGAAAATGGTATTTCTTTGAGGCAAGGTTTAGATGTATGTAATCTATACATGCTCGCCAGGATGTCAGTACTCTTATGGAATCTCCTATCCATTGTCGCTAGTAACAGTAGTGATCCCAGACTTCTTTGTTACTACGTGTACGAGACTCACCCACTTCGAGTCAAAAATGGGATAAATGAACCCCGCATCACACCGTTTTGAATTTCTTTCTTCACAACATCTTGAAGGTTCGTATTCGGTCTGTATTAGAATTCATAGGAAGGTTTAATGTCTTCTTTTAGGTAAATGTGATGCATGCATAATGATGTATTGATCCCATGGAGATCCGATATCTTTCAGTCTATCGCCTTGCAGTTTCGTAAAAAGAAACTCCATGATACAAGATTCTTAATCTCCAATCAAATGAGCATTGATGATGACCAGATATATATTGGGTTCTCCTGTAAGGAAGGTGTACTTCATATTGAAGGGTAAAGTTTGAGCTCTAGTGGTGTGGGAATTGATTAAGTGGTGACCTCAGTGACAACTGTAGGTGTTAGCTCTTTTAACTGCGGGTCGTCCACCTCTAGCAATTCAGCATCTTCAATCAGAATATCACAATGATCTGCAATGAAATCCTCATGCTCAGATGAGGGGAATTGTTCAAATTTATCCATTTGCATATCAGTGAATATCTCATATTCAAAGGCTTTGGTTAATTGGATTGTTCTTTCCCGTACTTCCTTCACAAAGAGGAATTACAGGGTCTCTCTGTCATCCAAGAACAAATATGTATCTCTAATTTCCGCTAAAAAGTCACAGTACTCATAACACTGTGGTACAAGCACAGTCATCTCAGACACATCTTTTATTGGTTTAAGCTCAGACACTGTCTCTATCTGCATCTTATCAGTGCTGGTTCATAATGTGATTTCTCCAGTGCATAGTAAACTACTTCCTCAATTGTGGAATGACCAGCCAAGGATAATTGAGGTATGGGGAAAAGCTGTAGAGATTCCATGTCCAGGACAATGAAATCGACAGGGAATTGCATTCCTTGAACGGTGATGATCACATCCTCCAACCTACCCCTAGGTCACTTGACTGATCAATCCATGAACTGCAGAATAATCGTGGTTGCCGTGAGCGGTCGTAGCCCAAATTCTGTGAGTAGTGACACTGGAAAGAGGTTGATAGAAGACATACTTTCAAGAAAGGTGCGCTCGAACTCCTGATTGAAGTATTTGAATATGATGAGTGGTGCTCCCTTGTCTTTCATCTGGTGCGGGAGATTACTTATGATATTTACTATTGCCATGGTGAGGATATACTTCTTAGATTTTCTACGTCTGGTTTTACGGGGCTAACGCTTCATTGTACATGCTTATTTGAGTCCTTTGTTCATGTTTGGCATGTACTCCATCGCTTTCAGAAGGGGAATCTCAAGCATAATGTTTTGCAATATTTTAGTGATGCTAGGATCAGAAAAACCATTTTTTATTTTTTTTACTATTTTGATTTAATTACAGACGGAAAAGGCATATGTACATTATCAAAAATGCTTTCAATAACATTCAAATTTCCATCCATGTCTTTCTGTACATGTAGATGGCAAAAAGGAATACATTGACTACATATGGTGGACTAAAAATGATAGGTATGGCTCCATTGGTTGCTCTGAGTCTGCTGCAGGCGCTGACTTCTCCAAGGCTGACATGACTTCATCAGGACTATTGTTTTATTTCCATATTTGTGTAATTTCTTCATTTTTTTATTTTTGTATCCAGTGCTGCTCCAAAAAATTATAATGACCCTGATGTCGGCCTGGATGATGATTCGTCATTGGATGCTTTGTACTTCCCTTTCGCTGTTGTAGATTGTTGGAGTGTCCTACCACTCCTGAGATTTACAACATTAGATAAAAAGATATTATTTTCACCTGAATTGGGTGGGGGTACTACAGGCTACTTGCTCCTTGCAACAGAAGTTGTTTGGATTGGCATTAAATTGAGCCGGAATGACAGTCTTGGCGGTCGTTCGATCATCTATGTTCTGGCACATCTCAACCACGTTCTTCACTAGCTGAGCCAAAAAATCATGGGCTGGGTTGATCGAGTGAACCTCAGAGGATTCGGTCTGATGGGACCACTGATTCTGATGGTAAGGGGGAGGTTGTTGCTGGTATCCCTGTGAGTATTGAGGAGGAGGAGGAGGAAGAGAAAGGTACTGTTGATACTGCATGGAGGAGTATTGGTGATGATATTGAGCAACCGGCTGCTAGTACTGCTGGTTGCAGCATCCGGGCTATTGCTGGTAGTTGTTCTTCCTCCAATTGTAACCATGCTGCGAAGGCTGCTGCCGGGTTGGGCTGGAAATTCCACCCTCTTTGTTGTTAGTGATATGGCCATCTCACATTGGGCTAACCCTGGGTTTGTCCCTGATGAGGGGTTAGTTGATGATCATTGCTCCAGATGCCATACACTTCTTGAATGAGCAGGGGAGGTGGAGAACAAGTTCAAGATACTGAGGCTAAATTTTATATGGTTGGTAAATAAACATCTGTGTCTGTGGTTGTGGCAACAGTTGCTCCACGACCTTCACGGAGAATACATGCTTGACCGAGACTAATTGGGACTCGATTGAATAAATTGTGGTTGTTCTTGCTCGTTCTTCTCAGCTAGAGGCTCAGATGCGATGGTCACTGCATTGTAGGCACTGATGGTGTTCTACAACATCTCCAACTGCTTGGTGATAATATCGAGCTTGTCCAATACTTCATCCTTTGCTCGATCCTGGTGAGTTTCTCTAGATCCTACGACCTATTCTCAGTGATATTGACTTCAGATAGGTTGTTTCCAATGATGCTCAAATCTGAATTTTCACAGATCTTTCGACTTCATGTGTGTCAGTCATGTTTAGTTCTTGCATAGGATCTATTGTGGCGCTTGACTATGGAAGGAGCGAAATGAGGATAAAGCAGCCTCTCCTTCAGCCAACTCCTCAAAGATCTTCCATGCTATGTCCTTATTCTTATTGAAATGGGATCCTTCACAGGCGGCATCAACCAAACGTTGACTCGTCTCTGTCACACCCCCAAAGAAGTGTTGAACCAAGATGTTCCTTGGGATGTCATGGTGGGGGAACTTCTCAATTAGATCACTAAACCTCTCACAGGTCTCATAAAAGGACTCTTGGGGTCTTTGATAGATACTAGCAATCTTCGACCGCATGAGATTGAGACGACCGATAGGATAATACTTATGCAGGAAAGCTAACTTCAAATTCTCCCAGGACATCACCACCTTCCTTAGATGGTTGATCCAATAAAATGCCTTGCCCTGTAGGCTGAATGGGATGGTGATCATATTTACTACACCCAATGGGATGTTTGGGTAGTGCTTCGTGCTGCACATACGGTTGAACTGTTGTAAATGGACGTAAGGATCTTCATTTGAATTCCTGTGGAAGCTAGGGAGGAGCGAAAGGAGATACGATTTCAGCTCGAAATGTTCATGAACAAAGGGAATCTGGATTCACTCATTGATTCGACCGACCCCTATGTTGTATGTCTGCTTCAGAGTGGGTCGGTGTCGGTCTCTCCTTGCTTCACCCTCGTCTCCGCAAGGTCCATCTACTGAGTGATTGCCATTAACATCATGGTTATCATCACCTCCTCCTTGAGGTGTCTCCCTCTCTTTGGATCTCCTCCTCAAGTCATTCAACATATCTTGAAAGGCGACCCGAGATAGAGCGTGGTCAGTTAATTGCTGTTGAATGGCCTGAGTGGAGGTCAAGAGCTAACTATTCACTTTATTCTGACTTGAGAAAGTGCCCTGCTTTGTATCTAGATATGTGTTCGGCTATTGCGGTCCCTTTCCTCTGCCTGTGGGAGCCATATCTGATTCGGACTAAGAATGAACGCACTCTAGATCAGGGTCTGAAGGATATTGGGAATCCTCAAGTGCATCACGGAAGCGTGACGATCACATCTCAAGCGATCGGCGCGACTAGTCGCACTAGTCGCAAGGTGCAGCGGAATTTAAAAAATTTAAATCATGAGATGAAACCACATGATCACAAGAACAATTCTTGGATCGTTTCATCAAAACATAAAGTATTAGGAATACCTCTCGAAGCTTGGTTGCGATCACAAGATCTCTAAAGCAAGAGATCCTCCTGTCTCAAGTCCGATCCACGGAGACATCACTTGCGGGCGCGATGATGAGAAGCATGACTCCCACAATCCTCGACGAAGATCCAAGCCTCGAATCTCCTGATTTTGTCCAACTAAATCCATCGTCTTCCTCTAGAGCAAGCAGCCCCAAAGAAGAAGGAGATCCTCGAGTAGTCGATGGCAAAGGCGAGAACTTCTCTCTTTCTCAACAAAGGTGGTCGGCCACCTTGTAGAGAGGGAGAGAGAGAGGACGAGAATGAGAGGGAGACAGAGAAGTAGAGTAGGCGTCTACTTGATGTACCCTTCAAGGGCTAGGGTTACTCTCCTTATATATTAGTTTGGGATCCAATGGATCTCAATCCATGGCTCTCATGGATCCAACGACTATTGTAATCCAAGAGCCAACCAACGGCTATGATTGTTGTTGGTTAAAAAACCAACAACATTAATTTATATTAAATTAAATATATATTGAATTATTATCAACACAATTTAATTAACATAAATTAATTATTAAGAGATAATATGATAACAAAAAAAGGAGAGACAACAAACCTCCCTAAAATATAGGGGGCGTCACCTATGACTAAGTCATAGGTGACGCCACCTATATTTTTTTGTGGTAATTTTGTCTCCTTTTATTTATCTTATTATTTCTTAATTAATTGCAATAACTTTTATTGCAATAATATCCACCAAATTAATTCCAAATTAATTTGTGAATATTTCAATCATGCCATTGAAAAATATGTGAATCATATTCACATCCCAAACTAATTTGTAAATTACATTTCCAATTAATTAATTAATTAATTAATGTGAATCCCATCTACATTAATAATTAACAAATGCTATTTACAATATTTCTCTCTCTCTGATATATTATAAATCCCATTTATAATATACACAAATATTCTGGATAGCACTGTCCATGATCTGCTTATCCTTGATAATTAAATCCCGTTTAATTATCTTGGATAATCATTCTCACAATATGGATCTTATTCATATTATACTTGATAATTAAATCTCATTTAATTATCTTGGATAATCATTCTCACAATATGAATCTTATTCATATTATACTTGATAATTAAATCTCATTTAATCATCAAGACCTTCTTGCTTGGATACTAAATTCATCATAGTAATTATTCTTGAACTCCTTCAAGAATAATGTGCCTTCTCCGCAGATACTTGGAGATAAGGACATGGCGATTGTATTGTTCCACGTAAAGTGACTTGGATGTTGAGATCTCATCTCAAATCCAGATCTAACAGACCTCCCACAGATTCTTGATTAAATCAAGTCCGTATACTAAATCTTCTCATTGCATCTGAATCAGATTCAGATCAATGTCCAACACTTGGACTAAGATCAAGTTACTTCTCTACTAAGAGGAGTCACTAAAATCCAGACCTATTTCATCACTCCCTCGGATTGGAAGCGTCATGGTTATACAATCGTTTATGATCACATCACCCTCAGGTATTCCCAATACCTGCACATCCTGCATACTGGAAGACCAATGATCAACCTGAAGATGAAGATCTATTTTACATTGTCTTCTTCAAATTTTGATCACCAAGTTTCTCAATCTTGGTCATTGGGATTTTGTATCGAGCATATGTTTTCCCAAAGCATATATCATACCCTTCAAATTCTTGTCATGCTTCCAAAGCACGACGACCATGCATGGAATTTGATGGGTCCTAATACCTCATGAGTGAGCTCATATCTTCCGGTTCATAAGTGAACCTGTATGATCCCTTTTGAGAGATCGTATTACTCATATGCCCTTATATGCACACCAGCTCGCCGGTGTATATACCTTGGTTAGGTTATCAACCTACTGGTCTGCCAAATGTACACACTCAGACATATAGTAACACATCTGTCTCTGGTCAGAGGATGTGTGCCTATGATGTGACAACATTCAACATATGACTTAGGTTATCTCGATCTCGTTAAGTCAACCCTTTGACTTAACTAATCTGACACCTCCGAATCACTATTCCCATGCAGAGGACCTGCATCAAGAGGTCGGTCAGATATCAGTCTATATGAGAAAGGATTGCCATCTCCTACTCAGGCTGGAGATCATCTCTTAATAATCATTTGACGGTGCTTGATGAGTCCTCTATCTAACTCTTTAGATATTCATCCAAACACCAGCCTCTATGATTCAATTATTGAATCAACAGCTAAATGATCATCAAGATCGCCATGGTACATAACCCTAATTGTACAGAGGGACCTATTATGTAAATTAGTTATTCTTCATTTCAGATCAGGGAATGATATTCGCAATAACATTTATTGCATAATGGCTCGCTGTGGGCTCGCATGTCCAATAATCTCCCACTAGCCCAAAGAGCCATTAATGTGCTAATCATTTAAACCCACACTCATGTGACAATCATAGGCTATTTAGAAAATAGCTAGGTAAGTTGATCAGTCACTCTGTTCCTGCGAGACTACGCCAAGTCCTTTTGCGGCACTTGCATATCCCTAGTAACAGCGCTCGCATCTAATGCGAATGTTGCATCTAATGCAACCAATACTCAATCTTCTCAGTCATAGTGTCCTTGACACTATAGCTCAAAAAATTATTATTATAACCAGTATGTAATTTCTATTTTTCTTATCAGAATACCCTTATCCCTAGAGATCTCTATCTCGTAAGGTATTCACAGTTAATTCCTTTTAGATCTCCATCTATGAAGTCTTAATTTCTTGAAGATGAGACATAGAGATCACTATTTCTAAAGCCTTGTCATCTTTGAAGTTATTGTTATTACTGCAATTAAGTGTTCTATCTCCATTGTAGGATTAGTAATAGTTTACTACTCCCACTGCATGGCAGACATCTGGCTTCTGTACACATCTAGCATACTTTCAGCTTCTCGTAACTGATGCACAAAAGGGCAACCATTTTTAGAATTCACTTCCTCAACTCTTTGAGGTGCTATCCCTTTGATAGGTTAGTACCAAATCTTAAGGTAAGAATGCCTTTCTTGGAATTTCCAGAAAATGGAATATGTCCAAGGTGTACTACAAATGTGAAAGTCTCAATACCCTCTTTTCATTGCTTCTTAACACCTTCAGAACTAAGATCCAAGAGGCATCTTTTGAGATCATATCTCAAGGTATGGAATAGCCAGATCATAAAACACTTATTATCATCCTTATATCATTCCAAATGATTAGGACATTATCTACATTTAGCATGATCAACACATTTGCGCTCCCACTAAGCTTCACATGGTACACCAAGATTATATCTGAAATTATAACATTTATAGTTTCATTAAATCTTATGTTCCAACATCAAGAAGCTTATTTGAGTCTGTAGATGGATTTCTTTAGCTTTCACACCTCACCTTCCCCAATCATGAAGCCCTGGGTCTACTTCATGTGAATATCCTCAGAGAGGTATTCTTAGAGGAATCCAATCTTGACTTACATCTTGAAGATGTAATAGTTAAGTTGTGTAGCTAAGGCTAGCAATATTCTGATGATTTTAAGCATGGTCATCGAAGATCAAGTCTCATTGCAAGCAATGTCTTCTCTTCCGGTGTGTAGCTCAGGGCTATGAACCATGCTTTGAAGGTCTCTACCTTCTCATCAGGTTCCCTCTTTCTCTTGAAGATTCATTTACACCTTAATGGGTCTAACCCTTATAGGTGGATCCTCAAGGGTCCATATACAACACTTGTATATGAAGTCTACTTTAGACTTTATTGCTAATATCCATCTTTCCATGTCATGATCCTCAGGAGATTCATCACATGAAACTTGATCATTGTCAGACTTAACTGACACATGGAATGCGTCCTCAAACTCATTTGAAGAAGTATTAGTGTTTCATCCTTAATTGTCCTTTTAGTTGCCGATTTCAGGAGTCTCATTATCTTCTAAAGATTAAATGAGTTCCTACACTTCATTTTCATCTTGATTCTCAAGAGAGTTATCCTCTAAGAATCACATTCTCAGAGATGAGATCTTTTAAGAATCTCAGGGTCATAAAGTAGGTATCCAATACCATCCTTTATTTTCCTAATGAAGTAGCACTCTCAAGTGCTAGATTCCAGCTTACATTCATGGAACCTTATTAAGGATATATATTGTAGTCTCTACTACACATATATACCTGGAAACTATAGGATAATTATGCTAAAATTCATCATTGATCAAATCATGTCACACATGATCCAATTGTATCTTCCTACAACTCTATTGGGTTTAGGTTTACTAGGAGGAGTGAGACAGGAATGATATTCCTTTCTCCATAAGGTATACCATGAATTCATCTAATAGGTACTTACTACCTTGGTTAGATCAAATTCATTTAACCTTCCTTCAAACTTTGGTTCTAAACCAAAATTGTGAAATCTTAAAACATTTCAAAGTTTTCTTTGGTGAAGAGAAGAAATCTCATATTATACATAATCATCAATAGATATCACATATCCACAATGTTTATTATGATATAAATGATCCACATACATCAATATGTATGAGATATTGAACACCTTGACATCTTACACCATTCCCAAAAGAAGGGTGTATTGGACATTTTACTTTGAATACAATGTTCATAAGTATGTAAGATTTGAAATTTTAGACAATCTAAAGTTTCATCTCTTACTTGTCTATTGATCAAATCAACATGCATATGTCCAAAACTTGATGCTAAATCATTGTCAAATGATCTTTATCCTCCTATTGATCTTATAAGGCTTAACTTTTAGTATTAGAAATCTTAATGAACCATTCATTAAATTTCTAATTTAGTGGAGTCCACCAGATGCTAGATTACTATCTGAAATATATCCATCATAATTCTTTATGATAGGTTTATTCCATAATTCATGTTTATTTCCAATATTTAGAAACAAACAATGAGTGCATTCTAATATCTAGGTCATAGAGACATTCTCTAAGACTAAGGCTCTCCCACTGAAATTAATAAGTCTATCAATCCAACAGATATTGTTGCAACAATTGCATCAATATCCATGTGAATAACTATAAACCTTAAGATCAAATTTTTTCAGTCTTCTAAAACATGTGCAACACATTGCAAGTGTTGTTAAAAGATTGAGATACAATTATTAGACTTTATCTTATCAAATAAGCAAGTCAATTTCAATGATCAAATGTAGATATAGATTATTACGATGTACTATCTAAGTCCTTCTCTAAGGATTCTAGACAGACTTGATAGTCATACTATCAACACATCAACTTATTGCAGTATAGGCATTCATCCAACTCTTTGGATGTCATAAGGAAGTCATAGAAGTATGATCAACTCTTTGACTATCCTTATCATCTTGGGTCTGACCCATGCTTCCATCGTGGTCTCTTCATCTATAAACAATCATTGTTCAAGACAAAGAATCTCTTATGTTGAATTCAAAAGATTTCAATACAAGAGGACTTCAACATTTATACATGCTTCTTTAAATTCATTCAAAATGATTATTATGAAGCGTTATGAATGCCTTGAATATAAATAGTAGAACGATGACACTCATCATATCTACATCCATCTAGACTTCTAAAACATTGGTTCAGGTAGGTATTCAAACATTTTGAATACATCATTTCTTTCGAGCCACCATTCTGCATAATGCAGAGAACCATGTCATTCATGATTAAATGTCTAGAGCACATATGTATGCTTGAACATCTTCTTAGATTTTATAAGGATTATCTGACAATTGCGATCATCATCGACATGTCACTTCCAAAATACACTCGATGAAAGATCAAGACCATAGAGACATACAAACCCTAAGGTGATGTCTTATTGTCATATTTAATTGTCATTCCTCATTATGTTGAGGAAACTTGCACATTGCAACCACATACATTATGTGTCCAATTGCAAGTACAATATCTGGATCATGAGTCCAATCCATGATATTTTACTGGTTATCATTGATTATAACATTGAGTAGGTTTAATGAAGGATAATCTGAAATAAGAAATTTGCATAAGGGTGTATATATATTATATATACATGTTTTACTTTGATTTAGGAATTTTTATATCAATGTTGTCTTGCCTTGTCAACAATGAAAGTTCATTCCTTTAATCACTTTCAATGTAAGAGATATTCTTACCATTATATCTCTAACAAGATCTGGGATCTTTTTACCTATCTTTGTCACATCCCAATCATATGAGAACCTGTGACTCCAATAAAAAGAAGCGGGAACACATTCTACCTTGCAAGTCCAACTTGCATTTCCCAATTCGACCTTTAACACCCGGGCCCACCACCCCTAAGATGATGTTGACCCATTGCTAATTGAACCAACCATCAACATGCTTAATACTCGCTATACGCAATTCAATATCGCCCCAATAATATGAGGACCCGATATTGGGGTCACTACGTATACGGCCTTACTCTTTCGAGAAGCAAAGAAACTGATCCAAATAATTGTATATAGGATATGTCACTTCAGACATGCGTCTTCTATATACAACTTTTGGTGACGAAATTCTTTGCCTTGACAGGAGACAATGGATGTCACTTATGTGATCCTCCACATCTTATTCAAATTGAAATAATAAATTCTCGTGAATCATATTCACATAATTAATTCTTCCAAGGGAAATTACACATCTATTCATAATAGAGTGTTTTAATATGATATAATTAATTTAATCACATTAAATTAATTATCAATCCAATTTTCAATCAACAAACTTTAAATTTTACCTGAATAGTAGGTATAATCTCAAAGTACGTATTATTTTGAATTTTAATAATTAGAAAAATACACGTTGATTTCTCCAGCATTATCCAGTCCCTACCCGCTGTCATGGCCAGTACCGACGAGAGTGGGACGGACCACATACGTTGCAACCCTCTACCCCAGCAATCTCCGACTAGACACCATATCCACCTCAGGAAAGGATAATGCCAGGTAGATCATCATGTATTTTAAGATGCTCATCGGTCTTTCAACCGAAATTATACCATATAATATACATCAAAACAATTTTGATTATATTATAAGGAGATTTGCTAAAGAAATCCCCAATCCTATTCAAGAAAGAGGGTTTTGCATGTAAAAGCTGTCCTACAACTTTTGCAGGATGACCTAGGGTTTTGCATGAAAACAATGTTTGTTGATGATTTCAAATTAACCAATGATCAATTTCAACTATCTTATCATTATGGTTCAGTGGGATGTCATTCAAGGAATTGATTATGATCTTTAAATATTTCACAAATATTTATCAATAACCAATTTCAGAAAATTAACAATTAAATTTCATCAACATGTTTAAATGACTATCACAAGGTTCAAGATCAAGTTTTGTCAATTTCCAGCAGTGATCCCTAATCACTAAAATTAACTTATCTTGATCCATTTAAATCCAAATTTCGCAAAATTAGTTTCCTAATATTTATAACTTGATTTAGAACAGAACCTAAGTGATATTTCATGTATTTCAAGGTGCATCAAAACTGTAATTAACAAATTAACCACGTTCAGATTTGCTGTTTCCGCAACAGTTAATACATGCTTATTCAAAAGGCCATATCTTGTGCAAATTAAATCCAAATTTAGTAAACTCAGATCCTATGGTTTCCTTATTTAATGGGAAACAAAATACATATGAATATTTTGTGTTTAAATAATTTAAATAGTGCAGGAAAAATCAATTAGAAAGAGGTGCGAAAATTCAAATGCGCTAAAACTTTCGCGACACATTCAAACCCAAGTCATCCTTGGTTCATGGATCATATCCAAAACCCTTTTCAACCTGGCTCTGATACCACTTTAAGGATATTGGGAATCCTCAAGCGCATCACGGAAGCGTGACGATCACATCTCATGCGATCGGGGTGACTAGTCGCACTAGTCGCAAGGTGCAGCAGAATTTAAAAAATTTAAATCATGAGATGAAACCACATGATCACAGGAACAACTCTTGGATCATTTCATCAAACCACAAAGTATTAGGAATACCTCTCGAAGCGTGGTTGCGATCACGAGATCTCTAAAGCAAGATATCCTCCTGTCTCAAGTCTGATCCACGGAGACAGCACTTGCGGGCGCGATGATGAGAAGCGTGACTCCCACAATCCTCGATGAAGATCCAAGCCTCGAATCTCCTGATTTCGTCCAACGAAATCCTTCATTTTCCCATAGAGCAAGCAACCCCAAAGAAGAAGGAGATTCTCGAGTCGTCGACGGCGAAGGCGAGAACTTCTCTCTTTCTCAACAAAGGTGGTCGACCACCTTGTAGAGAGGGAGAGAGAGAGAGGACGAGAATGAGAGAGAGAGAGAGAAGTAGAGTAGGCATCTACTTGATGTACCCTTTAAGGGCTAGGGTTACTCTCCTTATATATTAGTTTGGGATCCAATGGATCTCAATCCATGGCTCTCATTGATCCAATGACTATTGTAATCCAAGAGCCAACCAAGGGCTATGATTGTTGTTGGTTAAAAAACCAACAACATTAATTTATATTAAATTAAATATATGTTGAATTATTATCAACACAATTTAATTAACATAAATTAATTATTAAGAGATAATATGATAACATAAAAAGGAGAGACAACAAACCTCAGTAAAATATAGGGGGCGTCACCTATGACGAAGTCATAGGTGACACCAACTTTTTTTGTGGCATTTTCGTCTCCTTTTATTTATCTTATTATTTCTTAATTAATTGCAATAACTTTTCTTGCAATAATATCCACCAAATTAATTCCAAATTAATTTGTGAATATTTCAATCATGCAATTGAAAAATATGTGAATCATATTCACATCCCAAACTAATTTGTAAATTACATTTCAAATTAATTAATTAATGTGAATCCCATCCACATTAATAATTAACAAATGCTATTTGCTATATTTCTCTATCTCTGATATATTATAAATCCCATTTATAATATACACAGATATTCTGGATAGCACTGTCCATGATCTGCTTATCCTTGATAATTAATTCCTATTTAATTATCTTGGATAATCATTCTCATAATATGAATCTTATTCATATTATACTTGATAATTAAATCTCATTTAATTATCTTGGACAATCATTCTCACAATACGAATCGTATTCAAATTATAATTGATAATTAAATCGCATTTAATCATCAAGACCTTCTTGCTTGGATACTAAATTCATCATAGGAATTATTCTTGAACTCCTTCATGAATAATGTGCCTTCTCCACAGATACTTGGAGAGAAGGACAGGGTGATTGTATTGTTCCACATATAGTGACTTGGATGTTGAGATCTCATCTCAAATCCATATCTAACGGACCTCCCACAGATGCTTTATTAAATCAAGTCCGTATACTTAATATTCTCATTGCATGTGAATCACATTCAGATCAATGTCCAACACTTGGACTATGATCAAGTTACTTCTCTACTGAGAGGAGTCACTAAAATCCAGACCTGTTTCATCACTCTCTCGGACTGGAATACAATCACTTATGACCACATCACCCTCACGTATTCCCAATACCTACACATCCTGCATACTAGAAGACCAATGATCAACCTGAAGATGAAGATCAATTTTATACTGTCTTCTTTAGGGTTTGATCACCATGTTTGTCAATCTTGGTCATTGGGATTTGGTATCGATCATATGCTTTCCCAAAGCATACATCATACCTTCATATTCTTGTCATGCTTCCAAAGCACGACGACAATGCATGGAATTTGATCGGTCCCAATACCTCATGAGTGAGCTCATGTCTTCCGGTTCATAAGTGAACCTGTATTATCCCTTTTGAGAGATCTTTTTACTCATATGCCCTTATATGCACACCAGCTCGTCGGTGTATAGACCTTGGTTATTCATCAACCTACTGGTCTGCCAAATGTACACACTCAGACATATAGTAACACATCTGTCTCTGGTCAGAGGATGTGTGCCTATGCTGTGACAGCATTCAACATAGGAATCACTATATATTTGACTTAAATCACTTTGTTGGTAATTTGTTGTATAACATAGTTATTTGTGATTCTAATAATCCAAATAAATACGGTATTAACTGGAGGTAACTCTGTTTCCAACCTTGAGAAGATTTCACTGTAATCTTATTTTAGGAACATCAAAAGATGATGTTATGTTCATACCGATACGAACGTGATGTGATGATGGTGGAAATGCAACACTCTGATCTGAATAGAACGTGTACATGCCATACAATTCTCGGAGCTCAAACTGCACATCTATAAGAAACCACCATTGCTCATCAGATTTATTAACCTAGTCGCAGATTGATCCTGCGCATACTTAAATAGACCGGCATAATCTCAGACCGGCTGCGGCCGGCCGATGTCGTCGACCCGCTCGCTGCAGGTAGAGGATACAAACAGAGGAGAGCCTCACAACCAGGCCGGGTTCTTGAGAGGAGTGACCACTGCCTTGACCTGTAAGTAGTTCTTGAGGCTATCTATCCCCTTCTCCCTCCCCTGCCCACTCATCTTGAACCCCCCGAACGGGATCGCAGCGTCGAACACGTCAAAGCAGTTGATCCAGACCGTGCCCACTCTCAACGCACGCACCAGAGTGTTGGCCGTGTCGATGTTGTGGGTGAACACCCCCGCGGCCAGCCCGTAGCGTGTCGCGTTCGCCCGTTGGATCACTTCTTTCAGATCCCTGCAATCAGGAAACAGATAGACAGTTGATGGGATATACCAAACCGAAATGAACTGCATGGATCTCGCGGAAGCCGCTCACTGACCTGAACTTGAATATGGTCTGCACTGGTCCAAAGATCTCGTCTCGTGCGATCGGCATATCGTCCTGAACCAGCCGAGAAGATAATATGACCAAGCACCGTCTCCTGAGTCACCATGAAATGACTCTTCTCCCAAGATAGAATAAGATGGACCTCTATGCAGCACTGAAGAACTCGGTCTAGGGCAATGAACACAAGCATCAAACACGTCACCGTAGATCGAGAAATCATCCATGAAGACCTCTAACAAATCACTCAACATTTCATAGAAGATGGAAAACATGCATCATAAGAATGTTGCTGGGGCATTACATATACCAAAGGGCATCCATCTGAAAGCATAAGTCCCAAACGGACAGGTGAATGTCGTTTTATCCTTGTCTTCGGGTGCTATGGCAACCTAATTGTAGCCTGAGTACCCGTCAAGGAAATTGTAATGACTCTTCACAGCTAGCCTCTCTATAATCGGACCAATAAAAGGCAGCACGAAATGATCCTTCTTGGTGGCCTGATTCAATCGTCTGTAGTTCACACAGACCCTCCATGAAGTGGGTACCCAGGTAGCGATCTCCTCTCCAGACTCACTCACAACTATAGTGATGCTTGTCTTATTGGGCACCACATGCAATAGACTAACCCACTTGGAGTTAGAGATGGGGTAGATAAAATCGGTGCTCCACCATTTGGATATCTCTTTCATGACCACCTCTTGAAGATTCGGGTTCAGCCGTCGCTGGAACTCAAGCGATGGCTTCGTGTCCTCTTTGAGATAGTAGATATGGTTGGAGCATAGGGCTGGACATATCCCCTGGAGATTAGCTACACTCCATCCTATCGCCTTGCAGTTCCTTTCAAAAACCTCCATCAAATGAGATTCTTGCTCTCCAGTCAAATCTGCTTACATAATGACTGGATACATCTCATGCTCACCCGCAAGGAATCTATATACTTCTGGGACTGTGGCAAAGGCTTCAATTTTGGGCGACTGGGAGCAGACAAATCTGGCTTCTAAAATGTCTTGATGAATGCAACCATATCTTAATGTGAAAACTCTCACTGATCATGAATATCTGGTAAAGATGGCCCTGCTACTGTGTCTGTACTCAGTGATGGCTCAATCTATGCCCTAGCTGTTGCCTCTGTTGGAATCAGACAAGGCAAATAGTCATCAAAATCATCCCAGTCTATGTCTAAATCTGAGGGATCTGAATCAGAATCAAAAGATATGTACTCTGTCTCGCTATCCTGAACGCGGCCGTCGGCCTCGAATGTGTCCTCGTCCAAGAGTGTGCTCTCCGAACTCTCCTCTGCTAGAAGATGTAAATCTGCAGTATTTGAAGGTGAGAGTAGGGCTCGTGAAACGGGGTTAGACCAAGCAACTTCATCATCGGTGATCACAAAATCATACTCATGGTTGATGTCTCACTCTGCCTTTGTCATATGCTATGTATTACTATACTGCGCTGAGCAAGCCGAATATCATGCTCTGGTCTCGTCAATCATCTCTATTTGTATACTCTTGCCCTCAACGCAAAAGTAAACCTTCTCGCTATCATGGTCGGACACCGCTTTGGCTGTGGACAAGAATGGGCGTTCGAAGATGATGGGGGTATCTGTCACCGACTCAAGGATCTCCATGTCCAACACAATGAATTCCACGGGGAATTTCACACCCTGAACTGTGACGACCACATCCTTCAACAACCCCTTCGGCCTCTTGACAGATCAATCAATAAATTAAAGGATTGTCCTGCTCTGTCGAAGAGGGCGAAACTCAAATCGGTCAAGTAAGGATGTTGGAAGTAGGTTAATGGAAGAGCCACTGTCTAATAAAGTACGATCGAATCTCTACTCATGAATGTGGCATCTGACATAAGGAGCTCCTGCATCTGGCCTCTTGGCTGACAGACGGTTCTGGATGGCGAAGAAGGTGGCACGAGTGAGCACATGGATCTCTGCATGATGGTTCCTTCTCTTCCTACGAATAGTGGTCTTCTCTCTCAAGTTCTTCTAGAAGAGAGGGATGAGCTCAAGTACCTCCTGTAGAGTTAGCTGGATATGGAATCTATCTATCATCTGCTGGTTGAACTTTGACTGCTGGTTCTTTTTTGGATTTTCTTTTTTATTCTCCTTCATCAAGTCAAGTGCTTGAGGGAAGGGGATATTTGGTCCCTCCTCAGATAGAGGTCAAGATAGAGGTTCCTGCTGCTGAGAAGGAATGGAATCCATGCAAGGGTCATCATGCATCACATATGGACTCGAAGATGAAGAAATCTTTCCTTTATTATTTTTTGGCCTTTTTCATATTGTCCTTAGATACAAAAATAGGAGGAAGCATAAATGGAATAGAAATGGTGGCATCAGTACCACCCACAACATCTGGTGATGCGACGACCTCAGTACCGTGCTCTAGCTCAACATTAGGTAATCTGGTGGCGTCAGTACCACCAACTGCATCTGGAGAAGCGACGCCCTCAGTAACTTTGACTGGATCATCATCCTTGGTGGCTTCAACACCACCGTCATCAACATCATCATCAATGGTATCACCACCGCTATCCTCCTCATCTACCGCTCCTAGCTCATCATGGTGTCATCTCTCAGACGAGGTGCCGCTGGCTGGCATCCTACCGCTCCTAAGTGACACAAAATCAACATCAAATGTGTATGAAGAAATATCACCCAATGACTCAGTAGGAGTGGTGGTCTCGGTGAACTGTACCTGCTCAAACTTCCTCTTGAGGTTGTTCGGAATAGGCTCGATTTGAGCTGGTATGACAGTCTTCTTTTTATGATATCCCTCATCTCCTAACGAAACTCGTCCATCTCCCACATAAAGGATGCATGCTGGCATGAGAGAAGAGGGGCTAGATCATCAAGGGAGGGGTTCTCATAGGCTGGCCCATGAGAACCAGAGGAGTTGCCTCGCTGAAAATGAGGCTGGCTCTAGTACTGGTGAGGGGCAGGCTGAGTGAACTATTGAGGCTACTGTTGCTGCCTCCACTGTTGTCCTTGTTGGTAAGGACGAGGACCCAACTAGTAATGCTACTGCTTGTGGGAGTACTGGGGCTGCTACTGCGGCTGGCTAAACTGTCCACCCTGAGCTGGAGGCTGCTGCTGGGACGAGGTGCCTCCGGTAGACCACCTGAATTCGAGATGATCTCAGTGGATCCCAGGATACTGTCAGTCATACCAAATCCCGTTGACTTCCATCAACGACTTCTGCTTGTAAGGGAATGGGGGAAGTACTCCCAGTGGTTGATCCTACTAGTGCACCACCATTTGAATATCCTGAGATGGCGGTGGCTGAGAGTACTGCTGCTACAACAGCTGAACCGGCTCCGCCTTAGGTTATCCCGATCTCGTTAAGTCAAACCTTTGACTTAACTAATCTGACACCTCCGAATCACTATTCCCATGCAGAGGACCTGCATCAAGAGGTCGCTCAGATATCAGCCTATGTGAGAAAGTATTACCATCTCCTACTCAAACTGGAGATCATCTCTTAATAATCATTTTACGGTGCTTGATGAGTCCTCTATCTAACTCGTTAGATATTCATCCAAACACCAACCTCTATGATTCAATTATTGAATCAACAACTATATGACCATCAAGATGGCCATGGTACATAACCCTAATTGTACAGAGGGACCTATTATGCAAATTAGTTATTCTTCATTTCAGATCAGGGAATGATATTCGCAATAACATTTATTTCATAATGGCTCACCGTGGGCTCACATGTCCAACAGGGTCAAGATTTGCAATGGGAAATACACCTTAATCAGTCAGCATGCATGCACCAAATTGAGAAAATAATTTAGATTTAGGGTCAATTCCGAATCTTATTAGGAATGGAGAGGTATATAGAGTGAAATCAATCTCCTTCCAAAAATGGCAGAACTCATGAAGGGAGTTTTCCTAGTCTGTGAGAGGAAGAAGAAGCAGGGACTCCTGAGGTGGTTCACAGAGTCTAAACCATGTAATTAGGTACCCTGAATTATTGTAGATGCCAAACTCGAGGAGTCTATGTGGGTGTTAGGAGAGTCCCAACGAAGTCGTCCTAGAGTTGACATCTTGAAGGGAAGAGAAGATTGATTTGGAAGAAGGATACGATGATGAATAAGAAACAAATGGAATGTAAAACAGTAGAAGGCTCACGATGAGCGAGGGTCAAAGAGGAAGTAAGAAAAGAAAAATGACAAAATTACGAAAGTGCAAGGGACTCTTATCTTTGGACCAAATTCTAGCAAGCAAACATCGAACAAAATTGGGTTCCCCAACTCAACACATGTGAAGCCGTGAATGTTCAACTATTTTTATCTTTTCAGTTTTAGAGTTGTGATTTCAGATAAAAATTGTCACCAGCCCTTAACGGCTAGCCCTAGAGTAGAGCATGTACTTCTAGGAAAGTATCCCCATACTTGTTCTAGCTCCTTTCTTTCGTGATATCTGCATTTTTTAAGATCCTCAATACTGGTTCTAGGTGGCTACTCAGCCAAAGAAAAGAGAGAGTAAGATGATAAGTGAAACCACTACTTCCCCCACAACTGGGGTACTCGAACACAAACCGATGAGATAGACACACCCGTGAGGACGTGGCCTAGGCTAAGTACCTAAGAGCAAGTCGGATGCTCCATAAAAAGCGGGAGCACCGTTATCGGCAGTGCCCTACTTGGTTACGTATGATAGAAGTGTCAATACTTTGCCGGTCCCAGTTGGTAATTGAGGCAACCACAGATAGGTTTTTTTTTGTTCTATTCCTTAAGGGTCATGCCTCGCTCGGTATCGAGTGTACCTGGATATAATGTAGGCTTTATGAACCCCAAATAATGACGTTTGGTATGATATTTATTTAGTATAAGTTTAATTACCAGTCCCCTTATTTTAGTTTTTGGTTTTCACCTTTTGAGTACTTTCAATGCAAAAGCGCCTAACAATTTTTTTGGATTTTCTTTTTAACTTAGGTGCTCAAAATCATAGGGAGAATGACAAAGCAATTGAAGGTGACACTAAGATGGAAATCTCACCTTAGTGCTTGAATGATGAATGCTTAGACATAGTACTTATAGTGCTTCTCAAGGCTCTCCATGCAGGACGCAAGGAAAAAATTTATAGACCTAATCCATATGTACAATATGCAATGAAGAAAATCATCCTAAGCATGAATTGCTATTATTGTGCATAACCAAATGCTAAACATAAGGAGCGAAACATAAGAGTACAGTCTTGGAGGCTCCTCGGTGCCCACCACTATGGTCCTGGAAGCGTTGTATGGAGACCTCTCACGACGTGCTATTTCAAGTCCAAGTATTCAATAATTAGTTTTTGATCTAAGCACAAACATATAAGCTATAGGTACATGTAATATATTAGGTGTTTAACCTTAGATTACCTAGCAACAATCGTAAAATGCTGGCTCATTCCACAAAGAAAATAAAAATAAGGCATAGAACCCAAAGTGCAGAAAATAAATAAAATAAATGCGATGAAAAAACGGGAAAATCCGGTGAGCCCCTAAGTGAGAAAACACTTGGAAATTGGGTCCTAGTGTTCAAGTCCAAGTCTACTTCTATTATTAGAAATTAATAATGCAAATAAGAGTCACTCTCTCACCAAAAATAAAAAGAAAATGGACTATGCTAAAGGTCCTCCTCTCTCTCTCTTGCTCTCTCCAAGTAGCTCACAAGAGGAAGAACTACTCTCCTCGTAGCTTAGGTGCTCCAAATACCTAAGCAGTCGTTGTTGCCTTGAGGTCCCTTGCAAGAAAAATATAAGAGAATGTATTAGCATAATGAAAAGATTATATCAAATGAAAAAAAAATAAATAAGAGAGATAATGAAGCAAAAATTGTGAAGGAAAATCAATACCCAGAATCTATCCTACGTGTTGCTCCCCGATAACAATGTCATTTGATGAATGGGATTTTGCGAGGGTCTAAAATATCCTCACTAAATGAGGATACAATGTCTGTGAGACGAACGCTCATGAAAGCCTAGATCCATTAACAATTAATACACAATAAGTTAAATCAAAGCAACAAGTGGAGTTAATTTATTATAACTCTACAAAAGATATGTATAGGGCAAGTAGTGTAGGGTGTCGAACACAGGGAGAAAGGGGAATAAAGAACGATAAATGGCAAAAAGTCAAGAATTATTTTTTGTGTTTTTGCGAAGATTTTTTATTTTTAGTGGGTTTTCAATTATTTATTTTTTTGAATTTTTGTTTTATATTATTTTATGTTTTTAATTTTAATATTTTTAATTTCCTTTGTTCTATTTAGATATATAATAATATAATTTATAGATATAGTGTAGATAATATAGATAATAAATATAAAAAATAAAGAGAAAATTTAGAAATCTCCTAAAGGACAATCCTTTTTATTTTTTAAGGGTATTGAGTTTTTTAATAATTATAATAATATTAGTAATAATATAAGTAACTATATCTAAATAAAAAATTTGGCTTTTAAGATTTATAAAATAGCTATAAATACTTCAAAAATAAGGCAATAAAATGTTTTTGGCTTTTTATATTTTTCTTTACTTTTGATATTTTCTCTCAGATTTTTTACTATTTTTTGTATTTTAATTAAAGAAAATAGGAAAAAGTGAATAATAAAATCTACCTGACTTGTTTTGGATTTTAAAAATAGCTAATTAGCTCAAAAATTCCAAAACAAATTTAATAGATAGTAAATATAATATGGAAAATATAAAAATAGAAAACCCATTTTTTGGAATTTTTTAGTGAATTTTTATAATTTTATTGGGTTAGAGAGGGTTTGCAATTTTTATGGTTTTTATTTCGAATGTTTTAGTGATTTTTGGTTTGTAGATGTAAAATACAATAATAAATGCGGACTTTTACCCAGTAGACCCTCTAATATTTGCCAAAGATGTCTACGACATTTGAAACATCGATATTCCTCCCTCGACCCTGTAAACTTACTAGCTCTTACCCTACAAACCCTGTGGTTAGCCCCCATACCCATTAAAACTAACCAGATTCCGTTATGTTCTTCTACATTATACCCATTTTGTTTGTCAAATTTACATTCAATGCCACTCCCCCTCACCCTCCTCCTCATACGTCCACCCCGGCATCCTACTAGAAGCCCTGGACCCCGTCGCATCGCCCGAAGCCCCATCCTTGCCTCCCCTGCTCCCCCCACCCATGCTGCCCGAAGCCCTGGCCATCGCTCGTGTCCCCTGCTCCCCCCACCCTGTCGCTCGATGCCCCCTCCTCTCCCACAGCTTGCTCGAAGCCCCCACCTCCTCCTCCCGTCGCCTGCCCTACCTCCGCCGCTCCCCCAACCCCGCTGCTCCCCCGACCCCGCCGCTCGATGCCCCCGCCTCCTCCTCCCATCGTCTTCCCCACCTCCCCTGCTACCCTCCACCACACCGCTCGATGCCCCCTCATTGCCACCTTCTCTTCGGAACCCTCATCCTCCTCGAACATGAGATCCGACGTGGAGAATGTGTACCGCATCCTCTGGAGGCATCACGAAGACCCGTCGAAGCTCCACCTTCTCCTCTCCTTTGTCCCCCTCTGCCCTCACCTCGTCGAGCTCGTGCTCTGCCTATGTGGCTCTGCTTCCTTCCTGGCATTCCCCTTCTTCTCTTGGGCTTCACGCCACCCGCACTACCTCCACTCACCGGAAACCCAGTACCCGTTGCTCCGCATCCTCTCCAAGTCCGGCAACATCACCGCCTCATGGGCCCTCCTCCAAGACCTTCGCCTCTGTCATCCCGACCTCCTCAACCCCGACCTCTTCCTTCTCCCCCACCCGTCGCCTGGAAGCTCTAGGTCGAGCAACGCCCCTTGAGACCCCTCCCTCGGTAGAACCCGACCCACACGTTGGTCCAGCTGAGGCAGAGAAGCCTCCTCCCCTCTACCTATGAGGGAGGAGAGAGGCAAGACACATTCTTTTCTTCTCTTGGTGAATTTTAGCCGTCTAATCGTGAATTGGTTAGATTAACTTGTTTTTAACCCAAGGAAGTTAATTCTAGACGTGTTAATTTAACGGTAGGGTTCATGGGGTTAGACGGAGCAAGTTTACACAGTTGAGGGAGGAATATCGATGTTTCAAATGTTGTAGAGGTCATTGGAAAAGATTACAGGTCTGCCGGGTAAAAATCCCTAATAAATAATCCCTACTTTTCTTAGATTTGTTTAAGATATTTTTCTATTTTTATGGATTTTTTAATACAAACAAGAAACAAATACGATATTTTGGGATTTTTAAATGTAGGAAATCAATATTACATGCCCTACAAAAAATATGTGATGAAATATAATATAATGCACTTTATTAAAAATCCAACAAATTTTAAATGCAAGATGATATTTTTAATACAAAGAATACACAAAATGAAAATACAACATTGGCAAGGATGAATATGCAAATAAAAACAAATAAAAATGCAATCCAGAATCACTTTGTAAAATATAAGGGCCTCTATGAAATTTAAACATGAATATTTATTTCATTCCACACTAACAAGTGTATAAATGTAATTTGTAAGACATTGCAGGGCATACATGCAATTATCCCAAAAAGTTTTAAACTACAATACAAAGTTTCTATACTAAACAATAACACACAAAGATAGGGGGTTCCTGCGAAAAGCCCACCACCTCACGTGTATGGGCAGGTGAGGTGACATGGTAGAGTACCTAAGTGTAAATAAAAACAATATAGGGGGCTACTTGCAAAATTACTGATGTTTTTACACATCAGATGAAAGTTCATGGACTAAAAATAAAATACAAAAATATAGGGGGTATATGGAAAAATTACCCCCCAAGACTTGATTTAATGGTAGAACGCGATCTGCTAATCCACGTGGTGCGCCGTAGACTGTGTAAACCAATTCATCGATCAACAGATCTTATCAAGTCCACGAGTGCATATAAAAGTCGTTGCTCACGACCGGACAACCATCCTGAAAGCTAGAGCTCCTCCGCTGATCCAACGACAGCTGCAACTCCTGAGCTTCAATCCTTTGATTCATCCTTCTTCGAGCTCATCGGTTGATTCTCATACGCTTAGTTGCTTCCTAGAGGTGTTCCGCTGCTTCTAGATGCCTCAATAGGTCTGGGGCTCATCAGAGGAGGCTTAGAGGTCGATGGATCCTAGAGGTCTTTTCTTTGTGTGGGTACTCCTCAGATGGTCTTCAGGACCTACAAATGGTATGGAAAGCACGACGGTGTGATGATAAAAGTATCATGGCCTTTATTGGCGATGGATGGTGACCTGATGAGGTGGAATGGTGTGCCCTGATGAAGGGTGACGGATGGCACATGGATCCACTGATCTGGAGTAGATCAGAGGTGCGTAGGTGGTCGAGGAGATGGAGAAGCGAAAGGGGATGGAGATGAGGTGATCGACGAGGTCGGAAAGCAAAACAAAGGTGGAGAAGGTCGCCGAGCTCAGCTCTGACGAACTTTGATTTTGATTTTTTTTATGAAATTAAAGGAGAGATTACCTATAAATAAAATCTACTCCAATATCTTCTGAGTTTTAGGAATCGAAAAATGCAAAAGATAGAGGCTCATCTGACCTCGGACATTTGAGAGCGAACCACGTGGAGGGACTCCGGTGAGGCTGAATCTACTCGATTCACACCCTCTCCTTCTTGTTCGACCCTTGGATAAACCCCTGCTATCATCATGAATGTCAAGCACGGTTAGGGTTAGGGTTTTGACAGGTGAAGAGTGATAAATTCCAAAGTTGGTCAGAGGAGGGTTTATGTATGTGGGTCTTTGACTTGGGAGAAACACATAGTTCAATGATCCCAAGATCGACAAATCATGTGGTCATGAAAGAGCATTCACCGAGAATTAAAAGTCAAGAAGAGATCCATCCAAGAAGATGAAGGAAAACTGAGGAAAAATAGAGGAAATCTCTTGGTCAACGAGGCTACAAGATCTAGAGTTGCAGGGGTCTCAGTTGATCAGCGAATCAACCGAGGCTGCAACCCTATTGATCCACGTAAGCCACAACAAGACAAAATAGGAAATAAATACAAAAGGAATTCAAAATAAAATAATAACAAATTTATTTCATGTTTGGTAAAACCTAAATTTTTTATTATTTTATGTTGTATTTTAATCCGATTTTTATGTTTTTTACAAGTTGACTTTTTATATGTTCTTTTTTACATGTGCATTTATAGGTATATTTACCTATATTTTTTATTTTATTTTTATTTTATATTTTATATTTTATTATTTTATATACATAATTTCTATATTTCTAACTTATTTAAATACACATCTATATTTTTATTGTATTTTTCTGAATTGAAATGTACACTAGGTAAGTATAAATCATCTGTGTGTCTTTGTGCATTTATCTATTTTATCATATTTTTAATGGTTTTATTTTTTTCTATGCATATATTATAAATAATATCTAAAAGAGTGTGAAAATAAAAGATCATGAAAAAGATAAAAAACAATTATTTGATTCATGTATACTGTACAATAGTTGTCCAAAACCCAACTTTTGCATATTAACTCCAAAATAACTGAAACCACCTTTAGTAAATAGATAATTAAAAGTTCATACAATTAAAGGTGATGTTATGAATTTTGAATTCATATGGAGAATATACATGTTTGTGATGTTGGGATTTTGGATTTTTATTCTGAGTATAGAAAGTACAATATGCATTATTTTTATGTGAAATAAATTTTGTATTTTCCTATTTATTTTATTTACAACTTTCATTTGCAAAGCATATTTTATTTATGTATGAAAAATAAAGAATAAAATAGTTCCCAAAAGGGGCTAATAGATTAATTTAGAATTAGTGTTTTATTGTATTTATTGGATCTTATCTCCCCCTACTTTATTCCTTGTTGACCCAGTCATCAAGATGCCTAGGTTTCGTGGTTTTGGGTCTTTCAATACCTTTGGTATATCATTTCATTTTCTTTCCTTTTCTTTATTCTTTTATTTTTGCTTTAAATGGAAGCTTTTATACAATATTTACATAAAAAATAGTGTACGTTATTTTATGAAAAATAATGCTATTTACATCCATGTAGCTAGGGTTTAAAGGCCAAATTGAAAGAATAAAGGTGGTGAAATGGAGATTCATCAGCCGGGCATGCAACCTGTAGGTTTGCCAGAAGAACATCCGTATTGATAGACTAAACCTAGGTGGTACACGATTGGTCGGTTATGTTGAGAGCACAAAATAAATTATTTCTAATGCATGGTACTCGACTACCATTAGGCGGATTGGCTGATTGAAGATGGGGTCGTGCCATGTGGAGGCACAGGTGGTTTGATAGTGATTGCACCACAATAACATGTATTTAAGTCACTAGTTTATATAATTAAAGATTTGCCTGTAGTTTTAAGATGCCTAGTCCTCGAAGACGATGTGCTTGTTTGTTTATCAGGCTAAGGGTTTGGAATCCTAGATAATAAAAAAAAGAAATTATCAACATAAGTTCACCAGATCAATGTAATATCTTACTGGAGTGTCCATAGCTTCGAGGTCCATGGAGGGGAGAGGAGAGATACCTGATATGTATTAGAATGGATAGGACATAAAATAAAAATAATAATGGAACAACTATAATTCGGTTTGTTGAACCTTTCCAATATCATGTTTGGTCTATGTTTCTTTTCTTTGTTATCGAGCACTGTCTCATCTCTTTCCTATATTTTCTAAAAATCCAACATGCATCGGAGTGTCATCACAAGGATAGTAGCCATCTAGCCAACCACAATAGCATTACTCTATAAGTAGTTGGCAATATTTTTATGCAGTTCCTTTCGAACTGATGTACATGTAAATAGCTATAGTGAGACAATGTACCGTGCAAACTTTATTTTGTGGATATAGAAGTGAGGAAATACTTCCTTATTAATATCTTTAATTACAGTCTATTCCTGAATGTTAGTTGTGATTATTGAATAAATTATTGTTGAGTAACTAGATTCGGATATGGAAGTATCCGACGACCCAGAATCGGGGTCATGACAACTTGGTACCAAGCCCAGTTACTCCATAAAGTTATTCAATGATTGATAACTGTGAGAAGTATTCATAAATTAAGGGTGTATTAAGATCCTTTAATCTTAGTAATTGACTACGGTACCATTCACAAGTCATTCTCCCTTATGTACATCATGTTAAGAAGTATATGACCTAACCTTTAACCTTGACTCATCTCATGATCCTGGCAAACCAAGATGTGTCTAGGCAATTAGTGACTATGATGGCAATGCTTCAAGAAATGGGGCAAAGACAAATGACATATTAGAGTCTCAATGCTAGACTGAGAGACTAAAGGTATCTAGACTAACATATGAATGCTTGAGCTAAGGGTTTTATTCACCCTTCATGGCAATAATATAGCTACCAAAACTCCATTTTGTATGCTCCTACTCCAATTCGAGGAGCCATGGAGGAGGCCCTTCTTAGGTAATAAAAATTATTTGACTCCAACCATAAAGATCAAATTCTGATAAAATCATAAAACCCTTATCTGATTAAGGGACCAGGAGGTCATGTAGTTATAATTCAAGAGATCTTAGAGGATCACATGGTATAAATTGCATGCCATCAGCTACCTGCTTACTTGCTACTTATTAAAATAGACGACTTTGATCTTTTATCCTAGGTGAACTAGTTAAAAATGCATCATCCATGCGTTGACTATTACCAAATAATCAAAATGGTTTTGATTATTACTATATGGTATAACTTTGGTTGAAAAACCGACTATCATCTCAAGTACATAATGATCAATTTGGCATTATCTTAACCCGAGGCGGATATGGTGTCTAGTCGGGGAGCGTTGGGGTAGCAGGTTGTGCCGTGTGCGGTTTGTCCCACTCCTGTCGGTACTGGCCATGACAACAGGTAGGGAAGGGATAATGATGGAGAGATTATGATGTATTTTCTAATTATTAAAATTCAAAATAGTACGTATTTGAGATAATACCATATTTCAAGTAATAAGGACGAATGTTTGTTGGATAATAATTGGATCATTGATTTAATGTGATTAGATGAATAAGAATCCAATTAAAATTAATACAGTCTATTATGAATAGGTGTGTAATTCCCTTGGAAGAATTAATCGTAATGAATATGATTCATAATAATTAATTAGAATTTGAGCATGATATGGAGGATCACAAAAGTGACATCCATGGTACCCCATCAAGGCAAAGGGTTCCGTCGCCAGGGATTGTATGTAGGAGACGCATGGCTGAAGTGACAACTCCTACGTACAAGCGCATCTGGATCGGACTTTTTGCTTCTTGAAAGAGTAAGGACGCATGCGTAGTGACCCCAATATCGGGTCTGCATATTATCGGGGCGATATTGGATTACGCATTGCAAGTTGTATTCCTATTGACGGTTGGTTCAATTAATGACGGGTCAACATCAACTTAGGGGTGGTGAGCCAAGTGTTAAAGATCGAATTGAGAATGCAAGTTGGACTTGCAAGGCGGAATGTGTTCCCGCTTCTTTTTATCCGAGTTACGATTTCTCATATTATTGGGATGTGACAAAGATAAGAAAGGATATCCAAGATCTTGCTTGAGATATAATGGTAAGTATATCTCTTACATTGAATGTGATTAAGGGAATGAACTTTCAATGTTGACAAGGAAAAACAACTTCTATATAAAAATTCCTAAATCAAAGTAAAATATATATTTATATTGATTTATGGTAATTTCTTATTTTAGATAATCCTTTATTAAACCCACTCAATATTATACTCAATAATAACCAGTAAAATATCATGGATTGGATCCATGATCAAGATATTGTACTCATAGTTGGACACATAATGTATGTGGTTGCAATGTGCAAGTTTCCTCATAATAATGAGGAATACCAATTAAATAGACAATAGGACTACAACCCTATGGTTTGTATGTCTCTATAGTCTTGATCTCTCATCGGATATACTTTGGAAGTAGCATGTCGATGATGATCGCAATTGTCAAATAATCCCTATAAATGTGTAAGAAGATGTTCTGGCATACATATATGCTCTTGACATTTAATCATGAATGGCATGGTTCACTGCATCGTGCAGAATGGTAGATCTATAAGAGATGATGTATTCAAATTGTTTGAGTACCTACCTAAACCATAGTATTTAAGAGTTAAGATGTATGTATATATGATGAGTATCATCATTCTACTATCTATACTCTAGTCATTCATGAGTCTTCATAATATTCATACTGTATGAATTAAATGAAGCACGTATAAATGTTTAAATACTATTATATTTAAATCATTTGAATTCAACATAAGAGATCCTTCTTCTTAAGCAATGGTTGTTTATAGATGAAGGGAGTGCAGTGGAAGCATGGGTCAGACCCAAGTAAGAATGAAAGTCAAAGAGTTGATTGTACTTCTGTGACTTTCATATGACATCCAAAGAGTTGGATGAATTCCTATAGTACAACAAGCTGATGTATTGATAGTATAACTATTAAGTCTATCTAGAATCCTTAGAGAAGGACCCAGATAGTGCATCGGGATAATCTATGTCTACATTTAATCACTGAAATGGACTTTCTTATTTGATAAGATCAAAGTCTAATAATTGTATCTCATTCTTCTAATAACACTTTCAATTTGTTGCATATGTATTAGAATATTGGAAAATTTGATCTTAAGGTTTAATATTCATCTACATGGGAATTTATGTAATTGTTGCAATAATATCCGTTGGATAGATGAACTTCATGATTTCAGTGGGAGAGCCCTTAGTCTTAGAAAATGTCTCTGTGACTTAGATATTAGAATACACTCATTGTTTTATATATTAGAATACACTCATTGCTTATTTCTAAATATTGGGAATAAACATGAATTCTGGAATAGATCTATCATAAAGAGTTATGATGGATATATTTCAGATAGTACTATGACATCTGGAGGACTCTACTAAATTAAAAGATTAACAAACGGTTCATTAACATTTCTAATACTGAAAAATAAACCTTAACAAGATCGTTAGGAGGATGAAGACCATTTGTCAAATGATCTAGCATCAATCTATGGACATATGTCTGTTGATGTGACCAATAGACTAGTCAGAGATGAGACTTATGAATTTCAAATCTTACATACTTATGAATGTTGTATTCAAAGTAGAAAATATCCAAAGCACCCTTTTTTGGGAATGGTGTAAGATGTCAAGGTATTCAAGATCTCATGCATATTTATGTATGTGGATCATCTTTCATAAAAAACATTAATGATATGTGATATCTATTGATGATTATTTGTGATATGAGATTTCTTCTCTTCACCCTAGAAACCATTGAAATATTCAAAGATTTCACTATTTTGGTTTAGAACCAAATTTTGAAGGAAGATGAAAATGAATTTGATCTAATCAAGGTAGTCAGTACCTATTAGATGAATTCATGGAATACTTTATGGAGATATGAATATCATTCTTATATCAGTCCTCCTAATAAACCTAAACTCAATAGAGTTATAGGGAGATACAATTGGATCATGTATGACATGATTTGATCAATGATGAATTTTAGCATAATTGCTTATTAGTTTCCAGTTATATATGTATTAGATAGTACAATATATATCCTTAATACGGTTCCATGCAAGGAAGCGGGAATCTTGCACATGAGAGTGCAACTTCATTAGGAAAATAAAGGATGGTTTTGGATACCTAATTTATGACCTTGAGATTCTTAAAAGATTTCATATATGAGAATGTGATTAGAGGATGAGACTCTTGAGAATCAAGATGAAACTGAAGTAAAGGAACTCATTTAATCTTGAGAAGATATTGAGGCTCTTAAAATTGGAAACTAAAAAGACAAATAAAGATGAAACAAACACCTTAAATGAGTTTGAGGATGGATTCCATGTGTCAGTTAAGTCTAACAATGATCGAACTTTATATGATGAAGCTTATGAAGACAATGACATGGAAAGATGGATGTTAGCAATAATGTTTAAAGTAGACTTCATATACAATTGTTGTATATGGACCCTCGAGAATCCACCTATATGGGCAGAACCTGTTAAATGTAAATGGATCTTCAAGAGAAAGAGGTAACCTAATGAGAAGGTAGAGACCTTCAAAGCACAACTCGCAGCCATGAGCTATACATCGAAGAAAAGATATCGCTTGCGATGAGACTTGCTCTTCTGTGACCATGCTTAAACTCATCGGAAAATTGCTAACAATAGCTACACAACTTGACTTTTGACATCTTCAAGATGGAAGTCAAGATTGCATTCCTCTATGAACACCTTTTCAAGGATATTTGCATGAAGTAGCCCCAGTTCTTCATAGTTGAGGAAAGCGATGTATGCAAGCTAAGGAATTCCATCTATGGACTCAAATAAGCTTCTTGTAATTGGAACATTGGATTTGATGAAATCATAAATGTTATGATTTCAGATAGAATCTTAATGAACCATGTGAAGCTTAGTGGGAGTGCCATTATGTTCATCATGCTAAATGTAGATAATATCCTAATCATTTGGAATGATATAAGTATGAAAATAAGTGTTTTATAGTCTGGCTATTCCATTCCTTGAGATATGATCTCAAGGATACCTCTTAGATCTTAGTTCTAAAGTTGTTCAGAAGCAAAGAGAAGATGGTATTGGGACCGTCACATTAGTGGTACACCTTGGACATATTCCATTCTTAGAAAACCCCAAGGAAGGCTTCCTTCCCTTAAGATATGGTACTGACCTATCTGAAGGGATAACACCTCAAAGAGTTGAGGATGTGAATACCAATGCCACATGCCATTGGAAGCTCAGTGTATGTTAGATATGTAGAAAAGCCAGATGTCTGCCATGCTGTGGGACTAGTAAACTGTTACTAATCCAAATATGGTGATAAAACACTTTGATTGCAGTAATAACAATATCTTCAAGGATGACAAGACTTTAGAGATAGTGATATCTATGTCTTATCTTCAAGAGCATAAGACTTTATAGATAGTGATCTAAAAGGTCTTAACTATGGATACCTTAGGAGATAGAGATCTCCAAGAATAAGGGTATTATGATAAGGAGAATGTGCATACTGGTTATAATAATTGAATTGTAGTGTCAAGGACACTATAACTGACAATATTGAGTACTGGTTGCATATGATGCAACATTCTCACTACATGCGAGCACTGTTACTAGGAGATATGCAAGTGTCTTAAAAGGACTTGGCATAGTCTCTTAGGAACAGAGTGATTGATCAGCTTACCTATCTATTTTTCTAAATGGCCTATGATTGTCACATGAGTGTGGGATTAACGATTAGCCCATTAATGACTCTTTGGGCTAGTGGGAGATTATTGGACATGCGAGCCCAGAACGAGCCATTTTGCAATAAATGTTATTGCAAATATCATTCCTTGATCTAAAATGAAGAATAATTAATTTGCATAATAGGTCCCTTAGTACAATTAGGGTCATGTACCATGGCCATCTTAATGACCATACAACTATTGATTCAATTATTCAATCATAGAATTGTTGCTTGGATGAACATCCAAAGATTTAGATTGAGGACTCATCAAGCACCTTCAAATGATTGTTAAGAGAGGATCTACAACCACAAAAGGAGATGGAAATCCTTTCTCTAAAGGTTGATATCTAACCAACCTCTTGATGAAGGTCCTCTACATAGGAATAGAGATTCAGAGGTGTTAGATAAGTTAGGTCAAAGACTTGACTTAATGAGATCGAGATTACCAAAGTCCTATGTCGTATGTTGTCATGATATAGGAAGGCATCATCTGATTGGAGACAGATGCGTTACTATATGCCTATGTATGTACATTTGACCGACCAATAGGTTGATGACCTAATCAAGGTCTTTACTACGATGCGTTGGTGTCCATGCAAGGGCATATGAGTAATATGATCTCTCAAAGGGATCATATAGGTTCATTACTGAACAGGAAGACAGGATCTCCCTCATGGGATATTAAGAAGATAAAATTCCATGCAAGGTCGTCTCGTTGTGGAAGCTTGACTGAATTTGTAGGTTTGGTATATGCTTTTGAAAAGTATATGATCAACGACTAGGTATGGTATATGCTCTTGGAAAATATATGATCGATACCAACTCCCAATAGTCAAATGAAAAACTTAATGATAAATCCTAGAAGTAGACAGTGTAAAATTGTTCTAATACTTCGGGTTTATTTTTGTCTTCCTATATGCATGATGTACATGTATTAGGAATACCTGAGGGTGATGTGATCATAAACGACTGTATAGCCATGACACTTCCATTCCAAGGGAGCGATGAAACAGGTCTGGATTTTAATGACTCCTTTCAATAGAGAAGTGATATAATATTGATCCAAGTGTTGGACAGTGATCTGAATGTGATTCAGATGCAATGAGAATATTTGATCTGTGTCCTTGATTTAATCAAGCATCTTTGGGAGTCTGCAAGATCTAGATTTGAGATGTGATCTCAATATCCAAGTCACTACACGTGGAACAATACAATCGCCCTGTCCTTATCTCCAAGTATACGCGGAGAAAGCGCATTATCCTTGAAAGAGTTCAAGGATAATTTCATTGTTGATATATGTATCCGAGCATTGAGAAATTTAATAATTAAATGTGATTTAATAATATGAATTTGATTCATATTATAAGGAGAGTTATCTTAGATAATTAAATGTAATTTAATTATCAAAGATGTAAATAATGTGAATGTGATTCATATTATTTGGTCACAAGAGAATAGATATCCAAGATGATTAAATATGATTTAATTATCATGAATATGAATAATATGGATAGCACTATCTATATTAATCATATATATTATAAATGTGATTTATAATATATAAGAGAGAGCTATTTGTAATTTACATTTGTTAATTAAATGTTGATGTGAATTAGATTCACATTGGACAATAAATTGAAAATGTAATTTACATTTTATTTTGGGTTGTGAACGTGATTCACAAATCTCCAATGGCATGATTGCAATGTTCACAAGATAAATTGGATTTATTTTTGTGAAATAATTTGCAACAAAAGTTGTTGCATATATTGTAGAAATTCATGGGATATTGGAATCTCATGTATTGAGAGGAGATAGCCACCTTCCTCATTTAGAGGGTGGACGACCACCATAGTTCTAATTGGATTGGTAATTGTCCCCCCTCTTATGGAAGGAGGCTAGCCTCCCTCCTATTTCTTCAATGAAGATTGATTTGATATAAATCAAAATTATATCTAATATATATATGATATTATTAAATTAATTGTTGTTGTAAAATTATAACAAAATCATGGTCATTGAAAGAAACACAATCAATGCGAGCCGTTGGATTTGTGTTGTCCATGGATTGAGATCCATGGATCCCAAAATATTATAAAAGGAGAGGCACCCCCTTTGCTCTTCTTTACACACACACAAGTTGGAGACACCAACTATTTCTCTCTCACTCTCATTATCTATACGTCCTCTCTCTCTCTCTCGTTGTGGTCGTCCCCCATGGAAGCCCTAGAGAGAGTCTCCATCGCCACAACGTCGTCGTTATGCTGCCGGATTATTTGCGTGTGGATCTCCGTCTCCTTCGATGTGCCTCACTTGTGAAGAAGACATCGTATCTCATGTGACGAGATCAGGAAATTCGTAGATTGGATCATCAACATGGATTGCGAGGAGCACGCGTTTCATCAACGCGCTCGCAAACATCTCCTCCGTCGGATCATACATGAGACCGGAGGTCTCTTCGTTTAGAGACTCAATCGCAACCACGCTTCAAGAGGTAATCCTTATACTTGTTTGTGGTTTAGATGAAACGATCCGAGAAGTGTTCTTGGATAATGTAGTTTCATCGCATGAAATTTTTTTAAATGACGCTACCTCGAGCCACTAGTGTGACTAGTCTCTCTCGATCGCATATGATGTGATCTTCATGCTTCCGTGATGCGCTTAAAGATCTTACCATATCCTTCATCCATGACCAATCGATGATGCCTTCTTTATCCTCATCCTCTCCATCTCTTCATTGTCAATCTATCTCTCCAGATCTCATAACCCTCGGTGTGGACTCACCAAGGTACCTGCTCCTCTCCCTTCACTGTCTAGAAGTTCTGCCCATTTTTCACGTGCACAACCCACCAATCTTGCATGGATCTTAACAACGTAAGCGAGTATAGTGGATCTCGAGCTCCTCATATTTCTTGTAGGTCTAGCATCAGCCGTACCACTAACACCCTCATATAACCACATCAACGACCGCGTACCAGACCTCCATCCTAGGAAGAACTCTTCATAGGAGCAACACCATCAGGAACCCTAGCTTCATCGACGATCATTGGAGGACCACGAAGAAGAGGAGCTCTCCTTGGTTGGAGAAAGAGGAACGAAGAAGAAGCCACATATCCATGTCAGAGCTACAGATAGCGTCCAATCAAGAACCCTTTGCATCTACACCTTTGTTGAGTGGCCACAATTCGACCATTCGATCTCCTCAATCGTATCACAGACATTAATCTGACCCCACCTGAACCTCCCTACTTTGGGTGCAACCGAATCATTAGGAGCAGCCACGTGTGAGGCTCTTGGACCCGAGCCTACTTTGTCATCTGAACCTCAAGCACCTCACGTATGCCACATGTGGATGGGACATTTTGCGATCGAGCCCCCCACGATTTCCAGAAGTATCATCAATCCCCTCACGTGCCCTCGCATGCGCTTGATGGTGAAATTGCAATCACAATCCTTCATTTCATGGATACATCAAACGTTCCCCCACCTAGGTTAATTTGCACAGGAGATACAAGCCAGTTTATAATTTTGCATCTTAACCCCCAGAAGGCCCATTTTGAAATACTTCCGTTTATTTTATGTATATTCTATTCCCTGAACTTCATTTACTTATAACTTGAGCATCCAATGTCTGATTTGTATGTTCTTCATATCGTTTCGATTCGTATTTAATCTTCTATCTCATAGAACCCTTTGATTCATTAAATTAGAGCTCATTTATTTATTATGATTGATTCGATTGCTCACTAAATTCCATTGATTTGGTCATTGATCTTGGGTTTGATTTGGGTAATGAAGTTGGACTTATTGATCATTTATGCTATGCAATTCATAAGGAAGGATCTAAACTGATTTGATGCTTGATTGCTTGCTCATTCATTCACATTCATTATTGCATTTCATTTTATTGTTCATCATTTTAAAATAAAAAAAATACTGCATGCTTTTTTTTCTGTCACACCACATAACATGGCATTATTCCTTGCATTAAATATTAGTAAAATTCATGCATCATATTTCTTATATTAATTAATTACATTTAATTAAAGAAACTAATAAAAAATGAAAAATAAAAAAATCGAAAAAAAAACTTCTCTTGAAATGCTAATTCTCTGAATTATTTGGTAATTAGTTCTTGACCCACATATTACCTCCCAGAGTTTGACCTTGGGACTTAAATAGGGGACACAAGTAAAATAAATATTTGATCACATGAGATTTAATTATCTATGCTATTTTCTTAGTACGATCATTTTTGATAGATTGTTAGATACTCGTGCTACAATTAAGGATGAGAAAATCATAAGGGTGTATGACGTTGTCTTCTAATGACATCATTGCTATGGAGGTATATAATAAAGATTAATTTTGAAATAATTTTGACTCTATGTTTTCTTTCATCAAGTAGTCTGCCCCCAATTTTCTTGTATTATTCTTTCTGCTTATTTTCTGCCATTTTTATATATTTTAGTCCTTTTACATAAATATTGGGAATATATATAGCATTTGATTTTTCTTTTTCTTGTGAAGCATCTAGTGTACTTGGTGTGGCTTTATCGGAGGTCGACGCAACTCGGAGCAGCATGAGAAATGAAGAATTTATTTTTTTATTTTATGTGGAGAAAGAATGTTTAGTTCATTTGTTTTTGAAATTAATTTGTAATAATTTCTTATTTATAATGGTCTTTGTTTAAAGACATGTGCTTGTAACCAAACATTGGACACTCGGCCTATCATGCCATATTTTTGTAGTGATTGATGTAGTCCTAGGATTGCACCATGACTATTAGAGTTATTAGTATTTATTTTAATGCTCGTAGGACTAGGACCACACTCTCATATTAATTATACACACTAGATTGGATTTCACTTAGCCAAACTAATTTTTGTTTTCATTCACTAATAGAAATTCTTGTTCTAGGTGTGGTTTCCCATGCATACATTAGAAATATTTGTTAGGAAATTTAAGTTCTATTTTGCATCCCCATGGAGATTTTGAGGAAGCATTGTAAGTATCTCTGACTTTGCATTCATCATCGTGTTTCCCGTTGCATGACTTCTGATTCTCCATCACTTTTTCACTTATTTAGGAATTAAAGGAAATTGGAATATCCATGAAGACATGTCTCTATCTCCATGCAAATTATAAGTGATAACCAAATAAAAATAAGGGGATCGCTAACTATATTGATAAATCATTGGAATAAAATTGAATATAATTGATTGTGGGAGAACAACCCACCCTTGTGCACATGTACTTACCTCCAGACTATGAGTGGATGGGGACATAACCGTAAGGTTAGAGCCCAAAACCCTGGAGTTGTGCCCTAAGACTCCAGATACGATTATTGTGGGTTTGGGAGCTCCAAGCGCTCGTCTTTGACCACAGTCAACATTTTGAGTGTGTATGTCTACTATCTCCTTTTGGGATGTTATATACCACAACAGTTCAAGAAAACCACTCCTTTGGTCGAGGAATAGTAAAATGACATCTAGGCGTTAGGGCAACACACCTGTGTGTAATAGATAAGAAGTTTGTTTTACCATTAGTTTAAAACCGAAACGATAATTGGTCGAGTCTTTGTGACCTTTACTATGTGAAGTTGGTAAATTTAGGGTTTGTATTACATTGTATTGTGTGTGTTCAAAGCTCATTGCGCTTGCATATCTATATCGAGGTTCGTTAATCACACCCCACCTTCCATTTCAAAGATGTCAGAATATTGGCATTCATACTCATACTTCATGGGTCGAGCTTACACAACCATGTTCTGACCATCTTCACCATCATGTTCATTTCAACGGAACCCTCTCTTTATGACGTTTCTTCCCTAGCCATCATTCCCTTAACCCTCACATCCCACTTCTTTCTTAGTTGAATCTTCAAGTTATGAACCGCTCACAAACTCAAATGTATATTACATGGACAAAATGGAGCGAGTGAATTCGAGGATGGACATAAATGTAATCGAATTTGAAAGTGAAATAAGATTCTTGATTACGATTGATAATTCACTATTTGAACCATCCCCTACCCGGGATGACTCTCTTCTTGAGTACAACCACATTTCCTTTAATATGACTCATGACCAGACGACAACCATTGAGAATAATTATTAATTGATTCAGGAATGCTGGAGTCATGGCATGAAGAGTACAATTATTCATCTCCAAGTCATGAGACTATTGCGGATGAATAACTCGACTTAGCTGAAAGGTCGATGATTGGACTGAATGACTTGATAATGTCATCCAAGTGGCTAAAGAAATGATTAACATTCAAGGAGGAATGATGGTCACACCAAGCGAACTCGATACACATAATGTCCAAAATATTCATACACAAGCACCACAGACACCCAACACCACTAACCACCCCATTGATCATTCTACTGACTCTAATACCAATAAAATAAAAATCAGAAAATTCAAAAAATTGAACAACACTGAAATGGAAGCAATTGTAAAAGTCCGATCTTATAGGTTCCACTAATTAATGCCATAGAGTATATACTTGATCTTCAAAGATTTGTAAAGAGTCGATTATCACCTAAGAAGATGGGTAAGAAACGATCAAGGACAAATATTCATTTAATCACTATGGCCAGTTCAATGGTGACGTATAGAAAAACTATAAGTCTCTTAGTCAAACGGTTGACTAGTGATAAATGTGAAATTAAGGATATCGAGTTTACTCATGTTAGGATAGAAGATGACTCCACCCTGAACATCCTCCCGAAGATTGTGTTTAACCAAATCAAATTCGGACCGCTCAAAAAGACTAGAGTGATCATTCAATTTCCAGATCGATCAACAAAAAGACTGAGAGGAATTGTTTTTGACATTATGAACTTCCAAGGTGTTAAACATAGATTGGACTTCATTGTCCTAGACATTGAGCACAGAGGAGAGTTATCTGATTCTCCCATCATTCTGGGAAAGCTGTTCTTAGCCTCTACTAAAGCGACCATTGATTGTGATACTCAAGACATAAAGTTCCTGAACTTGGACCAAATTGATTAAACTATAGATTATACATTCTTCCCCAAGACAATGGAAAAGGATATCGATAGTCGTGACCAGGAGGAGACCATTTCACATGATCAAAACTCTCCTACTGAATCACTGACTCAATCCAAGACCTAAAAGAGAAACCTAATAGACCATATATCGAGCCGATCAAACTTGACATCACTAAGAGATCTTCACAACCAAAGGGAAATGCATGATTATGAATAAAAATTGTGCATATCCCCTTATGGATATCTCAAATGTCCTCACATAGACGTAGATGTCACCATCCATACACTGCCTAGCCACTACTCATGTTGACACTGAGGTGAATGAACATGACTTAGACATATCCAATTCACTGATCCCATACATAGTCATTTCATACTTCTTTATCATTACCGTGATGCTACACCTAAGCTGACAAAGTCCAAATCAACTCAAAGCACTATCATATACACTAAACGTGTACTGACCTTCAATGATATACACGATGAATAAGGTGATTCATCCGATGAAGAATCGATGGCTAGAACCTTGCAGACTCAATACAAAGCATTCACATCCTCTAATTTGGTTTATGGTGGAGAGAAGAAGCACTCTGGACCTTCTCATCTCCCTGCTTCAAGACCTAGAGCACTAACAAAGTGCATAACTATAGACATGGATTTTTCTGAGGATTCTTTTCCAAGGTATGGTAGACGTACAAAAGTGATCAGATATGACAAGACATATACCTCTTCACATGAATATTCACCACCCGAGGTCAAGTTGGTTAACCACGAGACTGAGCACATTTTGAGTAAGCAGCTACAGAATACAAGTAGTTAGAGATGCTCTGCCTTACAGTACTATTGTTCTGAGGATCACTCTGACGATGGCTGGGAATCTTCCACGTCCTTTTCTTCACATTCTTCATATCCATATTCTCTTCACCACATGCTCGCAAGAAGGTTTACCGAAAACTACTTCAACCTATGTACATTCCCTCATTATCCCATCAGTTCCGTTGTAATTCTTTTATACTTAGCCAAAAGTCTAAGTATAGGGGGTTTCGATGCCTACTCTGTTTATACTCATTTTCTCTCCTCTTTCCCTTGACCTCCCTATTTTTGCTCTCTTCTATACTTAGGTGGACCACGAGCCTAAGTATAGAGGGCGACTGACTTCTTTCTATCTTTTTTTATTTTTCATCCTTCTATACTTAGAATATCCTAAGTATAGTGGGTGCGTTAGTTTGTCATACTATGCATTACATAATAATATACAATATTGTACTTTCTGTATATATTACACTAACTCAATATAAGGAAGGGGTAATTTCTACAAAACATATAACAATATGTAAAAAATGTACAATACTTGTAAATGTGTGTATAAACATAAAAAACTAATTAATCTAAAAAAAATTGAAAATAATAAATAAAAATACTTGCATCCCATACACCTGCATTTCATCCAACATAACATGCATCTCCATTAGTGAAAATCCCTTGGTTTTTGAATTGAGTTGTGAACAGGATTCGAGAGTGGTCTTGACCCGGCCTTAGTCCACTTAATTCTCAGAGGAACTTCACTGAAAAATATGATTTTAGAAGCTTCAGGTTTTGGATTTAATTCTTTGAGTTCTGCATGACAGTGTTCAGACTTCGATTCTTAGTGTCTAACGTGGTCGCCTCATTCTGAGGATGACTCTTGAATAGGGAATCAATTTATACTCTAGCACTATGCACATAGCCAACTTAGACAGAGTGTGGAAAGAATGTGTGAGCTTCTTTTCTTGTAGTGTGGACATCTAATGACCGGAGTACATGTTGAAATAAAGCTTCGCACGAGGAATGGACTACTAGCACAACTTTTCTAAGACCCCCAAAAATGGACGGGAACAAAAGATCGTATATCTGTAGGGGCACAAAAAGAATAATGAAGAGCCACAAAAATTCATACCAAAAGAGGCCAATTCCTAATAATACAATTGACCACATTGGTCCAAGCTTCAGATAGCTTGCATATCATGGTGGAGACTTGGCTAAACTAGCAAAGCTTCACAGGTCACGCTCTAGTTCTTTTCTCGTTCTTTTACATTTCTTAAACCATATTTGTTGTGAACTAGCATGTACTTGAACATAGAAGGAAATACCTGACTTGTCGAGGACGAGTTACTAAAAGAGATGTATGTGGTAGTTTGCCATCTCAGATGGGGAGAGCTAACACCCTTCAGACACATGAGATAATTGTTCAATATTTATTGGGGATGCTTTGGGAGGAGGATATATCTAAGATGAACATGTACAATGATGTGTAGAACTTGGGGACTGTTGACCCTAATTCTCACACAAGTTATGCCAAACTATTAATCTAATGGTTAGGTCAAGCTCCATTTTCACCTCTTGCTCGTGATCTTATTATGGAACCCAATCTCATTTAACCTCTTCATTTTTATTTGCTCAGGGATGCGCAAGGGTTAGGTATATGGGATTGATGAACCTAAGATTCATCACCCTAATTAGCTGAAAATAGAGCTTCATCCTGAGAAATTAAGTGCATTAATATGTTTATATCTAAAAATTAACATTCATGCACTCATAAATAATTTGCATAAAGTAGCATTACATTAGCATTCATATTCATATGTACATTTTCACCTAAATTTAACCATTTTTATTAATTAATGATAACTCCAATTGACATGAAACTAACTTAATTATGTACATATCACTAACCCTAATCATTAAAAAATCCAAAAAATAGTGACATGTACATATGTGAAATAAGCCAAATCCTAATTTCAGGCAAAAATCCATAAAGGATGATATCTCTCTCATACAGTGTCCAACATCATACTACTCACTTTTGAATTAATGTACATTAAAATATATACAAACTAAGAGCAAATTCAAAAGAATCGGAGTTCATTTGTAATAATTGGGCTTTGGGGTCTAACTGTATATTGTACATATTCACTTATTTTGACCTTTTATTCTATCTATAAATTTTACATTTCTTGATTTATGTATATTTTATTTCTTTGTTTCATTTCATATTTTAACTAATTACATAAAAATCAAAATCTAAAAAATCAGAAATACAATGAAAATTATCAGCCCTGACTTGAGCATAGTAACCAATTCATTTGTAAACATCTCACATTTTCTAATTAATTCCAACTCATAAAATTCCAAAAAAAATGCATTTCTATCCATTGCATCATTTCATATCATGTTTGATTTTTCATACATTATCCACCCACAGAAAACCAAATAAAAATTACAAAATTATGAAAAATGGTAACGTATCTATATAATATCACCAAAAAATCATATCTTGCACAATTGTCTCATTCACATTCGAGTTTGCATGAATAATGTAGGTTGCATTAGATGAATATTATTTATGTTGGGAATTTTTCATCAGAGTCCATTTGCTATTTTTATTTATTTTTGTTTTGTTTTTAAGACTAGTCATTGGTTAATGTGCTATGTGGCACCACCCCATTTGCCCATGACAACAAGCTGGTCAAACCCTCTCCCGTCGGTCTTCTTCCTTTGTCCTTTTGCACCCTTGATATGGGCCATTGGATCAGGAATAATCCAACGGTCGTTATTAACCCTGCTAGTTCCCCTCTCCTTACATATGCATCACGTGAGATACTCTCCACCGTTGGATAACATAGAATCCAACGGTGGATGCACCTCCTCCTTCCTCCAGAATCCCTTCTACCAACACCGCCTTATCCCCATCTGCTTCCTCCTCCTTGGCTAAATCGTGATGCCACCTCTATACAACTGCCATCCCTTTCCACCATATCCATCCACCTGCTCCCCTTGTCCTATCGCTACTTGTAACCCTCGATGCCTCTAACCTAATCACCAAACCAACCAACCCCAACCATCCCCGACTCTAACAAACCCAATCAAAACCCATCGCCCATTAATCTTGGTCATCACCAACAAGGGCATCATCCTATCACCGGAGAACCCCAAAGCCATACGCTTCATCGCCTCTCTATCTCTACTTCCTATTAAAACCCAAAATCAAACTTTGTATGATTTTCATCCTCCATTCATCTAGAATGAGAGAGAGAGAGAGCTCAGCAACATAGCTAGTGACTGGCTGCTACAATAATGACGCAAACCTCACTCGAGGTGAGGTCCACAAGGACCTAAGTCCTTGTGTTGATGCACCATTCTCGGAGCAGCGAAGCCTTGCCGTGACATGCCTACGGTCGATGACTATCACCGGAGTAGAGATGTTCCTCCCCCATCTTTATGCGCATCACGTAGGTACCTTCTTCTTCTTTGTTTCCTTCATTTCAATTTCTCTCCTCTGTTTGCTATGTCGTGTCCACTTCATTCTTCTTTATTATCCTTTCATCTTCCTCTGTTCTAACTCCAATCCAAGACCAAACAACGATGCCTCCTTCATCCTCATCCTCTCCATCTTTTCGATGTAGATCTATCTCTCTAGATCTCATCACCGTCGGTGTGGACTCACCGAGGCACCTGATGAATAGCCATTCACCTACCATTATTCTTCAATTTTGTCTTTAAATCCCTACTAAAACACTGATAAATCATGCTTACTTGTATGAATTAACATTCAATATTTACCCGTTAGTTGACCACTTATAAAGTAGGTGGATGTAAGGGCCAATATACTATATAAAAACCTTAATTCTATACTATATTTGTTCACTATTTTATTATTATTCTACATACTCCAAATAATAAAATGATCAACAAGAAATTTGTATAATAAATAATTTTATGTTTTAGGTTTTTGTAATAAAATACCTATCTAATTTATTTGTATTTATCTTTCACACTTTATATTCTATTTTATCATTTTTTGCACATACGTGGACCAATGAGATTCATTCTTTCATTGAACTTTGGTCAATTTCACCTCTAGGTAGCCCTACGTCTTTTAGAGCATGTTGTGGCTGACCTTTGCCATTTTATGGATCTCGATGCATGTGTCTTCTTGGTAAGGTAGCTTCATGAAAAATCTTTTCAATATATCCCTCTTCCATGCTAACTCTTTACCTCTGCCTAATTCATCTCAATGCAAACAAAAACCCTAGGTGAAGGGTCCTCATGTATATAACCCCACCTCCACCCAATTTTGAACTTTGACCCGTCTTAGAGCACCATAAACCAAACAAGCATTAGGGCTTGAGAGACCTTAGTGACAAGAAGGATTCTTGCAATTTCACGACGTGGAGAAGGTGGATGACACGACATATCCAAAGCTTGGAGCTTTACTCTGGCTGAGGTATTTCCAGAGTTCTTAAAGCTCTGTCTAGTTTAGGTTAGTTATTTTCTTCATGCATTTCTTTCCACCATTTAATTCCTATATTTTATTTGATGTTTTTCTTATGTTTTAGCTATTAATTCCAATCGTTAGTGTACACCGGAGCATAGAGCTCCAACATCTACCCACCATGAAAGCAATAAAGTTCCGACCACCTGATACCTATGCCTTCTTCCCCTTTTACTTCTCCACCTTCAAGACCACCCACAACTCCTTGATCTGTCATGGATCAAGCGATCTCCACTCCTCTGCCCATTGTCAATGACCCTCCACTATGCTCCATTTCGCTCCCTTCCCACCCAGCAAAAGGCCAGGACACATCGCCTTTGTCCCCCCTTTCTTCGTGTGTAGGTCTGAGCTCGAAAGACCCCAGTTGGGGTCTGTTTGATCATGTACGAGACTGCCAGGTGCAACATGATCGTTGTTGATCTTCGGGTAAAAGATCACTTCCCGCAACCTTTTAAGCATCTCACGAGCAAGAACTACCACCAAAGTCGCTCTAGGGTGAGGATTGTAGGAGCTCCAGTGCCACATTCTTCCTTGTTCTTCCACATGGCTCCATAGCCATCCAATCTTCATAACGCTCCAGATTTTACAACTCACTTTGGATCGAGCCCATCATCGACCGTTTGATCTTCTTTAGGATCTAATCCTAGCCGATGATCCACAAATCGGTAACTGTGCATCAGTGTCATCAAGTGTATTAAGTGATTTTATCTCATCCATTGATAAGCGTGCAGAGTATTTGCATCTCAACCTCTCTGTAATTTTGTTATTTTAGTACTATAAATATATGTTGTAGTTTAATCTTGTTGGATATTTTATAAAAGCAAACCTAAGATTTCATCTATTTAAAATCAATCAAGTCCAGTTCACCTCACGCCAGCTCCCATGTGAGGTCTTTTTTGAAAAAAAATGCATTTTTTATCTTGTATTATATGTGACATGATATCTTTTTTAGATGATGATTGACATGAAAGAGTCCATCACCGATCCTTCTTTCTCCACCTTTGACTATATAGACTTCATCCACCCACTTCATTCTTACCACAAGCCGATGCTTTCTTTGATGCTATTGATTCCTAGTACGGTTGAATATTCTGTTTAGCCGGTTGCAGACACCCATATGATTAAATTTTCGGGTTTTTTATTGTTCGTTGAGTTCTCGTGGTTCTCACTTTTAGACCGTAATGTGAATACAAAATTCACCTTATAGATGTTGTCTTGACCCTTGATACAATGTTATCCTAGCATTTAGGCCCAGCTAAGGGCGTAAAACCAAGCACTCGTTGAGCGGTACCTCAACATTTTCCACCTCTTGTATATTTGTCTTTCCTTTTTTACTCTTTCATTCACCCTTTTGTTGTTTTACACCCCAGGTCTCTCTTATGATTTTTATGGCTATAATTAGGATGTACTTTATCCTAAGTATAGAGGGTGCATACACAGTGTTGTTCTTATTCGTTTCATTTCATCACTCATGTCATTTCTTATACTTCGGGATCTCTTGCCCTAAGTATAGGGGGAATGATGTGTTCATTGTATCATTTTTATTTTTATTTAATATATTCCCTCATTGTCTCCTAACTTGTTGATATTCAATTATATAATTAGGGCATCTTTACCCTAAGTATAGGCGAATACAAGTCGAGTCGTTGACTTTGTTCATTATAACCCTCGATCATCCGACCTAGTGTATGGTCTTCTATAATAGGATTACTTGATCTAAGTATATGAGGAAGAATGCCTTCTCTTCTTTAATTGAGTAATTATTGTTTACATTCTTTTATACTTGGCTCGAGTTATGCCTTCCTTTTTGCTCTTTGATCACTATGAGGACATAGTTCGAGCAAAGTATAGGTGGGCCTTATATATTGTATGTATACGTTAGCCATTACTCGTACTTTCATATTTTTCTAATAATTCAACTGTAAAGAATAACTCTTGTAAATATGATAATAATTTTTGAAAATATTGTTTGTAAAAACTATTTTGAAACTATTTTCTAAAATGATTTGGAAAATGGTTGTATAATGTATTGAAAAATATTTGAAAAATATTTATAAAATGTTTTTAAACCATTTGCAAAATAATATCTTTGTATAATATTTTAAAAACTTTATAAAAATTATTTTGTAGAAATGTTTTGAAAAATTCTTTATAAATTTTTTTGCAACATAAATTTTCAAAATGTTTGACAAATGTTTTAAAAAATATTTTCAAATTAATTTGAAAATCATACAGATAATATCCTTGCAATTTTTTCAAATAAAAAATGTACAGACCTGTACGAAATTCTTTATAAACTTATAAAAAAGGATGTATATAACTCATATAAAATTCATTGTCAATATGTATAAAATCTTTATGAATATTTGTGAATACATTTAATTCACAAAATTTGTCAAAAGACCCTGAAATTTGAAAAATGTAATCATAACTTCAAAAAAGTTGCATATGTTCTTGAAAAATCCCGTAAAAAGTTCAAAACCTGAAAATTGTTTCACAAAAATGTTTTCTTGCATTACATAAGCATTTTAAGAATGATTTTAAAAATTGAACAAGTATAAATAAAATCTAAAGATTGGAGCTTGGTCTAGACCTTAATCCACTTGATTTCATAGGAACCTTATAGAAACTAGAAAAAAGATTTTTCGGGTCAATGAGACTTAATTCTTTGAGTCCACAAGACTATGTTCATATGTCATCTCGGACTAGCCTAGGTAGAATATTTTGAAGCACACACATGACTCTTGTCGATAGTAAACGAACTTTGACAAGCACTCTGCATTGTGCTCAACTTTGAGGAGGTGGTGACAGCAGGATCTTTAGCTTGAGACGCACACATATGGAAACACGCGTCACCTCAATAGGAGGCAAGTTTCCCCCAACCCAATCTATTTGCAGGGATATCTAATGATAGGACGTTATGGGTTGCAAGAAATCTTCCTAAGAGGGATAGTCTACTGGCTCAAGAATAAAAATTCCTTATATAAATGTTGTTGTATACAGTAAAAAATGCAAAATCAAAAACTCCAAAAAGAATAGATGGGCAAAATCAATGAAAAATCAATCCTGTCAAAGTATGTATCAAATAGGCAAGGCATTATTCTTCAAAGTCAAAGACATCAAGATTTTCTACTGCTGGAGACTTTGTTACACTGGTCAAGCTCCGTATGATATGTAACTACACTGGTTACAATCCATTCTTCTCTCTACCCCCTCTTCTTCGAGTCAGTTGTACTTGAACTTTGAAGGAAATATTGTACTCCTCGAGGAAAGAGTTCCTAGATTGGGGAATTAGGGTTATTTTGCTGAGGAAGTCTATTCCTTGCTATTTCTAATGATTACAGCTATAATGTACATACATTGTACAATTAAGACTCATAATCATAAGGCCTTGTGTATAGATAGACTTAAGGATTGTGGAACTTGAAGGTTGTTAAGTTTTAGATCCTATTCCCAATAAGGTTCCGAACACTAATAATCCAAAGGTTTTAACTAGCTCAAAATTTTGATTTTGTGAAAATAAGTTTAAAAGTTATAATCATTCCATGTTCTATATTTTCTTTTTCTATATTTTCATTTTTTTCCATAAATTATTTTTCTAATAAGAGATTGGTATGGAGTAGCAAAGGTAAGTATAGGGGGGATAAATAGACATTCATCTACCTTTATTCTTCTATGTTGTCTTTATATCCCCATCAAAACATCAGTAAATAATGCTAACTTGTACAAATTAACATTCCCTATTTATGTGTAAATAATACAAAACTACTTGTATTTAAATCTAGAATAAAAGAATAAAGTAAAGAAAAGAAAAATATATGAAGTATCAAAGATACAGAATGAATGTTAACCTCGAGAACAAGTCAATATGGACTTGGTCGACAAGGAATAATGTAGAGGGAGATAAGGGCTAATATACTATATACAACCCTGATGAATACTCATTCATCACTCTTTATTCTTATATTTTAGCTACAAAAACCTTTGCAAATGCATGTAGATATGTGTAAATAGAAATAATTACCAAAAGCATGCATTGTGTAAAAACCTATAATTAGCATGTTTTTGTGCAAAAATAAAAGAATAAAGATTAAAAAGAAAAAGAGGGAAATATTTAGAATAAATATTGAGCAACCTAACCCAAGGGAGGGCTCAGCATGGGCCTGACCGCATAAAAGCCAAAGTAGAGGGAGATAGGGGCTCATGTGTGTAAATATTTATGTAAATAAACTAAAATATTTTCCTCACAAAAATAGATGCAAATTGGCTTGTAAATATTTGTATATATTCCTTAATATAAAATCAAGATAAAAATGAAAGAAAATAAAAAAGAACAAAAACATCACTATCACCTTGTATATAGACCACTATACCTATATTTATTTAACCTTATAACTAAATAAAAATAATTTCCAAAATTTTTGTAAATATTCTATATTGTATAGTGTAAATAAATAAAACAAAAACAATTAAAACAAAAAAATTAATAAAAATAACAAAATTAAAAACACAAAAATATATTGTAAATATACCATGTATATAAATGTATATATGTATTTATTTCACCTATGTATAAAAATAATAAAAATGAAATAAAAATATCCTTTTATTCCTTATTTTATAACATAAATAAATAAAATATAAAATGGGAACAAAATTGTATAAAAATAACAATTAAAAATATAAAATTAAAATTCCATTTAGTGTATATATACCTATACATAACATATTATGTATGTACCTTATTTTTATTTTGAAAAATTAATTAAAAATCACTAAAAAATAGAAAAAATAAAATAAAAATATTTCATGTTTTAACCTTTTGCTAAATCGGCTCCTAGCTACCCTAATTTTCACTTCTAAGCTCCAGCCACATGGCCGATCCCTATTGGCCCTGGGGATGTTGACTGCCCGGTCAACTACCCCCCCAGGACCACTTCCCACGGATTTAGGTGCCCGACCCGACTTCTACCCATTTTAGCGCCTAAACCCGATACCCTATAACCTAAACCCCGGGTCCGACTCCTTCACGACACACCCGAGACCCTCGCCGGAGCCTCTACCTCGGGATCCGCGCGCTCGATCGCCCTACCCGCGCCTGTCTTCCCGGACCCTCCACCATATATATTTCCGCCACCTCAAAGCTCATCTTTGGCCATTCGATTCCACCTCCCGTGAGCTCCATTGCGTAGGCGAGAGTGACAGCTTGTCCCCCGTGGTGTCGAAGTGAGGAGAGGGAGCGAAACCACTGATCCGGCGAAGCTTCGCCGCCTTGCTCCGCCACCAGCAGGAGCTCGAGCCTCGGAGGGAGACGCTCCTCGAGGCGACGACCCAGAGCTGCGCAAGCTCATCCCCAGTCTCACCGTCCACCCAGGTAGCCCCGTCGTTCTTTCTTTTTCTTTAATTTGTAGTTTCCCCCAAATCGTCGCTCCGCCGTCCCCCGCTGATTCCGATCGATTCCGACCACCATCCGACCATCAGGCCTCGCCATAGCCTTCGCCGTCCTCCCGCGCATCTTCTCCGCATACCCATCCAACCCAGCTCGCACAGGAGCTGGGATTCGAGCTCCACCGTCCCCCCTTCACCGGAGCTCGCCCACTTCGACCCTCCGTTCACCGTCACCCCGCCTAACCGGGTCGAGGCAGTTTGCCCTCGACCCGTGAGTCTCTTGGTCTACTTTGTAGGTGCTTCCAAGCCCGTCTGAGGGGTTGGGTCATTCGGACCAGGAGCTCTTCCTCCGCCGACCTCGCTGGAGCCCTCCAGGGCTCGGCTGGATCATCGGAGTTCACCAGCAGCTGCGGGACGTCATTGCGGAGCTTCACCGACCTTCACGAGCAGCAGGGGAGGTCCACAGCGCACGCACAAGGCCGGCGAACTTCGCCGTCCAACTGTTCTTCCGGTATCTTCCCCAACCGTCCGATCATCGTCGCCCTCCAGTTTTCATCTGGGTCGTTCATTCCCGGAGGAGCAGTCACCGTCAGATCTTGGAGCGGTGATCAGGACCGTCCGTTGCACGAGAGGATTAGCCACCCACGCCCGTCACCGTTGGATCCCCCACGTGGAGATCACTCTGCCGTCTGATCGCATCGAGGACCCCAGCTTTGGAGCGACCCCCGATCTCCACCGTTTGAAGCTCCACGTGGCGTCCATCCTGCTGTCCGCCTTAATAAAGGGTAAATTACCCTTAGGCCCTCCTGTTTCTTTTATTTAGCATTTAGTTCTGTAAATAGTTTAGATAGTTATTTAGTTTTTGGGATATTTGCATAGAGGTCCTCGTGCTTCGACACGTGCTTTCTGCTGTATTTGCGTTACATGCCCTTGTAGTTCTGGTTGTTCCTTAATGAATGAATACTTTTTAGAAATTGCATTTATACCCCTGTGCGTGATACATAGGTCCGTGTGCACAGTGCCCCCTCTTTCTTTTTGAATAAAATAGTAAATTACCTCCAAATCCAACGAAAATTGGACACATGGCTCCTGCCATAGTGTAAAATTTTCAAGGATTTTTGGAGACATTTCTGAGTTGATTTGATATTTTAAAAATTCAAAAACCTCTATTTTCGTTACTGTCTAACTTTAAAAACCCCCAAAAAATATTAAATATTGTCTAAAAATTCCAAAAAAATTGTCTACTGTCTATTTTGTTGTGTTTGACTTTCTAGCCAATTTTGGCTATTTTTCATCACTTAAAACACCTAAAAATTGAAAACACTCAAAATCATATAAAAATTCTAATAAATAAACCAAAAATCCAAAAATAATAATATAGGTGCCTAAATTTTCCTTATTTTATTCTCTTTACAGGAAAATTACCTCCCAGCTAATTAGGGGCCCTTAGATATTTTATCTAGGACCTTTGATCTCGGTTGGACAGTACCTCTCATTTCAGTCACTATTTGATTTTTAGAAAATTAAATAAATATCAGAAAAATCCCAAAAATTCACCAAAAACACTAAAAATTATAAAACACATAAAAATATTTTTGTTAAAATTTTTGGCTGATTTTTAGTGTGTTTAATAATTTGTTGAAGTGTATAGTTCCTTAGCCTTTATTATTTTCTTAATACATTAAAAATCCAAAAAAAATATAAAATAATTAAAAACCACCAAAAATATTTTCTTTTTTTATTTTATTTCCTTTTTGACTACTTCGTAGGCCGCTAGGCCAACCCGTGCTCCTTGTGTTCGACCCTGGTCGCTATACCAGGTTAGATTAATAGCAGGACCACTATCTTGTCTTTGATTGATTTTCATCTATCTTGGTGGTCTATATTTTTCTTGATCGACACGATCGAGTGACCGAGGTCGCGACGACCCTTGTAGAGATACCTGATTGCCTTAGTCGCTCGGTTTTTCATGTCATCAGAATGGCGCCGTTGCCGGGGAGCACGGCTTAGTAGTTTTTATTTTATTTTCGTTTTTGTTTTCGTGGCTTTTCGCGGCTCTTTCAAAGCTTGCGGCTTTTTCACGGTTTTTGTTTATATTTTATTTTTATTTTATTTTGTTTTATTTTCTTTTCTTTTGTTTTTTATTTTGAGTGTTTATTTTATTTTGCATTTTTGCATATATACCTTCATTTCATTTTCATTTATTTTTTGTCATTATTTGATTATTTTGGTCTGACCACTTGTCTCTGTTTCTTGCGAGGGCCCGAGGACCGCGGAGACGACTTTCGAGGAGCCGACGCAACCACAGGACTTGGAGGCAGCTTCCTTCTGTACGGAGCCGTAGGAGAGCGAGAGAGAGAGAGTTGAGTGGGAGAGGTTTAGTTAGACTTTTTATTTTTATTCTGATTATTATTGTAATAATACAGGTACTCAGAGACTTTGGACTTGATTAACTTAGCGGGTCTGTTTCGCCGAGCACCGGTGTGCTCGGGGGACCCTTAGGTGTTTTTCGCGGCTTTTTCGCGGTTTTGTTTTCTTTTCTTTTTACTGCCTTTTCCGGTGTTTACGCGGTTTTTATCGAGCCCCTAGACATAGGATTTTCTGCTTGCTTGTGCCGTAATTAGTAGGGTCCCCACACTTAATTATCTGCCTGTTCCTATAGTGCGCTTAATTGGACCTATTAATAATCAATTAATAAAAATAACTGATCTCCTTTGTAGCCCACGTGCCGCAGCCTACCCCGTAAAGCGCTTTCTTCTACCCCCGATTTGTCGGGCAGAGGAGGGGTAGGCCAAGACCGGACCCTTTGGCTTGGAGGTCGGTGATCGGTTAGACAGTTCTGCGAGTAGACTTGCTCATCTAGGACTCGGTTTTCATCGCTGCATCATTTAGGTAGTTTATTTTCTGTCTTTACATTTATGCGCGGATCATATTGCATGTAGAGTGCTGGAGACAGGTACGCCTTTCTGACTTTGCATGCATCATTGATTTATCGTGCATCGGCTTTTTCGTCTTCTCCCCCCTGTTTAGGATTAAATAACAGCAGAACCGAAAAATTCGTTAGGCCTTTGTTTTTATTAGAAATAATTAAAAAGAAAAACCATAAAATTGGGACTGGTTAAAACTATTGACCCTAAAAGACACTTCACCTAAAAATTTGTCTTAGGGAGAGCAACCCCCTCATTGTTTGGTTTGCTTGCACGAGAGAGTGACCCGCACCCTAGGTAGAGCCCTCCGGTGCTATCTCCAGCTGACTACCGACTCTTCCGTGCGGGCCAGTCGGTTGGAGTAGCATCGGGTATCCAAACAGGTCACATAAGTGCTCTGATAGATTGATTGTTCACCTAATAAAATTGGACAAGATAATTAGACCGAGCCTTCACGGTCTTCAGCTCGCATTGCATTGGTGAACAGAGGGGTTTGCATTCTGATCATAGTTTTTCCAGATCCCATCCGCACTACTCGACTAGATCACGATGATGGGTAGACGCTCTCTTAGGCAGCCTCTGGTTGCACCGCTTTCGGGCACGTCTACTAAGTCATCTAGGTTGGCCCGCGAGAGCCGAGACCAGTTCTCTGAGCCCGAGTACGATTCCGTCCTGTTCCCCCTCGACCCCCTTTCTTTCAGTTCTGAGAGATATGTACCAGAGGAGAGACTCACAGATTTGACAGCACCTGAGTTTGGCTCGTTTGATTTTGCAGACGCCTTGGCCGGCAGTTCTGAGGATCGCTCCCGTCAGCCTGAGCACTTCGTATTGGATCAGGGAGCGATCAACTCCACCCTGATCGCCTCATTAGAGACCGTCCAGCAGCAGTTGAGGGATCAGGGAGCATTCATGCTCGACATGAGGAGAGAGATGGAGCAGATGCGAGCAGAGAGAGCAGAGCGCGAGCAGAGGAGAGAGGGACCAAGGATCCCAGAGGATGCTGATGCAGCAGCCGCAGCCGCCGCAGCCGCGGCAGGAGGAGCACCACGACCGATACGGGAGTTGCACAACCCCGGATCGACGCTGACGCACCACTGGGTAGTACTTCCAGCCATCGTGGGGGACTTCAAGTTCCCCCCGAACACCTTGCAGCTACTCCCTCGCTTCCACGGACTCGCTACTGAGGAGCCCCATCTCCACCTCCAGGAGTTTCTGTTGATTTACAGCACTGTTCATGACCGTCAGGTGGACCAGGATACGATCAGGATGATCGCCTTCCCCTTTTCCCTAGCAGACAGAGCAGCCACCTGGTTGAAGCACTTGGGGAGGTTTGTTTACACCTGGGAGCTGCTCCGCACCGAGTACTTGAACAAGTACTATCCACTCGGGCGGACCAATGCAGCGAGGGCCCTGATCAGCAACTTCTCCATGCTCCCCAACGAGCAATTCCATGAGGCATGGGAGAGGTTCCGTGAGCTCACAGACCGATGCCCGCACCATGATATCTCGAAGTCGAACCTTGTGCAGAGCTTTTTCAGCGGGCTGACACCAGAGCTCCAGAGCTTGGTGAATGCTTCTTGTGGCGGGTCCTATTTCGCCAAGGATCACGACCAGGTCTGGGCCATCTACGAGGAGATGGCCGAGAACTATATGGTGATGTCCCAGACCCGGTTGTATACACAGGGCAGACCCCAGCAGCAGCCAGGACCCGTGCAGTACCAGAGGATAGCACGGGTCGATGCCGGTCCATCCAGTTCATCCGCAGTTGTAGCAACACAGGCAGAGTCGTCCGCTGCGGATATGGGTATCATCAGCGAGAAGTTGGACCGCATGGAGCTGATCGAGAAGAAGCAGTGCCAGGGCATCACTTAGATGGAGCAGATGGCACAGACTCTGAGCGACATGAAGACCCAGCTCATGTGTCTCCAGGAGGCACAGACGGCTTCACAGCCCCGTCTTCAGTCGCGAGGCGACACCGGCGGCAGCAGCAGCTCGTCCCAGCGCTCCGGCTCCTTTCAGCAGCCTAGACAGGTTCACCTTGTACAGGCGGAGCTGTACCAGCAGCAGCAGTCCTCTTACTAGTCCCCACCATCTTCAGACTTGCAGATGGTGGTATAGCAGCCGGATCAGCCTCTGTCAGTACTCCCGCCAGCCCAGTACAACGCAGAGCCGTTGATGGATGTCAACGGGATTTGGTATGACCGTCCCCAGCCTGGGATCCGACGAGATCACCCCGGATTCAGGTGGGGGAGTGGAGGTACCCAGCCCCAGCAGCAGTCATCCGGTCAGGGAGGGCAGTATAGCCAACAGAGGGATCACCAGCAGCAGCAGCCCCCAGCCTACCAGCCACACCAGCAGTCGTCCTTCGTTCCTCGTCCCTATCAGCAGCAGGGACATCCTTGGAGACGTGAGCAGCAGGCTCACCAGCAGCACCCGCAACAACATCCTTCCTCTTACCCCTCTCAGCAGCAGCAGCACCAGTTCCAGCAGCCTCATCACCAGAGAGGCTACCCATCGGGCTCCCATGAGAGCCCCGCCTTGGATGACATAGCCCGCCTCCTCACGGACCAGCAGGCTACTTTCAGACGGGAGATGGACGAGTTCCGCCAGGAGATGCGGGACTTGATGAGAGGGAAGGCTGCCATCCCTGCACAGATAGAGCCGAATCCGAATAGCCTGAAGAGGAAGTCTGAGCAGGTAGTTTTCACTGAGCATGCCACTCCTAGTGACCCATTTGTTGATACATCTTCGGATCTGTTTGATGCTGATTTTATTGCACTTAGGAGCGGTAGGACACCAGCAGGCGGCGGCGCCTCGTCTGAGCTACACCACGAGGATACATCCGGGGCGCCACATGAGGAGGAGAGCGGTACTGAGGCCGCACATGATGATGATGGTGGTACTGATGCCACCAAGGATGCTGATTCTACCGGTGGTACTGAGGCCGTCGCTTCACCAGTTCGAGGAGGTGGTACTGACGCCACCAGAGTAGCCGAGCCAGCACGCGGTACTGAGGCCGCGAGACGTCTAGCAGAGCCAGCCCGTGGTGGTACTGAGGCCACCGGTGTTCATTTTTAGAGAGATGTTATTTTTCCTTCTGTGGATGTATCTCAGAACACTGTTTTGAATAAAGGAAAAGGTTTAGTTTCTTCTGGTCCCACTGTGGTGATTGATGTATGTGCGGATCCGGCCGTCGAGCCGTCTAGACCTGTTCCTAGTCCTTCATCTGAGAAGGACCCTGTGATCCCCTTCCCTAGAGCCCTTCAGATGGGGAAGGGGAAGAAAAGAGAAAAAGACCCAAAAAAGAGAGAGCAGGAGGAGTTCAGCTAGAGCATGATCGACAGATTTCACATACAGCTGACTCTTCAGGAGGCTTTGCAGCACATCCCCCTTCTTCAGCGATCTTTGAGAGATAGGACCACAGTCAGGAGGAGGAGGAGGAACCATCATTCAGAGATACATGTGCTGATGAAAGCCACGTGCTTCGCGATCCAGAACCGTCTGCCGGCCAAGAGGCCAGATTCAGGAGCCCCATATGTCAGAGGTCAGATTAGTGAGCAGAGGTTCGACCGGACTCTATTGGATAGCGGATCGTCTATCAACCTCCTTCCAGCAGCCCTTCTCGACCGCTTCGAGTTGGGCACTCTTCGACAGAGCAGGACAGTCCTTCAGTTTGCTGATCGATCTGTCAAGAGGTCGAAGGGGTTGTTGCGAGATGTTATCGTCACTATTCAGGGCCTGCAATTCCCCGTGGACTTCGTAGTGTTGGACAAGGAGATCCCTGATTCAGTGGTCGATACCCCCATCATCCTCGGACGTCCGTTCTTGGCCACAGCCAAGGCGGTGACTGATCATGATAGCGGGAAGGTATACTTTCGCGTCGAGGGAAAGAGTGTACAAATAGAGATGGTCGAGGACTACAGAGCCAGAAAGAGAGCATGCTCAGAGACCAGCACAGATACAGAGCAGCTAACAGATGCCGGGTTAGACATCCACCAAGACTGTGATTTTGTGATCACAGATGATGAGGCAGCATGGGCAGACCCTTCAGCACAGGCCATCCTCCCATTTCCAGACACCACTGATGCAGAGATGACAGCAGAGGAGAGCTTGGAGAGCACAGCCCTGGTCCATGATACTACAGAGGCAGCAGAGCCGGTTCTTGATCGCGACACGGTTTTTAGTGATGGTGGTGCTGAGGCCACCTTGTGTGATGGTGGTACTGATGCCACCTTATTTGATGCAAATCCCTCGGATTCAGAGTCTGTTGGGCAGATTGTGATGACCAGATGCCAGACCTGAGTTCACCTGAGCCTACAGATGAGGAGGAGGTAGAGGCAGAGCAGATCAGAGACAGCACAGTTGAGTAGCCTCCTCCAGATCCAGTTTGCGAGAGTTCGTATTCTTTCTCCCAGGCAGATTTGGCAGATTTAGCAGCATTCACGCACCTTCTTCCGAGGCCAGATTTGGCTGCACCCAGCTGTCCAGAGCTGAAGCCGCTCCCTACTTCGCTGAAGTATGGGTTCCTTGCGGGCGAACCTGAGATGTACCCAGTCATCATCTCCGCCGATCTGACTGGAGAGCAAGAATCTCGTTTGATGGGGGTTCTTGAAAAGAACCGCAAGGCAATCGGATGGAGCGTAGCAGATCTCCATGGGATTAGTCCAGCAGTGTGCTCCCACCATATTTATCTCGAGGAGGGGGCGAAGCCGTCGCGTGAGTTCCAGCGGCGACTGAACCCCAACCTGAGAGAGGTCATGATGAAGGAAATTTCAAAATGGTGGAGTGCAGATTTCATTTATCCCATTTCCGACTCCAAGTGGGTCAGCCCCTTGCATGTGGTGCCCAAGAAGACGGGCATCACGACTGTGATCAGTGAGTCAGGAGAGGAGATTGCTACACGAGTACCCACCTCTTGGAGGGTCTGTGTTGACTACAGGAGACTCAACCAGGCCACCAAGAAGGACCATTTCCCCCTACCTTTTATTGACCAGATCATTGAGAGACTGGCAGGGAAGAGCCATTATTGCTTCCTGGATGGGTACTCGGGCTACAACCAGGTGGCCATCGCTCCTGAGGATCAGGAGAAGACCACCTTTACATGTCCCTTCGGTACATATGCCTTTCGACGCATGCCATTTGGGCTATGCAATGCCCCTGCGACTTTTCAGAGGTGCATGCTGTCGATATTCTCGGACATGGAAGGGGAATGTTTGGAGGTCTTCATGGACGATTTCTCGGTCTACGACGATGGATTCGACTCCTGTCTTGACTGCCTAGACCGAGTACTCCAGCGATGTATTGAGTACCATTTGGTTCTATCTTGGGAGAAGAGTCACTTCATGGTGACTCAAGGGACGGTGCTTGGCCATATCATCTCCAACAGGGGCATGGAGGTTGATCCGGCCAAGGTTGATGTCATTAGAAAACTTGCACCGCCGTCCAATTTGAGGCAGCTACGGTCATTCCTAGGGCGCGTTGGTTTTTATCGGAGATTTATTCACGATTTCAGCAGGATTGCCCGGCCGTTGACTGACCTCTTGACGAAAGACACCGAGTTTCTTGTCGATGACAAGTGTCTCTCGTCCTTTGCGACTCTCCAATAGTGTGTGATTGAGGCTCCTGTCCTCCAGCCGCCTGATTGGTCTCTCCCATTCGAGATCATGACGGATGCCTCCGATTTTGCCGTAGGGGCAGTGCTGGGACAGAGGAGGGATGGAGTCCCGTTTGTTATCCACTACGCTAGCCGCACATTGGATTCTACTCAGCGGAATTACACGGTCACAGAGAAGGAGATGCTAGCCGTAGTGTTCGCCCTAGATAAGTTTCGATCTTACATCATTGGATCTAGAGTGACCCTGTACACAGATCACACCGCCATCAGGTACCTCATGGCAAAGAAGGATGCCAAGGCCAGACTGACTAGATGGATCCTTCTACTCCAGGAGTTCGACATTGAGATCAAGGATAAGCCTGGAGTCAAGAATGTGGCGGCGGATCATCTCTCCCGTATAGAGCAGCCTGAGGAGTCTGAGCAGATAGATCCCATTTGTGAGACCTTCCCAGATGAGGCGATCCTTGCTATCGCCTCACTCCCGTGGTATGCCGATATTGTGAACTTTCTCGTTGTTGGGAAAGTCCCACAAGATTGGCCCAGGCAGAGGCTTGAGACCTTCCTTGCGAAGGCCAAGTCCTACCATTGGGAGGATCCCATCCTTTACCACGAAGGAGGGGATAGTGTCTGGCGTCAGTGCATTCCTCAGGAGGAACACCACAGCGTCCTCACTTAATGCCACAAGCTTGAGGCAGGAGAACATCATTCTGGGAGGAGAACGGCATAGAAGGTGCTCCAATCCGGCTTGTCGTGGCCTACCCTCTTCAAGGACTCGGATGAGTTCGTGAAGAGGTGTACTGACTGTCAGAGGATGGGCACTTGTGGACAGCTTGATATGATGCCGATGTAGCCCATTCACTTCTGTGAGGTTTTTGACGCATGGGGCATCGATTTCATGGTTCCATTCCCTAAGAGTCAGGGATTTGAGTACATTCTGTTGGCCGTGGATTATGTTAGTCGTTGGGTTGAGGCTATCCCCGCCCGAGCCGCTGATGCGAGGACAGTTTGCAGATTTTTGAGGAAACACATCATCACGCGGTTCGGGGTTCCACGAGTTCTGATTTCTGATGGGGGGTCTCATTTCATCAACGACCAGGTGAAGGCCCGTGCTAGCGAGTTCGGCATAGATCATCGTGTTGCTACACCTTACCATCCACAGACGAATGGTCTAGCCGAGATGTCGAATAGGGAGATCAAGACTATACTGCAGAAAGTCGTCCGCCCTAACCGAAAGGATTGGTCACAGCTTTTGGTCTCGGTCTTGTGGACATATAGGACGTCTTTCAAGACAACATTGGGCACATCTCCCTTTCACCTCGTATAAGGCAAGCCGTGCCATTTACCTGTTGAGTTGAGGCACAGGTCACTATGGGCAATTACTGATATACTCATGGATCCAGATGGTGTAGGAGACCAGAGGAGGGCAGAGTTAGCAGCTCTGGAGGAGTTGAGAGATACAACTTTCTCAAACAGCCTACAGTATAAGGAGAGAGTAAAGGAGTGGCATGATTCTCACATCAGCCACAAGCATTTTGAGATTGGACAAAGAGTATGGCTGTTTGATGCGAGGCTTCGTTTATTTCCAGGGAAGCTACAGAGCAAATGGAAGGGACCCTACTTGGTCAGAAAGGTACACGACAACGGTAGTATTGATATATCCGAGTTGTCTTCTGAGAGTACCTTTCGAGTGAACGGCCAGCAGCTCAAGCCATTTCTAGATCATGAGCCGCGGGTCGCTGATCTTGCCTCTATTCATTTTGCGTGAGATGTGGTCTTTGACTCACATCTAAAGCATATCACGCCTGAGTTTCACTGTTCTTCCACCTTGTATAGATCCAGATGTTTACATCACTACATTCTTTAGTTCCACATCCCTTTCTCCATCTTATGATTATGCTATACTTAGTGTGCACTTTACCCTAAGTATAGGGGGGATGTGAGACCTTTGGGTATTTCTTTTGTTTCTGTCTACCCCTGTTTTTGCTGCCTATACTTAGGGATATTTCACCCTAAGTATAGGGGGGGTAGACCCTGTACATTCTTCACTCGGTTTTCCCTTAGTATACAGCCTGCTATACTTAGAATTACTTGATCCTAAGTATAGGTGGAAGACCCGAGACCCTCTTGACTTTATATTTTCATTCATTCATCTTTGTATATAGTCTTCCTTTTCACTTCCTTATACCTAGCACAAGTTATGTCTTCTTCATCGCTCTTGACTCTGAGGACATCGTTCAAGCTAAGTATAGGGGGGTGTGTATATATTTCATATATACTTTAGCCATAACTCGTACTTTGTGTGAGTGTGTTAATAAATAAAATGGCTAAAAATCACAAAAATTAAAAATTTTCCATGTACATCAACTTCTTTTATTTGCACATAAATAGCTAGTGTACAAATTATTTTTGTAAAAATAATTTCAAAAATCTTTTGTGTAAAGTTCGTGTAAATATTTTCTTATCAAAATTATGTATATAGTACAAAATTTTTTCCAAAATGTTTTGAAAATCAAAAGTTTGCAAAAATCTTGTGTAAATTTGTGTAAATATCTTTTTGCAAAACTTGCACTTCATGCATCATTCATACATGATTTCAAAACATTTTTTCAAAAATTTTGCATGATTGTAAAATTTGTGTAAACAACATCTTTTTGTACATATGTATATAGTTTTTCTGGATGATAGTTGACATTTAAACTAGCCTGGAATCAAATTGAGGAATGGAGCTTGATTAAGATCTTAATCCACCTAATTTATAAGAGGAACCTTATAGGGCTTAGGTTTAAGGCTTTTCAGGTCTATGGTGACGTAATTCTTTGAGTCCACTAGGCTATGATCACATGTCATCTCAATGAGCCTAAGTAGAGCACTTAACAACAACACATGACTCATATAGACAATGGCTTTACTTGGACACCAGCACTATGCACCGAGCTCTCTACGGATGAGGTGGTGAGGAGGCAGTCTTCCTTGACTTGGGGTAGCATATGAGGGTAGTACTTCTAGGCGGAACCTCTCTTCTTCTTTTAGTAAAGGAAGTGCGTCTCAACTTGGTCTGGTTGCCATGAGGTCTAACGACGGGAGTTGTGGGTTGCAATAAAGCTTCAAAAGAGGGATAGTCTACTGGCTCAAGAGGAAAAACTCCTTGTACATATGCTGCACATGTTTATATTGTATAGATGCACTTGAAAAAAAAATGAATGAGCAAAAAGAAAATAACTCCAAAAAAGTGGTGGGTCTGAGAGAAAATGATAATCCCACCGGAGTATGTATATAGAGTGCAATGAGCAAAGCTTGATTTCATGATCCACCTGATGTAGCTTGCAGCAGGGAGACTTGGCTACACTGGTCAAGCTCCCAAGGGTACTGGGCTACACTGGCCTTGACCCATTCTCTTCTTCCTCCTCTTCTTGAGCCGGTTGAACTTGAACTTAGAAGGGAATACCCCTCTCCTCAAAGAAAAAGTGGCCAGATTGAGGTCATAGAGTTACCTTGTTGGGGAGGGTTGTCAAGTTGCCATTTCTGAGGTGGAGAGCTTAGACCTCACATTAACAGGACAAGAAAAGATTCATGGTCTTCAGGGTTTGTGATTGATGACTTGTTCTGATCTGGAGCATTGAGGAGTCTTGGTTATAGATTAGTGGAACTTAGAGGCTGTTGAGTTTTAGACTTAAGTCCAAATAAGGTTCCGACACATTAATAATCCAAAGATCTGATCGAGCTCCATACCTTAATTTGATGAAGGCAAGTTTAATAATCAGCCTTGATCCATTTACATTCTCTTTTTCTTTTTCTTTATTTTCTTCTTCTTCACTTCTTTTTCAAATAAGTGTTTACTAAGGGACTAGCAAAGTTAAGTATAGGGGAGTAATGAATACTCATTCATCACTCTTTATTCTTATATTTTAGCTACAAAAACCTTTGCAAATGCATGTAGATATGTGTAAATAGAAATAATTACCAAAAGCATGCATTGTGTAAAAACCTATAATTAGCATGTTTTTGTGCAAAAATAAAAGAATAAAGATTAAAAAGAAAAAGAGGGAAATATTTAGAATAAATATTGAGCAACCTAACCCAAGGGAGGGCTCAGCATGGGCCTGACCGCATAAAAGCCAAAGTAGAGGGAGATAGGGGCTCATGTGTGTAAATATTTATGTAAATAAAATAAAATATTTTCCTCACAAAAATAGATGCAAATTGGCTTGTAAATATTTGTATATATTCCTTAATATAAAATCAAGATAAAAATGAAAGAAAATAAAAAAGAACAAAAACACCACTATCACCTTGTATATAGACCACTATACCTATATTTATTAAACCTTATAACTAAATAAAATAATTTCCAAAATTTTTGTAAATATTCTATATTGTATAGTGTAATTAAATAAAACAAAAACAATTAAAACAAAAAAAAATAATAAAAATAACAAAATTAAAAACACAAAAATATATTGTAAATATACCATGTATATAAATGTATATATGTATTTATTTCACCTATGTATATAAATAATAAAAATGAAATAAAATTATCCTTTTATTCCTTACTTTATAACATAAATAAATAAAATATAAAATGAGAATAAAATTGTATAAAAATAACAATTAAAAATCAAAAATTAAAATTCCATTTAGTGTATATATACCTATACATAACATATTATGTATGTACCTTATTTTTATTTTGAAAAATTAATTAAAAATCACTAAAAAATAGAAAAAAAATAAAATAAAAATATTTCATGTTTTAACCTTTTGCTAAATCTGCTCCTAGCTACCCTAATTTTCACTTCTAAGATCCAGCCACGTGGCCGATCCCTATTGGCCCTGGGGATGTTGACCGCCCGGTCAACTACCCCCCCAGGACCACTTCCTACGGATTTAGGCGCCCGACCCGACTTCTACCCATTTTAGCGCCTAAACCCGATACCCTATAACCTAAACCCCGGGTCCGACTCCTTCACGACACACCCGAGACCCTCGCCGGAGCCTCTACCTCGGGATCCGCGCGCTCGATCGCCCTACCCGCGCCTGTCTTCCCGGACCCTCCACCATATATATTCTCAGCTCCGCCACCTCAAAGCTCATCTTTGGAGATTCGATTCCACCTCCCGTGAGCTCCATTGCGTAGGCGAGAGTGACAGCTTGTCCCCCGTGGTGTCGAAGCGAGGAGAGGGAGCGAAACCACTAATCCGGCGAAGCTTCGCCGCCTTGCTCCGCCACCAGCAGGAGCTCGAGCCTCGGAGGGAGACGCTCCTTGAGGCGACGACCCAGAGCTGCGCAAGCTCATCCCCAGTCTCACCGTCCACCCAAGTAGCCCCGTCGTTCTTTCTTTTTCTTTAATTTGTAGTTTCCCCCAAATCATCGCTCCGTCATCCCCCGCTGATTCCGACCGATTCCGACCACCATCCGACCATCAGGCCTCGCCATAGCCTTCGCCGTCCTCCCGCGCATCTTCTCCGCATACCCATCCAACCCAGCTCGCACAGGAGCTGGGATTCGAGCTCCACCGTCCCCCCTTCGCCGGAGCTCGCCCACTTCGACCCTCTGTTCACCGTCACCCCGCCTAACCGGGTCGAGGCAGTTTGCCCTCGACCCGTGAGTCTCTTGGTCTACTTTGCAGGTGCTTCCAAGCCCGTCTGAGGGGTTGGGTCATTCGGACCAGGAGCTCTTCCTCCGCTGACCTCGCCGGAGCCCTCCAGGGCTCGGCTGGATCATCGGAGTTCACCAGCAGCTGCGAGACGTCATTGCGGAGCCTCTCCGACCTTCACGAGCAGCAGGGGAGGTCCACAGCGCACGCACAAGGCCGGCGAACTTCGCCGGCCAACTGTTCTTCCGGTATCTTCCCCAACCGTCCGATCATCGTCGCCCTCCAGTATTCATCTGGGCCGTTCATTCCCGGAGGAGCAGTCACCGTCAGATCTTGGAGCGGTGATCTGGACCGTCCGTTGCACGAGAGGATTAGCCACCCACGCCCGTCACCGTTGGATCCCCCACGTGGCGATCCCTCTGCCGTCTGATCGCATCGAGGACCCCAGCTTTGGAGCGACCCCCGATCTCCACCGTTCGAAGCTCCACGTGGCGCCCATCCTGCGGTCCGCCTTAATAAAGGGTAAATTACCCTTACGCCCTCCTGTTTCTTTTATTTAGCATTTAGTTCTGTAAATAGTTTAGATAGTTATTTAGTTTTTGGGATATTTGCATAGAGCGCCTCGTGCTTAGTTTTATTTGCAGTTATGCCCCTGTGTGTATTGTGACACGTGCTTCGACACGTGCTTTCTGGTGTATTTGCGTTACTTGCCCTTGTAGTTTTGGTTGTTCCTTAATGAATGAATACTTTTTAGAAATTGCATTTATACCCCTGTGCGTGATACATTTGAGCATGTGCGGATATTTTTGGGTATTTTGCGAATAAGTCCCTGGACTTTTGGTACCCGTTACCAGAAAGCCCTTGGAACTTATTTTTCTTACATTTGGGTCCCTGAGTGCCCCAGGCACGCGCATCGCACGTGTTTTGCTGGGTTAATTGCACCATACCCCCAGAACTCTGGGTATTTGCACATAGGTCCTTGTGTACAGTGCCCCCTCTTTCTTTTTGAATAAAATAGCAAATTACCTCCAAATCCAACGAAAATTGGACACATGGCTCCTGCCATAGTGTAAAATTTTCGAGGATTTTTGGAGACATTTCTGAGTTGATTTGATATTTTTAAAAATTCAAAAACCTCTATTTTCGTTACTGTCTAACTTTAAAAACCCCAAAAAATATTAAATATTGTCTAAAAATTCCAAAAAAAGTGTCTACTGTCTATTTTGTTGTGTTTGACTTTCTAGCCAATTTTGGCTATTTTTCATCACTTAAAACACCTAAAAATTGAAAAACACTCAAAATCATATAACAATTCTAATAAAAAAACCAAAAATCCAAAAATAATAATATAGGTGCCTAAATTTTCCTTGTTTTATTCTCTTTACAGGAAAATTACCATCTAGCTAATTAGGGGCCCTTAGATATTTTATCTAGGCCCTTTTATCTCGGTTGGACAGTACCTCTCATTTCAGTCACTGTTTGATTTTTAGAAAAGTAAATAAATATCAGAAAAATCCCAAAAATTCACCAAAAACACTAGAAACTATAAAACACATAAAAATATTTTTGTTAGAATTTTTGGCTGATTTTTAGTGTGTTTAATAATTTGTTTAAGTGTATAGTTCCTTAGCCTTTATTATTTTCTTAATACATTACAAAACCCAAAAAAAATATAAAATAGTTAAAAACCACCAAAAATATTTTCTTTTTTTATTTTATTTCCTTTTTGACTCCTTCGTAGGCCGCTAGGCCAACCCGTGCTCCTTGTGTTCGACCCTCGTCGCTATACCAGGTTAAATTAATAGCAGGACCGCTATCTTGTCTTTGATTGATTTTCATCTATCTTGGTGGTCTATATTTTCTTGATCGACATGATCGAGTGACCGAGGTCGCGACGACACTCGTAGAGATACCTGATTGCCTTAATCGATCGGTTTTTCGTGTCATCAAACCCCTAACTACATACTCTGATTTTACACTATGTTATTCTTTATTCTACATACTCCAAATAATAAAATGATCAACACAAAACTTGTACATAATAATATATATAAAATTATAAAAATAATTGCCAAATAAAAATAATGCACAGTGCAATAAGGACACACAAATGAAAAAGCTGTAAATTGAAATTCACAGATCAATATCTTCTCCATATGAATTTAAATTGAACCAGACTCATGTTTGTTGTATTCTAAATTAAGTTATCTATTTAATTAAGGCGGTTTCATTAAAAATGGAGTTAAGATGCAAAAGTCAGCTTTCTAGGGTACTATTATACTATGTGCATGTATATAATATTCATTTATTTTGTTCTTTGTATTTTTACTCTTCTTATATTTTTTAATAATTGTATATATTACTTGAAACATATTAAAAAAATAAAGATAAATTAAAAAAATTAAAATAAATAATAAAGTCTAATATATACGTATATTATACATATAGTATATACATGTATTTATTTATACATGTAAACAAAATTATAAAAATACTATGTTAATGCGTATTTACTAAAATTATAATATATAAAATTTGTAAATATATTAATAATAAAACTATAAATAAAAAAAATAAAATACATGGAATACAAGTAAATATACCTATGTTAAAACTTGTAAATAGTAATACATAATAAATAAGATTATAAAATAAATAATAATCATAATAAAATAGTTTATAAAATAATAAAAAATTTAATGTTTTAAGTTTTATTAATAAAATACTTACCCATTTTATTTCTATTTATCTTTTGCTTTTATTTTCTATTTTATCATTTTAAGCACATACGTGGATTGATGAGATTCATTCATTCGTTGACCTTAGGTCAATTGTACCGCCTGGTAGCCGTGCATCTGTCAGCGCACGTTCTGGCTTACCTTTGCTATTATGTGGAGCTTGATGCATGCATCTTTTTTTTGTAATGTAGTCTCACGAAAAATCTTGTCAATATATCCCTCTTCCATGCCAACTTCTTACCTCGAGACGATTCATCTTGATGCAATAAAAAACCCTAGGTCAAGGGTCCTCCCGTATATAACCTTTCCTCCACCCAATTTTGAACTTTGACCCATCTTAGAGCACTGTATCCCCAATAAACATTAGGGCTTAAGAGACCTTGGTGACTGGGAGGATTCTTGTTGTTTCGCGATGTGGAGAAGGTGACTGACGCGACGTCCCCAAAGCTTGGAGCTTCATTTCGACTGAGGGCTTTCCAAAGCTCTTAAGTCTCTATCGAGGTTTACATTAGTTGTTTTATTTGTGCATTTCTTTCCTACATTTCATTCCAGCATTTTATTTGTTGTTTTGTTTCTATTTTAGCTATTAATTCAAATCATTAGCATACGCCAGAGCTTAGAGGTCCAACCTCTATGCACCATGCAATCAACACCATTTCAACCACCCGATGCCTCTGCCTTCCTCCCCTTTTTCTTCTCCACTTTCCAGACCACCCACACCACCTCAATCCATCACGGATTGAGCCACCAGTCTCTACTGCTCCACCCATCATTGGAGACCCCCACCCTTCTCCATTACGCTCCCTTTCCACCCAATAAAAGGCCAAGGCCCATTACCTTTATCCCCCTTTCTTTCTATGCAGCTATGAGCTCCATAGAACCCTAGTTGAGGTTTATTTGATCATGTACGAGACTCCCAGGTGCAGAACGCTCGTCGTTGATCTCCAGGCCCCATCGCTGGGGCATTGACCTTGTTAGCACCCCCACCAACTGTGGATCACTTCCAACAACCTTTTGAGCATCTCGCTAGCGAGAAATACCATCGGAGTTGCTCTGGAATGAGGATTGAAGAAGCTCCGGTGCCACAGTCTTTCATGTTCTTCCAGATGGCTCCATAGCCGTCCAACCTTTAGAGCTCTCCAGATTGTACATCTGATGTTGGATCGAGCCTGCTATTGATCGTCTGATCCTCCGTAGGATCTAATCCTAACTGATGATCCATGAACCTATACTCACACATCAAGGTCATCTAGTGCATTAAGTTATTTATTCTCGGTCGTTGATAAGCGCATGAATAGATGTATTTTGCATCTCAACCCCTCCGCAATTTTGTGTTTTATTTTAGTATTGTAAATATATGCTATAGTGTAATCTTGTTGGATATTTTGTGAGATTGAACCTAAGGTTTCATCTATCTACTTACGTGGTCTCCCACATGAGTCCTTTTTGGGATAAATAGCATTTTCTATCATGTATTATATGGGAGCAATTATTAATTGAAGGAAACTTTTTGTGTAATTGCATTTTAGTCCTTGCCTGCTTTGTTTTAAATGCAAATTTAATGGCTAAATTGCATATTTCAACTATGACATTGGATTAATTGTAAAATGTTCCCTTCCATGCGCTAATGAAATGTGGATTTAGTTAGGAAATATTGTCGATAGCCCAATATACTTGTGTTTATTGGTTTTTAAATGCAAACTTAGGTTTTCATAATTACAAAAGAGTCTTTGTTCTTAATTATTTATTTTATTTAAGTTTTTTATTGTTTAATTGTTTAATTGAGTCCAATAAAATTAGGAAATATTTTTAAATACCTTACACTATACTGTATCACATATATTTATATTAAGGTATTTAATTTTTTTTTATAAAAATATAATAACATGCATTTTTCTATTATTTGACTTTTAAAATAAAATTTACAAAATGTTTTGAAAAATTCCAAAAAAATTCATGTTTGCGTATTTTGTCATATTTCATTTTCTACCCAAAATCTCTAAAAAAGTTCAAAACAAAAATCATAAAAATCGTAAAACACTAAAAAACTTATTAAAATATGCAAAAATTCAGTAAAAATATAAAAAAATATTATTTTCTATTTCTCAATTTTATTTAATTATATAATATATACTAAAATTAGTTTAGGATTATTTTATCACATATATATTTATTTAACCCTAAATAAAGCTATATATTTATCATATTCATTATATTGGCTTATTCCTATATTTAAAAATCCATACAAATTATAAAATTCTCTAAAAATTACCAAAATTATAGGAAAATATTTAAAAGAAAAAACATTTTATTTTATGTATTTTAAATATATTTTGACCTATTTATGATTATAAATAACTATATTATCTATTACGTATTTATATTACTTACATACTCTTTATTATATATATATTATTATCTATAATTATATATATTTTTTATAAAACAAAATGAAATTTAATATTTACAAAATTATAGAGAACATATAAAATAAAAAACTTAAAAATATAAAACATTAAAAAATCCATAAGAATTAAATATAATTAAAAACCACATAAAACTAGAATATACAAAAATAATTAATATTAATTAGCAATAATTATTAATAATTAAATACACTACCAATTTGCTCCCTATACTTGGACACCCCCTATTTTCCCTATACACATATTTTTATAGAGTTAAATAAAATAGTCTTTAACTTATACATTTCGCATTGAGTTATTTTTCTTTATTTGTGAGTTAAGTGTTATTTATTTGATAGTCGATTGCCACAATGATTGTTGGTTTATCTTGTTAGGTCACTAGACTGGTCTATCGGGAAAAGAACACCTTCTCCTCTCCCATCACCACTAAGGATCTCCACCCATTCTTCCCGTGCACAACCATCAATCTCGCAAGGATCTTAACGCCACCGCCAAGGATTGTAGACCTTAAGCTCCTCATGTCTCTTACTGTTCTCAACAACATTAACTAGACCACCGACCCCCTCCGATGATCACATTAGCAAACGTGTTTCATATATACATCTTAGGAAGAACCCTTCATCAGAGCAGTGCCATCAGGAACCCAAGCTTCATCGATGATCATTGGAGGACCATGAAGAAGAGGAGCTCTCCTTGGATAGAGAAAGAGGAACGAATAATAAGCCACATCTCCATATCAAAGCTGCATATATCGTCTAAACGAGAACACTTCATATCTCCACAATTGATGAGCATCAAAAATTTGATCGTTCAATCACCACAATCATATCATAGACATTGATCCATCCCCTAACTTTCCAGATTCAGATGCAACCGAAGACATCAGGAGCATCCATGTGGGAGGCTCGTGGACCCTAGCCTACTCCGTCGTCCAAACCTCGGGCACTTTACGTGCGCCACATGTAGGTGGTAAAATTTGTACCCAAGCCCCTTTTGGTTTCCATAAATATCAACAAACCCCTAATGTGCCCCCGTACGTACTTTGGAGGTGAAATTGCAGCTGTGCCCTTTCATTTATGGATACATCAAACACACCCTTGCTTGGGGTAATTAGCACAGGAGACCCAAGCCTATTTATACATTGCATATAAACCCTCTTGAAGGTCCATTTTCAAGTATTTCCATTTACTTTATTTACATTTTGGTGCCGAACTTCATTTTATTATAATTTGAGCACCTGATTTCTGATTTTTGTGTTTTCTCGTATCTTTTTGAATTGTATTTAATCTTCTGCCTCATAGAACACTGATGTGCCTCCGACCGACTAGGGTTAAGTGTCAATAAATATCAAGGTCATTGCGACCCCAATCAATCAGACTAGCTCAATAAAAAAAATAACCACTCAAAGAGAATCAAACAATCAAGAAAATGTAAGTAGTTTGTTATTTTATTTACCTGGTAAAAAAACCAGGGTTGAATAAAGGGAGCAAAAAAATCCTACGAAGTAGTCAAATTTCCGAAATAAAATAAAACATTTTTACTGGTTTTTAGTTTTGCAAATTTTTAGTTTTTAATAAGTAACAAAATCAACAAATATAAAAGAAACCAAGCACAACAATCTTTTTGGATTTTTCTAGAGGCTAAAAACACTCAGAAAATAAAGATAAAAATATTTTTGGATTTTTGAGGTTTTAAAATGTTTTTGATAATTTTCTGGGAGTTTTCATATGTTTTGTGGTTTTATAAAAATCAAGTGAAAATACAAACAATGCACAACTAGGACTAAATTGCAAGTTAAAAATACTTAAAATGCCCTAAAGTCCTGGATAACAATTTTATAACAAAATAGATACTAAAAACTACAAACAAAAACTGAAATTGCAATTTTTGGTTTTTTCCTTTGATTTATTATGATTTTTATAAGATTTTGGTGGTTTTGTAATTTTTCAAGATTTTATAAAGGTTTTTCAAACAAAATTAATACTAAAAAACGCATACAAATAGGAAACTATAGTAATTTTTATAGAATTTTTATAGCATTTTTCGAATTTTTATGATTTTTCTAATTTAGACAGGACACTATTTAATGGTTTTTGAATTTTTAAAAATACTAAATGCAAATAAATCAACCCAAGAAAATCACAGTAAATACTACACATCAAGAAGAGCTTATGTTAATTTTTACGCAAATTTTTGAATTAATTTAATATTTATTAAACCCAAACACAACATATAATCAAGCATAGTTCACAGAGACCTTTTTGTGAAGAAAATAAGTTCTAGGGACCAAACGATAACATGCATTTAAAGCAAAGGGCCAATACTGCAAAAATCCCACTCAATTCACTAGCATGCACAAAACTAGATGCACAGGGATATAAATGCAATTTTAAAATTAATCATTCATTCCATAACAATAACAAAGATCAGGACACCCCAAAAGTCATGTGGGACTGCAGGTGCTTCTGACTGAGAGGGATTAAACTATAAATATAAAAATAGAGGTCCAAACTGCAAATGTTCTTAACTACAACATTTATTTACGGGACTAAAGTGAAATAGCAAAACATACAAGGCAAAAAGGAAAATATACCCTGAGGCATGTGAGGCACGCGTGGTGTCTCCGATGGTTCTGATCATCTTCTGCAGAGTGATCTGACGGTCCAAGGAATATCGGGGATGTGCAGTCACATCTGACGTGTCAGCACTGATCAAACGGTCTGGAAGGCTGCTTTGCTGGTTGGCTCAGATGCGAACTGGCACTCCGCTCCTCATCCAACGGTGGAATGTGATGGTGCAAGAACAAGCGGATAGGGAACTTTGATCGGGGAATGGCACTGCTCCTTTGAGCTGATCGAGCCTCCAGAAGATCCAGCACTTCTGGAAAGGTGCTCCGCATCGAATGTAGGAGGTCGATGTGAGGGATGACGCACTACTAAAAATCAAAGAACATGCCACAGTTGAGTATTGTGGATTAATGTCATATTACCGTTGCCTAATATTATTAGCCACGGTAATATTACTGTGGTTTATACCACCGTGTCTTATAGTTTACCGTGGCCAAAGAGGTTACTTTTTCGCCACGGTGGACTTACTGTGGCTATACTGTTTTGGCCACGGTAAGTTTACCGATGAAAAAACTTTGAAACCACGGTTAAATAGCATGACAAATCTATTTAAGCAACGGTAATAAAAAATGTGGCAAAAACTATCTTATCAAAGTGCATAGGCATTGACAACGGTTTAATAGTTGTGCCGATAGAACTTTCGCCATGGAAGTTGTACCGTGGCAAAAAAAGCAGAATTTTAAAAAAAATCTATGCCTGTGTCAATTTAATCATTTAATAAAATCTCATATGATATGCATTTGGTATTCAATGTTCATTCCCTGTACTGTCATAATCACATACAAGCTAACAAACAAATTTATGATAAGCACAAACACACAAGTTGAAAAAGTGCATAATCCTCATGTCAACGTAAGGTTTTTAACAAAATAAGGGTTAATTAAGGTTCAATTAGCTAATAGAACATTAGAAAGTATTTGACCTTTGAAATCTAATAATATGAGATGTAACATAAAGATCAATCTAAAATTAAATGCTACTCATCTAAAGCAAAATCACTAAAATATGCATCATCCTCTGCATCTTCATCATCATCTCTTCTTGCACCCTTGTCTTTGTTCATTCCAGACGATGAACACTTTATTTGTGATGAATGACTGCCCTTCGATGATGACGCCTCTTGAGCTTTGGCAATGACAACAACTGATTTTGCTATTTCTCCTAGCAAAACCTTTAATCTTATGACTCGATCATGTAAGATACGATCTAGTTGTCCTCTACCTCCATAGTACTTGGATGGATTAACCCCTCCGCCTACTCCCCTCATGCGTCCTAGATGTTCAGGTCCGGTAGCTTGTAGATATGCTGCATCTGGAGAGATAGGAGACCCATCATTAGGGTGTTGAAGTGCCATCATGTGCTCCTGAGGCAATGAAATAAAAAGAATTGAATTAATACATATATTAAAATGAATTTGAAACATAAGTAAATTAACCTACATGTTGCTTTTGCAATTTCTTATCATGCCACATTCTTGAGTCATCTTTTCCTTCTCTACTTTTTGAGTATATAAAAAGAGTGCAACGATCAGCATCAATACCCTTTTTCACCTAAATTTAATTGAATAAATAAATATAAAAGGTAATGCATAACTTAAATTGAAAAAATAGTAATTACATAATAACTCGTGCTTTAATTGCTTGGTGTTTTTTCTACCCATGCGATGAGCCGCATGTGTTAACTTTGATCGATTATGTGCATTTCTGCATTGCATTGCCTACAATAACATAATTTCCATAATTATCACCTATTTTCAAAAAGAAATCTAAGCGAAAGAGGACAGTTGGAATTATTTTGTTGGATGAACAAAGATTTAAAACAAATACCATTTATAAACAAAGAGGAGCTTCTAATCAACAACAATGGTAAAAGCAATCCTTTCTACTTGCATATCAAAAATTTCATTATTCAATCACAACTAATAGAGATTGAAATAGATTCTAAGTAGATCTAGTTGAATGGAATGTTAACATTGTCTAGCAATATCATCGATAGGAAACATGGCCTGATATAAAACATAGATTATATGGACGGAAACTCCTTATCACAAACATAAACATAACTTCAGGATCCATCTTCTCAAATAGTTTTATGATCATATATTCATGAACACTATTGAATTAACCACTAAATATTCTAATTTATACCTTATATTCCTTGGATGTCCAATAATCAACTAAAGTTCTCCAATCTTCTTCAGTTATACCTTCTGGTACATTAGCAAGTAGTTGACTTATCGGGATGTTCTCATCAAAGTGCTGTAAGTATAGATAACAAGTCCGGATTATAATTCTATATATGATTTCATTCCAATGATAAACCTATAATGATTAAATAAATTGATTTTCTTACATCTCTCTTAATCCGAAAATGCCAACTTCGATGCAACTCCGAAGCATGCGAAAGAATCATCTTATCCAACTCATCGTTGATCTCCCATGAAAATGATTCTTGTAATATATTCTGATTAAAATTTCCATATAAAAATATGAACAATGTTCTTAAGATATATATTAACCTTACCCTCAGTCTCTTCATAAGTAGATCACGCATCTCTTTTGTGGCATCTCTTCGAAAATCCCGAATCATAATATGGATAATACTACGAGTGAGTATATCTAAATGACTTTGAAAAAGTTCACTATTGATTCCAACAACATAACCGTCCACAAGATCTACAAAAAAAGTCTCTCCTGGTCTAAGACGGTTGAGAGTAACTCCTTGAGCAGCACCCCGTACTCGTGGTCTTTTGGACTCATGTGTACCTGGAGTCCCTAAATCCTCCTCAGATGGAGTAGCTGATGGTGTCATGGTAGGAAATGGCGAATGATGCTCATCTTGTATGTTGTGATCATGTACTCTATGATCGATTGCCCGTCGATGAGAGGCTATCTGATGATAAACAATAGAAATTATTCATATTATAAAAATGATTGCATTTACTGAAAAATACGATTTTTATGTTAATACAGCCTTAATTAACACAATTTCACCGATGCAGACGATGGCCTCGTAGGAGGAGAAGGAGAACGATGCTCATCTGGTGTGTTGCGATCATGAACTCTATGATTTATTGCTGGTCGACGAGAGGCCATCTGGTGTTAAACAATATAAGATAATCATATTTTAAAAATGGTAACCTTTATAAAAAATACAATTCTCATGTTCATACAGCCTTTAATAACACAACATTACCGATGCAAATGACGGTCTTGAAGGAGGAGATGGCGAACGATGTACATCTGGTATGTTGCGATCATGTACAATATCATCGATCGCCCGTCGATGAGAGGCCACCTTTGTTACAACATGGAAGGCAATAATTTATGCAAGAGTTCATATTAAAGTAAAAAATAAAATATTATGATTTACCAGTGATGGTCTTGCAGGTAGAGAGGGTGAATGTTGCTCATCTTGTGTGTTGTGATCATGTACTCTGCGATCAATTACCCGTCGACGGGGAGGCATCTGCATTACAACAATCACGACATTATATTGAAAGAGTTTGCAAAGCATATCTCATATATTGTAGCAAGCAAAGCAATAATAATAGACATAGAAACAATAATTGCATATATTATTACCTTTATTAGCTTAAATTTTCTTCTTGATATGCTTCACTTTCCTCATCAGAATCATTTATATCTTTTTCATGCATATTGTAATAGGCTCGTGGTATTGTTCTAATCGGAATTATCCATCCATGTCTTTCAATATCGTCAATAAAAAAAACTTGTTCAACCTAACTTGCAAGTGCAAATGGTTCCTCTGTCTCCAATATACGACTTCGATTTAAACTAATGCAACCATCTTTATTTTTTACAAAACCTCTATCTTTATTGAATACATCAAACCAGATACATTTGAAAACAACAACACGTTTATCGTGTGTGAAACTGATATCAATGATTTCAATCACCTCTCCATAGTAGCCATCCAAGCCTGATTGAAGGTGCGATTTCACAATTACACCACACATCTATGTTCTTCTATGTAAGTCAACAGATTTGATTCGAAACTTAAATCCATTAACTGTATAAGTAGTATATGTGTGGACAAATGAAAATGGTCTTTCAGCTAAAATCTGCAACTCAGGAGTCCATCTACTATCTTTACAATCTTTGAGTTGGTTAACTTTACACCTTAACCATTGTAAGAAATTATGTGCATAGATTGACTTCTGCCGTTCAAGATTTTGAAACATATCATTGTACTCTTCGAAAAACATATCAAGTTGTTTAACCTGCATTAATATGCAATAATGAGCCAAATTCATCTCATCAGTATCTAAAAACTTTCAAGTTGTGCCACTTGCTGGCTTTCCATAATCTGAAAGAATAGATAAAATACCATCATCATCATTGTCAACATCTATGTCATCTTTACTTTCTTCGAGAGAGTTGAAGATATCATTTTCATCATCAAGATATAATGATGAAAAATTAACACATTCTTCAAAGAGATAACCCTCTACTATGGAACCTTCTGGATGCGCCATATTAAATACATGGTCTTTTAACTTCTTAAGAAATCTCTCTATTGGATACATCCATCTCTATTGTACCGGTCCTGCAATTCGAGCCTCGTTGGCCAAGTGGACTACTAAGTGAACCATCACATCAAAGAATGACGGTGGGAAAAATTGCTCCAACTTGCATAATGTCTCTACAATATCAGTCTCCCACCTTACTAAAATAGTAGGATCAAGAACTTTAGAACAAATAGCTTTGAAATAAAAACTGAGCTCCATCAATGGTTCTAGTACATTATCAGGTAGACTTCCACGTAGAGCTAATGGAATAAACACTTGCATATATACGTGATTATCATGACTCTTTACGCCGGAAATTTTTCTCTCAGGTATATTAACACATTTTGATATATTTGCTGCATAACCTTCAGGAACCCGGATCGCTTTCAAAAACCTCAAAATAGTTTCTCGTTTTTCAAGTGGCAATGTATAGCTTGCATTTGGTAATTCAAATGTATTTTCTCCGATCTCAATTGGATGCAAGTCACTTCTGATACGCAATTGTTGAAGATCTTGTCTACTTCTAAGAGTATCCTTAGATGTGCCTAATAAATTTAAAATGCATAGAATGTTGTCCATGACATTCTTTTCAATATGCATGACATCTAAATTGTGTCTAATTTATAGATCTTTCCAATATGGTAATTCTTTAAAGAATATGCTCTTTTTCCTCCAACCTCCTGCTCTAAATTGTTTAAGAGGACGTCCAAGAAGAATTTCCTCCAAACATTGTTATTGATTCCATATTTCTGCTCCACTGTAATGAATGCTTCCCAAGTTCAAACATTCCTCGGCTGAATTACCATCAAACTTCTTATTGAACCGACGATCCCTCTATTTATGTGTTTCTGGAAGAAAACGATGATGACCCATGTAACATTGTTTTAAACTGCCACTTAGATGTATACTATGTGTTCGATCCATACAAAAAGGACATGTGGTATATCCTTTTGTACTCCACCCAGATAAATTTGCATATGCAGGAAAATCATTAATGGTCCATAAAACTGCTGCTCGCATACAAAAAGTTTCATTTTTATTTGCATCATATGTTTCAACATCATTGATCCACAGAACCTTCAACTCTTCAAGTAATGGTTGTAGATATACATTAATTGCATTTCCAGGACCTTTACTTCCAGGTATTAATAATAGCATCATTGTAAATATATATTTCATGCACATCCACGGTGGCAAATTATATGTGAATACAATGACTAGCCATATAGAGTAGCTATTATTCATGTTACCGAAAGGATTGAAACCATCACTTGCAATCCCAAGTCTAACATTACGCATCTCACTTGCAAAATCTGGATGGATCGAATCAAATCTTTTCCACTCCTTAGTATCAGTTGGATGGCGCATAAGGCCATTACAATCATCTTTTCTTATCTTCTTATGCCATGACATCCATTTTCCAGTTTTTTGTGAATGATAGAGGCATTGCAATCTAGGAATTAAAGGGAAATATCGCAGAATCTTTGCCGACTTCTGTCTTCTCTTGGTGTTGACTACAGAATCACAAACATCTTTGTATTTAGAACTTTTACAATGTGGACAAAATTCAAGGTGGCTATTTTCTTGCCAAAATAAAACACAGTCATTTGGAGATGCATCAATCTTCACACAATTCATTCCTAATGTATGAAGACTCTTCTTAGCCTCATACCTACTTTGCGGATAATTTGGTGGATTCTCTAATACCTCGGAAATAAACTGCAGCATATCTGACATTAAGGCGGTTGTAGCTCGATGCTTAACTTTCAATTTGAATAATTTTAAGATGAACTTGAATCGAGACATCTTCAACCCTTTGGCAATAGGTTCCTCAGCTTCCATAAAAGCTTTGAGAAATCGATCCCTTTCATTATCAACCTTCTCAACATTGTCCAAATTACCTCCGAACTCAATAGGTTCATCTGCTACCATAGGAGTAATAATATCTTCCAGTCGCTCTTCGACTTCTGCAACTTCTGATGTTGTTTGTAGCCATTCCTCCTCTCCATGTAAATTCCAAATAATATATCTTTGCCCCCATCCATTCAAAATAACGTGATCATATACTTCCTTTCGTTTATATCTCTTGTTATTCATACACTTCCGACAAGGGCAATAAATACAATCCTTGTTAGATCCATATCTGAAACGCGCTCTATCGGAATGAAATGCCCAGTCTAAAAAATCATGAACTCCTTGATTATATACTTCTAAATCAGACAACCACTTAGTCAACAAAGTCTTGTCCATCTACATAAAGTATATCAATCCATCATCTAGATATATACAACAAGGGAATCTATAAATATATTTTCTTCCTAAAATTTTTGGATACCAAAGAGAACAGAACATATCATAGTATAATATAATGGTTTGGTATTTATAAAAAGTGTATAGTCAGTTCACTAAAAAGATCCTTATATAATATTTCAGTATCACATCCATCTTCAAATCGTGGGGTTCTGAGAAGCAAATGACTGAAACAAAGTTGCAACATACCAGTTTGATGATATGTTTATTATCGCTAACACTTACTTTGACATGAGTTATAAGTCATGTATGGTATAAATATTAATAAACTTTCATTCAATAATAGCAAATTTTATCCCAGTTGTTTTTTCGGGCTTTATTTTTTGAATTCCATGGTAATGTTTCCTGAAAATGAGAGAAGAATGTAAAGGCTATTCAGAAATATATGGGATCGAGAACCTAGAGTTATTCAACTATGGATATATGACTGAATGTTGATGTGCATGATCAATGGGTGATATTGACTATTTGTGATAGTTTTATCTGTTGTTGGTGAGCTAATTCACAATGAAAATTTTAGTAGAATGAGTTGCTTGTTATACTTGATCTTTAGGACTATTTTTTATTGTTTGTCTTTTACAATTTAGTTTTTCATCGGAGTACATGTGTATATCCCCAAGCAGGGTACAATTTGTAAGACTTCACAAAATTGACGAAATAAAGAAAATTACCATAAGTCCTAATATTGACCTTACATTAAAGCCAGATGGTTTATGTAAACTTATTTGGGATCTCACTAAACTTTGTTGTACTTGCTGAATGAATTTGGAATTTAAATCTTACTATCTTCAATGGCTATAAAACACAACAAGCAAAGCTGATCAGATCCAGAACGGTGTGGATTGTGCATGGGAGGGCCGAGTAGGAGGACCAAAAGATGTGGGGTCATTGTCGTCTTCAACAGGGGACACAAGGGTAAGTGGAGAGGGGAAGGGAGAGACAATAGAGGGTTTATCCTCCAAAAGATCACACCCTTACATATTTGATCAACATTACTGGAACCTCTTATCATGAAGAAGAAAAAAAGAGCATTCAAAACTCATGACACCAGAATCCAACAGAGAAACAATCAAAAGAAAAAAATTCAGAGGTCGGACGATCTCAGACTTTGATAAAATGGCTAGAATTTTAAATGGGAGAAAAGGACAAAAAAATTGACCCAGATGAACCTTTTATAAAGACTCACGGATGCAATTGTGCAGACTAAAGCAAAATGAGCACACATAGATATTCTTCTAAACTACATCATATCAATTTTTATGCACAAACCTTGATGCTTATTTGTTCCTGTGCAGCTCACAGGTTCCCAATAGTATATATATCAACCGCAACCTACTACTGCTTTTAATACAAGCAGATATTATCAACAATACCAAATGGTTCAAGCTGGATGCAGGAAATGTATAATTAAATATTTCTGATGTACTTGATGCTAACTTTATCCAAGGAGAATAGCTGACTTCTGATTTTGATCACTACCGATGACAACATATACGAATGTTTGATTGAGTTTGGAAATATAAGAACAATTTCATGACCAACAGAATAGAAATGATGTGCACCACATCAACCAAACCCTATCACATCAATAAAGCTCAATATTAAAGAGAGAACACAAAGATAACATATATACCTTACGGAGAATACACTGAGGATGCGATTGTGTGCTAAAGAGATGGCGATATCCTCTGAGTTGAGGGTAATATCCCTAGAATCAAGGAGAAAGAGTGATCGGTGGAAAGGAAGGGCACCAAACTAAGGCTGTGATGACCTGAGAATGTGGCTAGAAACGAGGTTCCAAGTGACGTCCCCTCCGTTCCTCCACGAGCACACAACGACGACTGGAAATGCGGCTCGAAACGAGGTCAAGAGAAAGGAAGAAACGTGTGATTAGGGTTTTTGCAGGGAAGGGGAATTAAGAGGCCTTGAAAGGAGGCGGGGGTTTTGGGGCGGGGAAGGGGAAAAATGTTATTTACGGGAAGGGGAATTAAGTGGCCTTGAAAAGAGGCGGGGGTTTTGGGGGGAAGGGGAAAAATGTTATTTACGGGAAGGGGAAATAACTAGGTGTCGTGAAAAGGAGGCACGGGTTTTGGAGGGAAGTCATTATTGATTTTTTTAAATGGCTACAGTAATATTACCATGGTGTTTAACTTTTGACCACGGTAACATTTCCAACACCTTAATTTATTGGCCATGACAGAATTAGTGTGGCTAAAGTATTTGGGATACGGTAATTATCGAAACTATTGATATTAAGCCACGGTAATTTACCGTGACCGGATATTTTTAGCCATAATAAAATTATTGTGGCTTGATTGCGTGGCTAATATGGGATTTTTTAGTAGAGACGGTCAGATGGACGGAGTGAAGGTGCTCCACCTAGAGTAGCTCCATCGAGCAACTGGAGGTCCAAACGAGCCTTCTTTAGTGCGAGGGTACCTACAAATGAAAAGGCGACTCGGGGTCGTAGCTCCGATCGGGTTTATTACATAGGGAGATGAGAGAAGCAACGGGGGAATGAGGTATGGGTCTCCGGTGAACACGAGGGATGGAGACCTCAATTGATCCTTCTCCGATGAGAAGGACTCAAGGGATGTCTACAAGAGAAGATGAGTGATGAAGCGTAGCATCGATCGATGCGGATAGGACGTGGTCACGGAGCTACGACCGGGTGGTCAGAGCAGAGAAACGTACGACGAAGCGAAATATAAAGATCGAATCCAACGAGGAAATACAGAGGATAAAAGTGATACCTGAAGCTACCTATGAGCTTAGAATCTCCAGGAGAAGGTGGATGTCAGGTTGATGGCTATCACTTTACGGTGGGCGGAGAGGCTTCATGCAGTGGGGAGGTTCGGCCACATCGAGCTACAAGCCTCCAGGCGGCTCCCAACGGTCCTAAGATGCTCCTCCGATGGTTGTCACTACAACGAAGGTGGCTAGGAGTGAATGGGGGTATGAGGGATAAGCTACCAGATAGTGGAGGTGGACAAGAATCTTTATAGGATTCTCCAGGGGCAAGAAAGATCAAGAGAGTGCGCGCAACCCTAAGCAGATCTGCACCTTCCTAGGGATCTGTGAGGGTCACAGATCCTAGAAGGCTCGGGCGAAGAATCAGGGCAAGAGATGGTCAGAGCCGGGCGTGAAAAAGCGGAGAAGAGGCTCCGACGAGAGGTCAGACAACCGGACCAGGCTAGAAGAGACCGTTGACTAAGGTCAACGGTCTGACGTGGCCGAATCAGAATTCAGAATGTACAAAAAATTGGAAATTCAATAAAAAAATAGCAAATGAATATAAAATAAAAAGTGTTTATTATTTTTCAAAGTATTTTTCTAAGATTTGTAATTATTTTTTTAAAAAAATAAATTAGTATATATACTATATAATATTATATACAGGTATAGTATACCTATGTATTATGTACAAATATTTTTATTTTGTTATTTTTATACAAATAGGTTTTTTATATTTTATTTATTTTCAACATAATTTTAGGAGCATATGATAATTTTTATTTAATTTTTACAAATTATTTAAGGTTATATAGTAAATAGTGAATGCAATATATACATGTGTATTATGTACAAGTCATAGAGGGTTTTCTATTTATTTTATTTTAATAGTATTAATAAAACTATATGCAAGAGTGTAAAAAGAATAATTTAATTTTATTTTGTAAAAAATACAAATAATATGTACAAGTACAGATAATATGTACAACACATAGTGAACCCTATCTCTCTCTACTTATTTTCTCTTGCGATCAGGTCAAGGCATGACCTTCTCTTGGGGTTTCGATCACTCTGTAATTATTCTAAATACATCATTCTTTTTCTTTTCCTTTATTCATTGATTTAGCCAAATACATGCTAATTATGCAATATTAATAGAAACATGCAGAAAGCTAAATTATTAAATTTACAGATATTTACATGGTATTTTGCCAAGAAGAAGAGCTAAAATAAAAGAATAAAGAGTGAGAATCGTGGATTCATCACCCCCATATACTTTACATTTGCTAGTCCCTTAGCAAACACTTATGAAAAAGAAGTGAAAAAGAAAAAGAAAAAGAAAAAGAATCAAGGTTAATTATTAAAGCTATCTTCATTAAATTAAAGTATGGAGATCAGTCAGACCTTTGGATTATTAGTTTGTAAGAACCTTATTGGGAGAGAGGTTTGAGACTCAACAGTCTCCAAGTTCCACAATTCTATGGTCAACATTCCTCAATAAACCAGGTCAGAACAAGTCTACATACGCAAACTCTAATAACTATGCATCTTTCCTTGTACTGTGTAAGTGATATGTAGCTCCCCGACTCAGAAATGATAAAGAAACATCCTCCCTCAACAAGATAACTCTAATTACCTAGTCTAGCAGCTCTTTCCTTGAGGAGCGGAGTATTCCCTTCTAAGTTCAAGTTCATCCAGCTCAAGAAGAGGGGAAAGAAGAGAATGGACCGTAACCAGTGTAGCCACGTATCCCTTAGAGTAAAGCCAGTGTAGCTAAGTCTCCAGCTACAAGCTTCAATGAGATGAGAAGGTGGAATACATAAGCTTTTCTTATTCACTATATACACTTTGGCAGGCATTTTATTTTCACTCAGGTCTGTCCACTTTTTTGGATTTTTCATATTTTTGCACATTTTTTGATTTGAATGTATACGACATATTTACATGGTGCAGCATATACGTAAGGAGTTTTTTTTCTAGAGCTAGTAGACTATCCCTCATTTGAAGCATTATTGCAACCCACAACTTCGGTCTTTAGACCTCAGCACTGCTAGATCAAGTTGAGGAGCACATCCCCCCATAAAGGAAGACGAGAGGTTCTACCTAGAAGTACTATCCTGGTATGCTACACCAAGCCAAGGAATTCTTCCTCCTCACAATCTCATCCGTGTTGAACTACATGTAAGGTGCATGTCCAAGAAAAGCCATTATCTCTGAGAGTCATGCGTGCGTTGTTAAGTGCTCTACATAGGCTCATCTTGTTGACATGTGAACAAAGCCTAGCGGACTCAAAGAATTAAGTCACTATGGACCTGAAAAGTCTTAACCCCAAGTCCTCTAAGGTTCCTCTCAAGTTAGGTGGTTAAGGCCTTAACTAAGATCCATTCTTCAAATTAATTCCAGACTAGTTTAGATGTCAACTATGATTCATAAGAATACACAAGCAGATATGTACAAAAATCTTTTTGTACAGTTTTTTAAAATATGCAAATTTTTATGAAAATTTTCGAATGCAAGGAAGAAAAAGTTTTGCCAAATATTTACAAACATTTACAAATAAATTTTGCAAATTTTTATTTTCCAAACATTTTAAAAAACTTTTGTACTATATACATAATTTTGATCCAAAAATATTTACAAACTTTTTACATTCAAAACATTTTTACAAATATATGTACAAAAATAGTTTTTACAAAAGCTATTTATAAGTGCATGTGCAGGAAAAAATTTAATTTTTTTTGTTATTTTTTAGTTTTTAGCCATTTTATTAACACACTCACACAAAGTACGAGTTATGGCTAATGTATATATATAATATATATGACACCCCCATACTTATCTCGAACGATGTCCTCAGAGTGATCAAAGAGCGGTGAAAGGAAGACATAACTCGGGTTGAGTATTGGGAAGTGAAAAGAATGTTATACTACAATGATAAATGAAATAATACAATGAATAGAAGTTGCTGATCCCTCTATGCTTAGAATCAAATAATCCCAAGTATAGCAGTCTGTACACAATGGAAAAACCGAGGGTTAGAATGTACAAGGTTTACCTCCCCTATACTTAGGGTAAAATATCCCAAAGTATATGCAGCAAAATAGATGTAAAATGAATGAAAAGAAGAATAATGACAAGTTTGATACCCCCCTAAAACTTGGGGTAAAGAATACCCTATAGCATAATCATGAGATGGAGATGGGATATTAGACAAAAAGAATATGTGACATGGACAACTAGATCTATACAGTTGCGGAAGAGAAATGGTAACCAGGCATGAGATGAAAATGATGTGTCAATGACCACATCTCATGTAAAATGAATAGGGCAACATCAAAGATCAACGGATCATGATCTTGATATGGTTTCAGGTGCTGACCGTTAACTCGAAAGGTGGATTCAGATGACACTTCAGATATATCAATACTTCCATTGGCATGCACCTTTCGGACCACGTATGGTCCCTTCCATTTGCTTTGTAACATCCCTGGAAATAATCTCAACCTAGTATCTAATAACCATACTCTTTGGTTCGGCTCAAATGTTTATGGCTGATATGAGAATCATGCCATATCTTCACTCTCTCCTTATATTGTAGGCTACTCAAAATGGTTGTATCTCTTAACTGCTCCAGGGTTGCCAACTCTGCTTTCCTCTGATCTCCTCTTCTCTTGGGATCCAATAATAACTCAGTGACCATCCATAGTGACATGTGCTCGATCTTTACAGGTAAATGGCATTGCTTGCCATTAAATGAAAGGGAGACGTTCCCAAAGGTGTTTTGAAGGAGGTTCGATAATCCGATGAAACCGAGTCCAAAAGTTGTGACTAATCCTTTCGGTCTGGGCGGACAACCTTCTACAAGATAGTCTTGATCTACCTATTTGATACTTCAGTAAGACCATTGGTCTGAGGGTGATATGGAGTGGCAACATGATGGTCAATGTTGAACTCGTTAGCAAGGGCCTTTACCTTGTCGTTGATAAAGTGAGTCCCCCCCGTAAGATATCAAAACTCTAGGTACCCCGAACTATGAAATGCTGTTTCTCCTCAAGAATCTGCAAACGGTCTTACCATTTGCAGTTCGGGAAGGGATGGCCTCAACCCAATGACTCACATAATCCGCAACAAGCAGAATAAACTCGAATCCCGGACTCTTAGGGAATGGACCCATGAAATCGATGTCCCATGCATCAAAAATCTCATAGAAGTGAATGGGTTGCATCAGCAGCATATCACGCTGTCCACAAGTGCCCATCCTCTGACAATCAGTACACCTCTTCTCGAATTCATCAGAATCCTTGAACAGGGTAGGCCACCATAGGCCGGATTGGTTTGTCTTCAAAGTATTTTTCTATGATTTTTAATTAATTTTATAAAAAATAAATTAGTATATATACAATATATAGTATTATATACATGTACAGTATACCTATGTATTATGTACAAATATTTTTTTTTGTTATTTTTACGCAAATACCCTTATTTTATATTTTATTTATTTTCAACATAATTTTGGAAATATAAGATAATTTGTATTTTATTTTACAAATTATTTAAGGTTATATAGTAAATAGTGAATGCAATATATACATGTATATTTTGTACAAGTGATTGAGGGTTTTATTTTTATTTTTTTATATTATTAATAAAACTATATACAAGAGTATAAAAAGAATAATTTAATTTTATTTTGTAAAAAATAAATATAAATAATATGTACATGTATAGATAATATGTACAACACAAAGTGAACCCTGTCTCTCTCTTCTTATTTTCTCTTGCGATCAGGTCAAGGCTTGACCTTCTCTTAGGGTTTGAGTCACCCTGTATTTATTTCAAATACATCATTCTTTTTCTTTTTCTTTATTCTTTTATTTAGCCAAAAACATGCTAATAATGCAATATTAACAAAAACATGCAGAAAGCTAGATTATTAAATTTACAGATATTTACATGGTATTTTGCCAAGAAGAAGAGCTAAAATAAAAAAATAAAGAGTGAGAATCATGGATTCATCAAACACTACGATTCATTTTTCGAGACATCATTTCTGTCAAATTGGAGCTCATTTATTTATTGTGATTGATTCGATTTCTTAATAATTTCACTAATTTTCTCATAAGTCTGGGTCTTGATTTATGTAATGAAATTGAATTTATTGACCATTTATGTTATGGAATTCATCGAGGAGGATTTGAAATGATTGATTCTTGCTTGATTTCTTGCTCATTCATTCACATTCATTATTGCATTTCATAACATTATTTATCATTTGAAAATCCAAAAAATATTACATTTATTTATTTCTCACGTATCACATAACATGGCATTATTCCTTGCATAAAATACTTGTAAAACTCATGCATCATATTTATTTTATTAATTAATTACAACTCTCTGTAATTAAAAAATCTAATAAAAATTGAAAAAAAATAAAAATTTCTCTTGAAAAGCTAATTATCTGAATTATTTGGAAATTAATTCTAAACTCTCATATTACCTCCTTGAGTTTGACCTTGGGACTAAGCCAAGTAAATAAATATTTGTCACGTCAATATTTAATTATCTATGTTATTTTCTTGGTATGAACATTTTTGATAGATCATTGGATTCACGTGATACAATTTGAAGAGACAAATTATTAAGGGTGTCTGGCGCTTTCTTCAATAGGTATAATAAAACATTAATTTATTTAATCATTTTTATTTATATATACATTTTAACTAATTAAAATTTTTATAGGTGTTGGAGGAGAGGGATGTTGTGGCCAATAGGAAGCAGACGCTTGGTGGTCTTTCTCCATATTATGTGGAGGAATATCAACATTCCGTTCTTGCTTATGGTCGGCTGTCGTACACAGCCGCAACCATCACAACAATTGTGGCTGCATATGGAGTCCCGTACAGCGATGATGCTGGAGAAGATGACCAAGCTGCATGAAGATTTCACGATTTACATGTAAGAATTCCCTTCTAGCGTGTAGCAATTTAATAGTTCTCAACTACACATAATTAACTTATATATTATTTACTTAATATAGGTCACAAGGGTCTGCATCTCGGTATGATGAGATCGAATCAAATGACAATGAGGAGGAGGATGACCCAGAAGAAGAGGCACGAATGTATGTTAGGTATAAGGAGAAGAATGAGAAGGAGGAGAAGAAATCAAAATAAAGTTTTCTTTCAAAAATATTTAGATCAAAGAAATGATTTATGTTGTTTACAGGTACAAGAAGATGTCAGCTAGATGGAAAACTACAAGTACTTATCTCAACTCTAATAAGTGCATGTGTGGTTTCTAAGAAGGTCTTACAGGTTTGACGAGGCATCAAAACTCCACCGAACCTGTATAATTTTTTACAGGTTCAAAGCTTGGGTGAGCACATGTGCCGCCAAGGGCACTAATAGTGTTCTCCTACTTGTGTGCGGGCGAGGCTTTCAGTGATCTCCTTATGCATGCCCAGGATGTGGGCCAACACATTGTTGTCTCGTGTGCTTGCCCGCCTGACCTTGTCACTAGGCAATCTACGAGCACAGGCTCGGCGAGCACATGTGCTCGCCCAGCCTCCTGGCATGTACCTGGCATGCATTGGGCATGCCCATGGTGAGCAACCGTGTGCTCACCAATCGTGCCTTTTCGTGGAGTGGAACTTGATAGCAAAGATGGGTTCGGAGTACGATACATGTATTTTAAAGATTGCGGATGGGCTCCCACCGAGCGCCAATCATGCTCCTCTTTTCGTCATCCTCCTTCGAAGGAGGAGCTTCATCGACAATGATTACATTATAGGAATTGAAGGAGTTCCTTGTTTGGGGGGGTTAGGAGGGGGAGCTAGAGTTGGCTTATGGACCTGGGGCCTGCCCGACCATTCCGCTCGTGGGTCGGACTTGAGGTAGGAGAATTGATGTATAACAAACTAGTTATTCAAGAAAATATAGGTAGAATGAGTTTCACAAACGTAAAACGTTATCTTCTATGTCGTAATGAGCTGGAAAGCTACAACCACTTTTTATGATTGTAATGTGACTCGTGAAATTTTTGGTGCACGCAATTTGTAAACTAATTTTGTTAAGTTTGCTAACTTGATTTCGTTCCCTACTTCGGTAATTAATAAGATGCATGATTGGATCACTATTATTATTAAAGCATCCTTCGGTGGTCTATTTGGAAAGATACTATGTTTATATGTGGATCACTATGTCTGTCGTGACATTCTATTTCGGATTAAGAAAGTTTTATTTTAGTATTTTTTTATTATTTGAATAAAAATATTAAAAAAATGAGAAAGTTTTGTTTGTCTAAAAGCATAATATGTCTACACTATTATAATAGAATTGAAATGTAAGTGGAATTCTGCTGAATTCATTTTTAAGCATGTTCTATTGAAAACATGTTTTATAGTTTAATAAAAAAATTCTTATTTCATTTAAGAAGGTCTGAATGTCAAAAATTCCAATTAAAATCGACAAATTCAGTATACTGTTCTTAAATTATTTTTATTTTATGATTTTTTAAATACATAATAATATTAATAATGAGGAAACTGCACGAAAGGAATATTAATGATTGGTGTAAATTACTTAGCAAAAAATAAATACAGCAAATAACCAATAAGCCTATTATAGATAAAAAAAGTAGCTATCAACCCCTTTTTTATGCAGTATCAATTAAATCACTGTTTGCGACCCAAGAGTCTCATTATCATCAATCTAATCCCCGTTCACGCTTTTTCTTTTTCTTATCAATGAATAGATCTCTTACTTTGTAAGATATAAATGTCTCGTATTTCTCAAAAAAGTGATTCAATTGATGAGATTTGGTATAATATTTATGAGATCGATGATATTAATATTCGAATATTCCTTCTTAGAATGTATTGATTTGACGCCATAAGCGGAACCATCACTTAATAGCATGTTGCCGCCAGAAGCAGAACCTCGTATTTCTTCCAGAGAATCTCCTAATTGTTCTAGAGAAACTAGAAATAAATTCTTCAACCAGAAAGAATTTTGTTCAAATGTAGCATACCTATCCATAAGTTTTCGCAACTCAATCATGTGTGATGGAATCATCAAAGATTTGATCGTTTCTAACTCTCTCTGTAATTCAATAGAGTCTCAGGAAATAAAGAGAAGATGTATGCGAATGAAATATCTGGAAACAAGAAGAAAGAAAAAAAGATTGAATAGAGGACCTCCCAAGCATTGGTTGATCTCAGGCATATACATATCAACAGAAGGTGTGACTCGTTATTTCGATGAATCATTTCTTCGGACAGAAAAATATTATGTAAACTTTTACTCGAAATCTTACTAATAAGATTCCATTGTGGAAGAATCTCCCACAACTTTTCTAAGGAATTGGCCATGATATACATGATCCATGCATAATATCATGAAAATAGATATGAATTTTGGACTGCAACTTAGTAGCAGCGATGAGTTTGAAATGGTATCTAAAAAGGTGAAATTTAGATAGTTGTATCCTGTCGAAGTAAGGAACCATGGCATATATGTTTGGAACAGATTCCATTTTGTGAAATTTTATCTGTTTCGATGAAGAAGGTGGACTGATCTTCATATATTTTTACATCTAGGATCTGAATTGTATCATTGATAATAATACTAACTGAACATTAAGTTTTCCTTTACTTTGTCTGTGTTGACAAACAATTCGAAATATCTCGACTTTTTTAGAACAAGTCCAAGTCAAATAGAAATTATTCAAAGAACTTCTTTACAGTATTTCGGAAACCCAATGACTCGATCGTATGGATATGTAAAATACAGGATTTCCAATCCTAGCAGGAAAAGGAAGGAAATAATACTCAATTTGAAGTGAGTAAAAATAATTCCATACTCGATCTCAAAGATACATATAGAATTTTGCAGAAAGTCGTATTCAATGAAAGTCGTATGGATGGCTTGGAGGGAGTTCTTTCATATCTTTCGGAATCCTCAACTAGAATGGAAGATAAAAATTTACTTTAATGTAAAATCTGGAGTCGTGTCAGATAAGTAAAGATAAATTTCTTATCATTTAATAATCATCTTGTATTCCATAGAAATTGGGAGTAATATAGACCTTACGTAAAGGCCATCCTATCCAACTTTCAAGCATCACGATTTGTTTAAGGTGCAGATGATTATTATAAGAAATTCCCAACATATCATAAGATTCTCATTCTTGAAAATCGACACTTTTTCCAAATCCAAAAAACAGAGGGGATCTTTGGATTCTTCCTTTGGGTAAATACTTTTATGCATACCCCTTCTGGTTGATCCACACTATATTGTATTATCGTAGGATGATACACACAAGCTAAAAATCCACCGTGTAATACATCATAAGCTCACTTAGATCAGAAATAATCGTAACCATATACATATGAAATGACAATAATGGATGCTTCATCAGGGGGTACTATAACTAAAACAACACGTAAAGAAAAGGACTAATATGAAATAACCATATTTGATGCATCTAATGGGCTCCAAGTGGTAAATATTATACCTCCAAGACCATAACTTCATATTGTAGAGGGAAAATCCATTAAAGTTGGTAAACCATTAACAAGTAATCCAAATGTGAGGAGCTTTGGTCAGGGGGATGCTGAAATAGGTCTTCAAGATCCATTACGTGTCCAAGGTCTTTTATTCTTCTTTTTTGAAGGTAATCCACATCTTAACCCCTTCATCGTTTCTTTTTTATTTACACGCACACACACCCACCATCATCGCACTCAGACCACACCACTTACTTACTTTCAATCCACCATCTTTGTGCACCACCTTTCATTCCTTCTCCGCTGCTCAGTGATCTCCTCCACCCTGAGTATTCGACGCCCATGAAAAGGATGGCGACCCGATAAGGTTCGGCCTCCACCATATCCAGGAGCCTCTACCTTGCCACCATTTCATTTCCAAACTCCACCTCATTGCTTCGGTTATTGCCTAACCCCTGTAGGTACCTAAATTCCTTCGATTGGCCAGACTTCGCATCTCGCCTCTGATCTCTGCCTCCATCTCCGACAAAACACAATTGACCCATTGATTCAATCCCTATGAGACATTAAAAAGCGCTTTGCGGAACTCTCATGGAGGTGCTTGGACTCTCATACATACCTTAAAAGCACTTTGCTCCGATTTCTCTCCCCTTCTTGCATCCAAAGGATCGAGCCTTATAATAGGAGGTTTGCCCAGCATTGAAGCGGATCGAGGAAGAGATGCAGAAGGTGATTCTACCTTCTCTGATGGAGCATCACTTGAGGTCCCCATCTCCTTGGTTTCGGCCTAGTCGAGGTTATTTTTAGGTATATTTTATGTGTAGTCTTTATTTCCTATTATTAGTTTGATGTTGGATCCATTGCTTTAGCATTAAATAGTCGATTCATAGTTCGTCGAAGCTTAACTCTGGCAAACACTTTCACTGTGCTTCTGGCATGCCTTCCACATGCAACCATCCTCATATCATTTGAGAACGCTTCACCATAGCCCTGCCCATCTCCATTCACCTTGATCCCTCGTGGATCAGGATCTCGATGCTCCACCTCTACCATTCACTAGAGTAGTTGTCTCATGCCCCATCTCACTTCCATTTCGCCCTCTAACGGCTCGAGGCAATTTTTCTGCGACCCAGCTATCTTTTTGTGCAGATCTTGGAGGAGATACGCCTCATATGAGGCAATTTTGCATAACCTAAAGGTTCCTGGAGCTTCAATTGTCCCTTGAACTTCGGAGCCCATTCTGGTAAACCTCAGGGCTTTGTGAGCCTTTCAGCAATTAGAGGACTCCTCAAGGAACATCTTGAGCCTCTTGGATCATCTCCAAGTGGTCGGAGCCAACTAGAATCGTCGATCAAAGATCGTCCGCATTCATGTTCTTCCCTGTTCATCCAAGGGGTCCATAACCATTGGATTGGGCTCCATCTCTAGAATCTCTAGCCATCGCCAGATCAGTCGTACCTCAATCGTCCATCTCATCTACAAGATCTAATCCCCTCTATTGAATCTGAATTGACATCGTGCGACTTGGGTGTGATACATGGCTAGTGGGAGCATCTGAATTGTCCGCCCGAGCGCTAGTGGGTGGTAAATTGCATACTTGGCCCCCTGATTTTTTGCATTTTTAATTGGTCCTATATTTTAATTTAGATGTTTAAAATGTTCGTAAAATTGCATGTGAACCTTGGATTTTATTTAATATTGCTATTTGGTCCATGCTAGGCCTCCTCACGTGCCATCCCACGTAAGGTGGCCATTTTTGCAAAGACCCCCATGCAAGTTTGTGTATTTAGTTTATTCCAGAAACTTTTAATATTAGATGAATATTTATGGGTAAATTGCATTTTTCCCTACCTTTATTTTTTAATTACACAAATGCCCTTGCTAGTTCATTAATTTTTGTGCTTGTCTTCTATTTATTAAAATTATCGTCTGTAATATGAAAATTCTCAAAATTATAGGGTTAAATGTCTGCTAGCATATAGTTTTATGTTATATTTTTGGATTTTCATTTTAAGCAATTTAAATATTTATCAAAAATCAAAAGAGCATGTTTGTGACCTTGTATGAATTAAAAATTACCAAAAAATATAAATTATTTTGACAAATCCCAAAAAAATATTTTGTTTATTTCAGTATTTTGTACCTCCACACTAAAAATCCCTAAAAATAGAAAAATAAAATGACTAAAATTAAAAAGTTCCAAAATCCTTTATAAAAATAAAAAATTCCTAAAATACACTTTTCTATTTTGTAATTTCCTTTATATTATTTATTATAAGTTAAAATTGATTTAGAAAATTTTGGACACTTTTTACTATTTTAATCCCCATATTCATTCAGCCTATTTATTTATACCCTATTTTGAGATATTTTTTTACTTTAAAACTATATAAAATTAGCAAAATTAGATAAAAACCAGAAAAATAGTAAAAAATATGTTAAAATACAAAAAAAAATTATTTCTTGTATTTTAAGTATTTATAATTATATTATTCTATATTATATATATAGCCTTATATATTCTTTTATTGCATATTTATAAGAAAACAAAAATTAAAAATCATAAAAACATAAGACGAAAATAAAAATAAAAAACAATTAAAAACAATTAAAAAAATAATAAAATTTATAAAATGATAAAATCAAAAATCCACGTAAAAATGTATAGACAATAAGAACACAAATTTTGGATTTCATTTTCCCATCAAGAGTTTGCTTCCTATGTTCGACAATATGCCCATGTTACACCTATACACACATTTTTAGAGTTATAATAAATTTTAACTCCACAATTTTTTCATTGCTTGACTTATATTGTGGTTTAGTTGTTGATTTACCTCGTGTTTTGTTAGTGGTCGCCTCAGCGACAATATATCTTCACTTCCGTGAGGATATTATTTTTTCCGTGAGGATATTATTTTAGACCCTCGCAAAGCTCAATCATCACCCATGGACCACGGAGGAGCTTTAGGACCCTCGTTAGAGCTCTGCTAGATCATTACCACCTACGGTCGATAAGGAGGAGACACAAAGAGAAGATATTATTGGATCAGATTCACTGATATGATATAATGGCCCTAATTAGATCGCAGCTTCGGGCTAAAGCAATGCTTCACCCCTAAGCCTCTAGTACCTAAACATATGTTGAATCCCTGGACCTCACCATGTAGCCCGAGCCACTTTCACCGCCCGAGCCTGATCGCCACATGAGACACATCATGTGATGGTGTAAATTGCAATGCATGGGCCCCAGATTTCACTAACTGCAGATAGGTCCAGTGTGTACAATGCATGTGCCGCCTGGGAAATTTGTAGATAAGTCCCATCGATTTATTATTTCATTTATACCCACATGGGTGGTTAATTTGCACTTGTGCCTTAGAAGTTTGTAAATATTACATTTCAATCATTTTTTAAACTTTTTGTTAAATATATTGTGAATTTTTCTTGCAATTATGCCCCTGACTTGATGTGTTAATAACTTTTGAATCCCTTATCCAAATTTATTAAAAACAGTGGTATTTTAAAGATCTCTTTGAGCTCTTTAATGTGGTTAACCTATATATATATATATATATGGTATGATTTGCTGAAATAAACTAAAATTCAGAGAGCCATAGTTGCCTTAAGATATGATTGATTGATCATTTATTTCTTAGTTAATTATTCTAATGTGTCTTTGAGACCTTGATTTGTCTCCATCAATTAATGCTTAGTCAGGAACATTGCACGATTATATTTGACCTTAAATCCAAAATATAAGAGTCTCTAGGGAAATTATTGAGTGAAGTGCTTAAGAATATGATTAATTGACATGTTAATTCAACATAAAAATGTGTGACATGGTGAATGAGAAGACATTTGCATAATTGGATGCTTGATTAAATACATTGGCCTAAGTATTAAATCTGGAGCAAAATTGTCAGTTTTGGTATGTTCACTTTTCTTGTGATTTGTTTGCACTTGTGATCATCTTATAGCATAAATTAATTCACATTGAAGAGCTTATAAAATCCATGCATGTAATTGCATTGCATAATGATGAATCCACGATTCATCTTCTCAATATCTTGATCTTAGCAAAAACCCTGAGTAAAATCCCAAATAAATATACATAAAATCAATAAATTAGCAAAATGATTCTTGTAAATAAAACACATTAAATATTGTATATTAGATTGTACAAAATAAAATAACAATAAAATGCCACAATATTAAAGGAGTGTTCACCTGTAAATAGCCCAAAACTTCATATTGTTTTTAATAATTTTAATTCAAATCCTTTTTAGCAAATTCTTTTTCTAACTTGTTCATAAAAATATTCATAAAAATACAAAAATATAAAACAAATTTTACCTCAAATAAATGCTCCTAGATACTAAAGACAAAAAAGCCGTAAAGTCCAACTTCCCGGTGAAATTCCCGCTCCGTATGAACTCCAAATTCACCAAACTCACTGTTAATGTTCAAGTTAGAAAATTATCTATCCAATGGAAGTGAATTTCATTAAAATCGGAGCTCATTTGCAAAAGCTAGATTTTGGGACCTAGATGTAAATTGTATATTATGTATATATTCATTCTTTTTTCATTTTTTATTTTATCTTTCCCAATTATTAAAAATACAAAAAAAATCATGGTTGTGTTGTATTTTGATTATAGTATTTTATTGTATTTTTTCGTTGTAAATATCTCTTATTAAAATGACCAAAAAATATAAATTAGAAAATCAAACAAAAAAATTGTACATACTGTTTGTCTTATTTTGTAAATTCCCCTCTTTTTCTTCTCTTTTCTTTTCTTTTATTGTATTTGAAGTAGCCTACTTTATTTTATTTTCCTTTTATTTTTTTTCCATTCTCTACAATAACTTCCATTTTCCACCATTAACCACCAAGTCTTCCTTCAACCTCCATTCCACTCCATATTCTTCATCTAACCTCCCATTCAACACCACTCCATTCTAACTTCCCTTTCTCTTCCCTTTATATTCATTTCTACATCCTCATTTTTTCGCATCCGTCATTCTAATAGAAAAAGGAGAGAGCTTGGAATGTTTTATCGGTGACAGCGGCTTATCATCTTCCTCACGCGACGACCTCCTTCAGGCGAGACCCGCGGCGACCACCATCACTGCATCATGAGTTCCCCATCGAGCTCGCATAGCCTCTCCGATTTTATTTCGCTAATTGGATCGAGGCGACGATAGGAGTCCAGCGTAGCTGCTCCGCTAATCCGGCGAAGAATAAGGTAAGTATTCCTCATCATTTCTCTTGTTAATTTATTTTATCTACTATTTTGTTTCTTTGTTGTTTCATTACGCCATTTTTTACCACCATATCATCCCTTCCATCCCCACCACCATCACACCATCATTTTTTCTTTCACATCATGTGCATTCCCTGATTAACAAAACAAAAAATTATAAAAAAATAAAATAAAATAAGTTTTTTTCTTGTTTAGTACAACAACATTTTCATATAAAAAAATAAAAAAAGCCACAGGTCAGCACCTCCCCCCTCCTCCCACAAGCAGCGGCACCGCCCGCCACCTCCTCCGCTTCGCCCTCCGAAGGTGCGGCCCCGAGAGCGTGGCTCGCCGCCCGCTTCTTCGGATGCGCGTGGTTCCCGTGCTCGCACCCCACAGCTACCCCATCCTCACCGTATCCCCACGCCCTTGCGTGTGCCCGCTTTCCTCAGCCGCGCCACGTGCATCCCGTCGCCGGCGATCGACAACTTTGTCTCCACAAGCAGCGAGCCCCGTCACTAGCCTCTCGCCGCCGCCGCGCGCAGGCAGCGCCGCCACGTCCATTCCCGTATTAGGTTCTCCACCGTCGTACCCTTCTTGGGGAAGAAGAAAGTCTACTTTCTTTTTCTATTTTTTTTAATGTAAAACTTTTATTGTGTATATTTCATGTTTTGATTATTGCAAAAAGCTCCATGTACATAGTTGTTTGTAAATTTTAAATTTCTGAAATTGCATGCATACCCTTGTGTTCATCTTTTAATTTGGACTTTATTTTCATATCATTTATTTAAATGAAAAATGTCTTCATGTTGAGCAACTAGTTCTCTACCTCATGAATATTTGTTTATATTTTTATGATATTTGGGTAATTAATTAAAATTTTCTGACTGACATTCTACATATTTTACCCATTTTGTGCTCTTAAATTGATTTCTACATCACAGTTGCTCTAAAAAATCTTAAAAAATTACACGATGCCATGAAACGTAACTGAGATACTATCCAAATTTCATCCAAAATAGAGTTGTCTTGTGCTTGAAATAAATCATAAAGTGATTTCCGTATTTGATTTTTAATTAAATCCACATACATCCTTTTCACAAAATTTCAAGGCTCTTGGATTCCATATGAAAATACCTATATGAGATACATCACACTCTGGTTAATTTGACATGGTGGATTTATTAGGAATTATTTGCTCACGGTCACTCTGTTTTCACTAAAAAATCTATAAAAAAATCATATTTTGTTAAAAAATTCCAAAAATATTACTATAGTATCATTGCATCATGTTTATGTTCCAGTAAATTTTTTATAATTTTTGCTTACTGTTTGTGTGAGAAATTGTGAAAAAACCGTAAAAAGTGTGCATTTTTCTTTGTTGTATTTTAATTGCTAAAAATACAAAAAAATGTGTTTTGTTTTCCTCATTGGATTAGGATTCTAGAAAAAATATGATTTGCCTAAATTGGACTTATTTTCTATTAAATTTAATTCAGTCTAATTGTGTGCTTTCTTAGTGTCTTAACTCAGCCGCATCTTGTATATGGCATTCATTTTGCATTAAAAAAATTAAAAAAAATACACACTGAAAATCTAGTTCTTAATTTTTGAATTAATTCCGAAATTGTTCCTTTGCCTCCCTGTGTTCGACCCCGGATTTGCCCGGGATATAAATTAAAGCCGAGACACTCTTCACAGAGATCCTTCTCACAGTTATGATTGATTCGCTAAGTACACGTACTATAACGTACCCAAATTAAACATCGTATTCAGCGATTTGATCAGATGGTGCCATTGCCGGGGAGGCAAACGGCTTAGGGATTAATTTAGAAAATTAGATTTAGATTTTCTCTACTCGGGTAGTCTGACCCCCGAGCCACTTGTATTTATTCCAATTTTTTGCAATCATTTTTCTTCTCATTTTTGTATATATTTTATTGTTTATATCTCTAACATAAATTTTATTTTCTTATGAGGGTCCGGTGGACTTGGAGTGCATCGGAGGTCGACGGATGTGACATGCGCCTACTGCTGAATAGCAAGAAAATCTTATTTATTTTGAGAGATTTTTGTAATTATTATAATAATTTAGGTAACTCCTTCTTTACAGCAACTCTTGTTTGAGTGCTCGCACTTGTATCCGGACTGGACATTGGACCTGCTCGTGGTCGTGTGGTTGATTGACGTAGAATAGGACTTGCACTCGCGGCTCTTAGAGCATATTTTTATTAGAATATTTTATTACTTGTGCTCGTAATTTTTTAGGAACACACATCACATTTAACGAGACGCACTTAGACCGCAGGGCTGTTAGTCAAATTTGACTTGTTCATCACACGCTAATAGAACTGTCTGTCTAGGAACAGTTTCCTCGTTTGCATCTCATTTAGTATAAAAATTCAATTCTGCCTTGCATCCCGCATGTAGAGCGTGAGGATCACTGTAAGTCTTCTGAACTGGGCATGCATCATTGATTTCACTATTTGCATTGGTTTTCTCGACTCCCTCCCCCTTGGTTTTTAGAACTTAGATTAAAAGGAAATCGGGACTGATCATTAGGCTTACTTTGTTTGGTGGACTAATCAAGTGATAATAAAACATAAAATTGGGACGACTAATCAGAGTTGACCAAAAAATTGACTAAAACTAACACTTGTTTTGGGAGAGTAAAGCCCTCATTGTTTGTTTTACTTGCAAGTGAGAGAGAGATGACCCTAGGATAGAGCCAGCCAGGATTTTTTAATTACTACTGGTTCTTTCTTTTTAGGCAATTAGCTACTTTTCAGTGAGGATCTACGGGTAGGCGATAAACGATCCGGATTTCCTTAGCAGAGTGGGAGGTTTAGAGGACGCATTTGTCCTCAAGGAACGGGTAGTCGTATTTATACGGTCCGTACTTACTCCTATACTGGCTGAAAGTAGGTCCAACTAGTCGTAAGAACCGGGCCAGTCTGCAGGAAAATACGGGCACCTAACAGCTCGTTAATCTTTTCAAGATTGTATATATCACCAACTAAAATTGAACAGATAATTCGACCGAACCTTTACGACTATCACGTGTTAAGTTTGTGAAAATGAGGGTTTGCACTTGTGTTTGATTGTTTTGTGTGTTATTTGGTGCACTTGCACGCTTTCTTCCTCGATCCGTTTCATTCTCCCATTTCTCTTCCAAGATGTCAGAATATTAGTCACCATATCCATGTCACTCTTCCTCGACCTTATTCCGATCATCTCCACCCTCTTATTCCTCTTCATACCCACACCTCGACCGCGAAGTCAGAACTCTGATTGATTTCCCCACTACATCGTCCTTCTCAACTACTCCACATTCTTACACCCCTGACCCAAATCCACCCTGGATTAACTCACCATATTCTTGTCTGCTTGCTGGAATCAAGGAACAAATCAAAGAGCAAGCGACTACTGAGATGCATGATTGGCATAATCAGCTGACCCCATATACCTCATCATCACATCGAGTTGGGACAGAACAACAATTGCCATACACATATCCTGACTTAACCTTAGGGTACAACATGGTTGACCAAACAAACCGAATGGAGAGGCCTGCACCGTACGATCTTCCTGACTTGATTGACCTGAGTGATAGAGACGACATTGACCAACCTTCATATCACCCATTCGGAGAGCCGACATATACAGAGGATTGGATTCATGTGACTGATTTACAGAACCCCAGTCTACTAACTCCACGTGATGAGGCTCCCACCAACAACTGCCATACAGATGGGCCATACTCAACCCAGTATTGCACACCTGAGTCAAGGTGTGTTGAGTATGAGAGCTTGAGTTCTCAGCAGTATCCTCCAATTGTGCCGACTTCTCTCATGAGAAGTCATGAGAACTTATTGGAGGATGACATTTGTAGACCGATCAAGAGTCCATGTAGGAATGTGGATCATGGATTTCACGGATTGAATCTTGAAAACCTGGAAGACACCGAATTGACTACTTGTCATGTACAGCTGGAATCCCTTCTGCCTCCCTCTTCTACTAACCACTTTCCCTCCAGACCAGAGTCTGTACATTCTCCTAGTCCTCCTTCACCTATCAAAAAGACAAAAAAATGGAAAAATCACAAAATAACATAAAAATTGAAAATGGAAAAGACTTACAAAAAATGGATCTTGTAGTTAGGGAAGCATTGGATAGAAAGTTGATTTTTGAGCTTCCCTTAATAATGGCCATTGAACACTTTCCTGACCTTAAAAGATTTGTGAGAAGTAAATTGATGCCTAAAAGGTCGGACAATAAGAGAACAAGAACTGAGAGACATATAGTGTCTATGGCCACATCTTTGATGATAGGGAGAAAAACCAAGAGCCACAGAGTAAAGTGGTTGCCTAGAGTTGATTGTGAAATCAAAGATACCACATTCACCCATGCAAGAATCGATGATGACTCACCGATCAATATCCTCCCGACCTCCGTGTTGGTCAAGCTCAAACACAGATATGCCAAGAAGTCAAGAGAGATCATTCAGTTGGCAGATCAGTCAATTAAACGGTCGAGAGGAACCATTTTAGTCATCGTTACTTTCCAAGGTGCTTTATTGGAGATAGACTTCATGATCATTGACATTGAGCATCGAGGAGAGTTCACCCAGTCTCCGATCATTCTTGAGAAGCCGTTCATAGCCTTGGTTAAGGCAACTGTAGATTGCGAGACTCGGAAGATCGATTTCTCTGTATTAGGAGCACTTCGACCTCACCCGATCTTTGAGGACACACGATATTCCAAGGTAACCCATAAAGTCGTAGACAGTCGTGACCTTCGAGAGGAAGATGAGTCCCACCTCTCTGCTACACCTAAGAAACCGACTATCCAGACGATCGTTGGATCAGATACTCCCCACACCTCCACTTCATCAACTGCTTGCACCACCACCGTGACAGCTTCTAAGGAGGACTCATGATCAGAAGCTATCATTGAGTTGGACACGACCTTTATAGATTGTTTTGATCATTTCGATGATCCGACACAAGAACTCAACAATGTCAAGCCAACTGAGAACATTGTGCCTTACCAGAGACGTGTGTTGACCCTGTAGGAGTATTACAATGCATATGGTGACTCATCTGATGATAAACCTCTGGTCAGAACCGAATACTCACTACATTCAGGATCTACACCAAAAGAAACAACTGAGACCAAATTGACCAATCTTGATAAATTGGTTGCTCCATCCTCTAGTCGGTCATCTGGTAAGAAGAAGAGGGTTATTGATTCCTTGAGGTGTTCCCCCAAACTCATTAAGACGTATCAATCTCATCTTCCTCTTGATGCTTCAGGTTCTAGAAAACCAGCTAATAAAGTTGCCTTTGACTTACCAAAGAAGGAACTTTCTGAGGAGTCCTCATCACGTCCAGATGAGGTGATCTATATGAGTGAGCTCAGTTCGGTTGTTCTGAAGCCATATTTGATCAAGCAGTCGTGTGTTGACCCTCGTTGGACATTCCCCACACCTCACTATTATTCTTTTGAGGACGATTCTGACAACGACACGTATGTATACTACCCTCCCCCTCGCTCCCACAAGAAGGTCTGTCACAAACCTTCTTGATCCTTGTACATCCTCACTCCTCCCTGTATAGATTCTCCTTCCTTTATTCCCCTCCATCCCCCATGATTCGCATCACTTGTCCCAGTTCCATATCATTTTCATTTTGTGGCTATACTAAGGATGACTAGATCCTAAGTATAGGAGGTGAGTGACCCGAGTTGCTCCATCTCTTCTTTTTATTTTCTTTTTGTATATTCTTTCCCATTCTCATCGGTCCCCCATTCTTGTGTTCTTTCCAATGCTTAGGCTGACCAGAGCCTAAGTATAGGGGGGCCGATGCTCGTTGTGTATTATTTACACTCTTATTTTCTTTTTCACTTATATTCTTCTCACCCACTTCTACTTAGTACAAGCTATGGCTTTTTGTCACCTAGTGCCATGAGGACATAGCATA